>JACAFV010000011.1:4338-29888 GCA_014635975.1 Plectosphaerella sp. P0831 | reverse complement strand
TGGTGGTGGTAGACTGGGGGCGCCTGATGGTGGTGGAGGTACCTGTACTGTACCTGCCGCTGTGCCCGTCCCGTTCGTGGGAGCAGGCGGGCTCCAGACTCCAGCCTCCCTGTCTCTCCTGCGTCCACTTCCGCCCTCACAACTTTTCCCTCTTCCCTTTCCTCCGCCATCCACGACGTCGCACCCCATCGCCGCCCATTCGACCCTCGACGCCGCGCATCAACCAACACACGGCGGAGCCGTCCACTATTTATACTCGCACGCGCGCGACAGTACCTGTTCACTTGCTGCAAGCGGAGAGGGATTGCCCTGGTCGGTCTGTTGCGAGAGCAACTCCAAAACAACATACCGAGTCTCTCGCGCCTCGTCGCATTTTGCCGAACTCAGCACCCACCAGCTGCCAACCCGCCCCCATCCATCGACGCGACCAACTCGCCATTGCCATCTAGCGCACGCGACATCATTACTTCTTCTTGAGCACGCTACGCGTCACGTCGCCTTCAATACGCCATGTCGATGTACCCTCATCGCGGCATGGGCGCTGGCGCGCCGCCAGCAAACCAGTCCCGCCTGGAAGAGCTGCTCGATCAGATCCGGAATGAGTTCAGCTCCCAGACTAGAACCACGGAGGCTTATGAGCATCAGAGTATGATCTCCTCACCCTCCCATCAAATGCGACACGATCCCTCTTGTCCCCATGGCCAAATTGCTGACGCGACACGTCCAATTATCAGTCCAGGCGCAGCTCAGCGAGATGCAGCATGTCCGAGAGAAGGTTTTCAACATGGAACAACTCCACATCAACCTCAAGAACAAGTACGTTCCCCCTGGTAAGAAGCTACTTGCGCTGGCCGCTCTAACAATGCGCGAAAAGGTACGAGGACGAGGTCCAGCATCTTCGCCGCCAGCTCGAAATTGCGCGTGGCAACGCCCCTCCCGGCATGAACAGCGGGCCGCCTGCGCACGCAGGCCCGTCTCAGCAGCCGCCCTCGATCCCCTCGGGCAATGGCCTCTTCAACGGCATAATGGCCGGCGGAGGCCAGGGACTCGCGTCAGCCGGCCTCGCGCCCCCGCCTCCCCCTCCCCAGCAGGACCAGCAGCTCGGCCCTCAACATCAGATGGCTCAGGGTCCTCCTGGTCTTCCTGTCCCCCCTCCCCAGTCGCAACCCCAGCACTTCCAGCAGCAGCAGCCACCCCAGCAGCCCCCCCAGCAGCCGCCTCAGCAGCAACCTCCGCCGCCTCAGCAGCAGCAGCCCTACCCCCAGGGGCCCGCGTCCAACGGTGTCGGGTCGCAGCCCCCCCAGAGCACGGCTTCCCCCGGCCCGGGACGTCGTGGTATCGGTAGGCCGCCGGGTGCCGTGGGACCGGCAACCCCTCAGATCAACACCCCGATCCCTTTCCCGGGTGCCACCCAGTCTCCCCAGGTCAGCCACCCTACGCCTGACCATGCTCGCATTGGCGGGCCTCACGCCCCCCCTCCTGGCCCTCCGGTCGGCAACTCTCTCGGCGATCTGGATCCCGACCGCCTGCCCGCCTCGGCCAAGAAGTCGGGATACGACTGGTTCGCCATCTTCAACGACCGCGTCCCGCGCATGCTCGACGTCGATCTGGTCCACACCCTGACACACGAGAGTGTCGTGTGCTGTGTGCNGCTTTCCCTCGGCCGAAAACACGTCGTTCGTCACGGCAGCGACGCCTGTGCCCCGCACGTCCAGGCCGAGTCTGGCGAGAAGCTGTGCGTTCTGGAAGACACGTCGGTCGATATCAGCGGCGACCTCTACATCCGC
Source organism: Plectosphaerella sp. P0831 (assembly GCA_014635975.1). Classification (NCBI taxonomy): domain Eukaryota; kingdom Fungi; phylum Ascomycota; class Sordariomycetes; order Glomerellales; family Plectosphaerellaceae; genus Plectosphaerella; species Plectosphaerella sp. P0831. The sequence continues at coordinate 28,101 of JACAFV010000011.1, read as the reverse complement.
AGCGTTTGCTTCAGTCCCGATGGCAAGTACCTCGCCACGGGTGCCGAGGACAAGCTTATCAGGGTGAGTACAGCCCCTTCGTCGTGGAAGCCTGCGTACCATGCATAAACTAACAAATATGTTGCCAGGTCTGGGACATTCACAGCCGACAGATTCGCACGACCTTTTCGGGCCACGAGCAAGATATCTACTCTCTCGACTTCGCCCGCGACGGTCGCACGATCGCATCCGGCAGCGGCGACAGAACCGTCCGTCTCTGGGACATCGAGACGGGTGGCAACACCCTGACGCTGACCATAGAAGATGGCGTGACCACTGTGGCCATCTCCCCCGACACCAAGTACGTCGCCGCAGGCTCCCTCGACAAGAGCGTTCGTGTCTGGGACATCCACCAGGGATACTTGCTGGAACGCCTTGAGGGACCCGACGGCCACAAGGACAGCGTGTACAGCGTTGCGTTCTCCCCCAACGGCAAGGATCTTGTCAGTGGCAGCTTGGACAAGACAATCAAGATGTGGGAGCTCAGCACTCCTCGTGGCCTCCCCGCCCCTGGCGTCAAGGGCGGGCGCTGTGTCAAGACATTCGAAGGACACCGGGTAAGTTATGCTGCACAGAAGATTGTTGCGAGCTTGTGCTGACTATCGTGCAGGACTTCGTTCTGTCCGTCGCTCTTACCCCCGACGCCGCATGGGTCATGTCGGGATCCAAGGATCGCGGTGTTCAGTTCTGGGACCCCCGGACCGGCGCAACTCAGCTCATGCTCCAGGGACACAAGAACTCTGTCATCTCTGTTGCCCCCAGCCCGACTGGAGGTTACTTCGCCACTGGCTCTGGCGACATGCGGGCCAGGATCTGGTCGTACCGCAGCGTCCAGTAGGCGAGCCTGCATGGCTCTTTGATGGACATGTGTAAAGTAACAGCAGGGCCGGGGTCCACAACACGCAAGGTTGCAGGCCGTGACGGAGGTTAGGTATGTGGAAGGATGAAAGCGAGTCTGGGCTTGAAATGGGGTGTTTGGCCGCCAACGCCTTCCGCCGTCAGATCAAGGGAATTGCGGGTTTACAAGGATGGCTGGCGTCCGGAATCTGTATGAAATTACATTTTGACATGATCGCACTGTTTCTCTGGGCAAGGCTACGCCATACCTGGTGCTCGGTTGGGCGGACGGGTGGGCTGGCATCATCCGGCGGCCCTTGCGCTGATCAGACTTGGGTCGGCAAAGTTCATGGTGGCATCGCAGATCGTCTCCAGCGGGCGACTTATTGGATGTTGTGCAAAGAATGGTCCATCTTGAGTGTGAAAATCGCTGGTATGTGCCGGCGTGGGTATCAATTATTGGTGGCTATGATGAGGTAGTGTTGTATAGGCGATCCCGCACCTAGAGCAGGGAACCAAATAGGTTGGCAAAGTCATCATCCTTCTTCTTCTTCCGTTTGACCTTGCTTTCCTTGGATTTGACCTCTGGAGAACGCTTCCGTCTGGATGTTCTCCCTGAGGTCCCGGAGGCCCCGGCGGCGACAACAGCCGGGGTGGTGGACTGCGTGGTTTTGGTCTTCTTGGTCGTCTCCATGGGCGCCTCCCTGACTGGCCTTGGAGAGGGCATGTTTGCATCAAACAGCGTCCGGGAGACTGCGACTCCCATGTCGTCTCTGTCATCTGCGGTCAACCCCGGAGTAGTAGGTTTGGACACAGTCTGTTCAAGGGGCTGCGGCTCAGGTACGAGAGGGCGCAGTGACTGTTGCAGAAAGCCTACCAGGCCGACAAGAAATAGACCGAGTGCAGCATGCTGCTTGTCTGCGGCCACTTGTGTGAACGAACTAGTGATGGGGTCAGTCGGATGCGGGCCATTAGGCTGGGGGGTTGCGCACATGTAGGCTTCCGGGAGCACATGGTCACAGAGCCACGTCGCCCTGGCCACAACGGATTCTCGGTGTTGATCGGCAGCGGCAGAACTCTTGACTGAGAGGTTTTGTCTTGCGCCGAGAGTTTTGCGCGATGAGACGAGGTGATTCTCTTGGGCGCGGAGGGTTTCCAGGAGTCTTCTCAAGGCTCGCCTGACGATGCCTACTTGGGACCACCACTTGGCGACGCGGTGCTGGTTCCTGTGACGCTGGGAGAAACGGTCCAGCACTTCTAAAGCAGACGCAGAGGCCTTGTCCAGCGACGCGGCATGAGTCTCTGCGGGCATAGCAGCCATGACATGTATGTATACGGTAGCTTTGAAGGGTGGCGGGTAGGCGGTGCGGTTGTAGCAGAATGGTCGAGTTTTTGGTGCTGGTGGCGGCGAGATTACCTAATCATTGGGGATGAACTGAACTTGGACATTGAGGTTATCAGACCCGCCTCGATACCACTTTGCGTGGACAAGCTGAAGATAGCAGCGGAGCCGGGGTCAGTTTGCCTTGTCACGGGATCCATCCTTATCTCGGATCTCGCTTGGGAGGTCGGACAATGCTGTACGAAACAGCCCCCAGTTCCTATCAGAAATGACTGCAAGTTGGCGATTGCCCAATGAGATGTAGGGTTTTGAGAACAGGGCAGATGAATGAGCTGATAAGCATCATCTGGTGGGGTCCGGTCCAACCATCAGGCTCTTGTTCAATTCCCGAGTCCCCCCGTACGTCACCTCGCGTCGTGCACCAGGAATCGGGTGGCATGGTCGGTAGATGGGGCAGTAGCATGTTCACAAAGTCATGTAGAGAGCAACGAGCAAGTCAACAATTGGTGTGAGAAGAAAATACATGCATATCCAGAAACCACAATATAAACATCGCCAGAGAGACGGACGTTTTGGTCGCGTGAGGGTCCTTGGGGTCACCTAGAAATGGACCTAGCACCAACGGGAAAAGGCCCCCCCCCGCGTCCTCTCCGCTCGTTCGGCCCGTCTAACGACTTGTGATCAATGCACTTACTCGCTCTAATGCCAGCCGACTCTGGCTGACCTGGCTGGCCTGGCCCGACCTTGAGAAACCTTGGTCTAGTTTTCTTCTGCATGGGCCCCAAGTGGCTTGGCGCCGCCATCCATGTCCATCCCGTGGATCCAACACCCTCCCACCTCGATTGCCGTCGCGTTTCTCCTCTGTATCCAACATTCGCCCCTGAACAGCAACAAGCTTCCTCAGTCCCCAGAGCTCAAACAACACAACGAGCCCGCGCCTGGGTGTCCCTCTGGTACGTTCCGCCGTTGTCAAACCCCGTCCGCATCTCTAACCATGCCATCGCAGCGTCGAACCAAGCAAGCCGCACCAACCCAACTTTGATGAGCCGCCGCCAGCCGCTGGCAGCGTAACTTTCTCGGGACTCGCCCGACAAAACTCGCCATAGTACCTACCTACATCGCTTTTGCGCAAAAACACCCAAATGTCGTCGAGAACACCGTCCACATGGAACGAGTACGAGCGCGGGGCGTCCCCCCGCTCCGTGAGCATCGACTCCAACGCCGTCGCGGAGGACCAGTCGCTTCTTGGTGACAATGACGATAACGAGATGCGCGATGGCTCCCCTGGACTGCGCCGACGCCGCAGGCAAGTTTCTTCGCCCGACTCGTCGTCGTAGAGAGTCCGCTAACACCCGAGCGCACCAGATCCTCTGTTACAAGGCACCTGGCTGCCATCACAGACCTGGGCGGCGTCAACAGTATCCGCTCCTTCACACGCAGTTGGGCTCGCGCTGCCGGCTTTGCAGAGGTCATCCCCCAACGGCCCTCCTTCATTTTCGCCCCCGATCAAGACCCAATGGCCGGTGAAGGCCTCGAATACTCCCGCAATGACGTCGACGCCACCCCGGAGACGCGGAGCTCTCTCCTGCGACAGCATCTGGAGGCCTACAACCCCGGCAACGGCGAGGGCGCATCCCGCCCTGGCGACACCGAGACCTCGCCCCTCATGTACTCGACGAGCCACCACTCCGACTTCCGGGAACGAGAGCGCAAGGCCTCGGAGCAAGACGCCTCGGGCATGCTGCATCACAGCGGTAGCTTCAGTGGCGGACGGAGGCCCTCCATCTTTGCCATCGCGCCGCACCTGGCCACGCCGCCTCTGGTCGGCAGCTTCGGCTCCTACCGCACATATGGCACCCTCCCGGACGTCGAGGTGTCGTCCATGGCACAGGCCGGCGAAATGTGGCGCCAGCAGCAGGAGGGCGGCACAAACGTGCCCGACGGCGAGCACCAGCCCATTCTCGTCAAGGAGGTCGAGCAAGACGGCAAAATCGTCCTGACTGTCGACGGCCAATCCACCCTCCCGCAGACCATTTTCAACTCCATCAACGTGTTAATCGGCGTGGGACTTTTGAGCCTGCCGCTCGGCATCAAGTACGCCGGGTGGATATGCGGCATCAGCTTCTTGTTCCTCAGCGCCACTGTTACGTCGTACACGGCCAAGCTGCTGGCAAAGTGCATGGATCTTGACCCCAGCTTGATCACCTTCTCCGATCTGGCCTACATCTCTTACGGGCGGAACGCCCGCATCGCCACCAGTATTCTCTTCACCATGGAACTGCTGGCCGCATGCGTGGCTCTGGTCGTGCTTTTTGCTGATTCGCTGGTGCTCCTGTTCCCTGGATATCTGTCTTTGACAAGTTGGAAGGTCATTTGCGCCATCATCCTGGTACCACTCAACTTCCTCCCCCTGCGCCTGCTCAGCTTTACAAGCGTCGTCGGTATCTTCAGTTGCTTCTGCAGTCAGTGCCCCTCGTCTGGTTAACTCAGGCAGGCCCCAGTCGCTGCAGCTCAGCTGGCTAACGTATGTGTAGTCGTCCTGATTGTTATTGTCGACGGTTTCATCAAGCAAAACACTCCTGGTTCCTTGATCGAGCCGGCGACAACCTACCTCTTCCCCGAGAACTGGTCGACGCTGCCGCTTTCCTTTGGGCTTCTCATGTCCCCTTGGGGCGGGCACGGCGTCTTTCCCAACGTGAGTTCCACGGCCGGGATATCGGACAGATGTTGCAGGGTACTGATCAGCAGCAGATATACCGCGACATGCGCCACCCTTACAAGTACACTCGGGCTCTCAAGATCACCTTCAGTTTTTCGGTGAGTTGGCGCTTTCGCTCTTCTTGGTGTAAAACCGGCATCCTGACACCTCTTAGTTCATGCTCGACTCTGTCACCGCTGTGGTGGGGCTTCTGATGTTCGGCGACAATGTCCTTGATGAGATCACGTCCAACATCCTCCAGAACAGCGGATACCCTCGCGCTCTGAATTTCCTCCTTTGCGTCTTCATCGCCATCATCCCCCTGACCAAGGGTGAGTCTTTTGAAAATTCTCGCCTATATCGCCAGGTCAAGTCTTGATTGATGCTTGGAACTGGAATTCGATTCAGAAACCGAGACCTGGAAGAACCCGTCGTTTATATCATCCAAGGCAACTGATGGCTGACTTGTTTTCTTCACAGTGCCACTCAACGCCAGACCAATCATCTCTACCCTCGAGGTCCTGAGCGGCATTCACCAGCATGCTCTTTCTGAGAACTCCTCCATGGTAGGCCTGTCTGCGCCTTTCAGGGGGTTCTTGAAGATTGCGATCCGCGTCGTGACCATCTTGGTGTTCCTCATCATCGCCATCATCTTCCCCTCCTTCGATAGCATCATGGCCTTTATGGGAAGCGCGCTTTGCTTCACCATTTGTGTTCTGTGAGTCCATGGAAACAGCTCATGCCAGAGGTCCTTGCATGTTGTTTGCTAACTGTTGGGCTAGGCTTCCAATTGCGTTCTATGTAAAGCTCTTTGGGCATGAGATGTCCACGCGCGAGAAACTTGGATGCTACATCATCATGGCCATCTCCACATCCTTGTCTGTGGTCGGCACTGTTTGGGCGTTCTTACCTAAGAGCGTCATCGGTGCTGATTAAACCTCTGTTGTCAAGGCTCTCACATTTACCACGCACGCAGCCTTTTTGCAAGGCCGGTGCTGCATATCAAGCATTGCACTTTAGAAAGTTGGTCTACATGACGCAGGACGGCCCATTTCGAGACAGTCAAGTCACGTCACGTAGTTAGCAAAGAGAAGCCCAGAGCGGCAGTCTGAATCGGCTTGCATAGTAAACACGTGATGAACATCACATCTCCTGTGGCTTTCCCGCCCAGTTAAACTTGGAGTGGATATCCAGGCAGTCAACGCCATCGCGAGTCACCGTGTCGCTGGCTAAAGTCTTCTGAGGGGGCGTTGCCGCGAGGCCTCATTGCTGGCTGTACAAGGCCTTGTGCCCGCATCCGGATCATACGTCACGGCCTCCTTAAACCATTGAGCACTCACCCTCCCAAATGAAATTGAAGCACACGTGTACAATCCCCAGGGTCACCGACGACCACTCCACCTTTTCTATCTCTACGGAGGCCTGCCTACCTTGAACATCACATCACTTGGGCATGCCGCGATGGCGGGTAGGAACAAGTATGAGTGGGTAACCTCTGGTATTCATCATCAAAGTTTGAGTAATCTGATACACAGAAAGCGAGTTGAGCCGCGGTCCAGCCAAGATGTTCAAGTGAAGATCTGGAAGGGGGTCCAACTACAAGAGGTGACTGACTGGCTCAGACGTGAGCCTCCTGCCAGCCACCAACCCACTCAACGTCACCGAGATTGGCACGGTTTTCCCTGCGCCAGTATGTCCAGTCTCGGCCTTTGTTCCAGGGACATTCCTGGCTGCGCTCCCGGACGGGTTTGGCGCAGTTCTGCGTGATATTTTGAAATGGTTGCTGAGGGAGATGATCACCGACAACAACCCCATGGTTGAATCCGAAGCCGATCTGTTGACGCCTCGGCTTCAGTGGAGACCGCTCAGGCTCCATTGACCTTCCGCCTACAGCTCGTCGCTTCTCGCCGAGAGCCGCCCATTTATCAACATTGATACGCTTGGGAGGAGGGGAGTAGCGGGGGGAAAGAGCGGCAGGGGCTTTGCGGGGAGGGGCATCCTGGAAGAAGAAACCATCCGCCACCATGTCTCCGTCAATATCGCCATGGACCTCGGACGGGTCCATGACGGTCTTGTCCTCGTCGGCCAATTTGCTGTCGTGGCTCCACGTCCTCGAGTTCATCTGCTGCAGCTTCTCAAGCTGCTGGCGAGTCTGCTCCTCTTCCTCCTCCTCATCCTCCTCCCACATGTCGCTCCAGCTCTTGGACACGTCATTGAGTCGGAGGTTGAAGGCGATGGAAGAAAGGGCATTGCGAGGCTTCGACATGGTGATGGGAAGGGAGCCGGCCATCGGGGAAACCCGCCGAATCTGAGACAAGGGCTGAATGGGGCGAGAAGCAACCATTGACTTCAAAGACGCGCCCAGGGCAGAGTCAATGGTGGACGTGATGGAAGGAGCCTCCACAGATCCGGAGAACCAGTCGGCACCGGTCTCGCCAGACTTGGAGAAGAGGTCCTCCGAGTAGCTCTCGTCGGGGATGGCACTGAGCTGGCGAATTGGTTGCGGGGGCGTGGCGTGGAGGGCCTTGGTCCAGGGAAAAGCACCTTGGTCGACGTGGGGACTCTGGATGGAAGGAGTGCGGAGGGGCTCGCGGTTGGCAGTGGCGATGACAGGCCTCTCGTCGCAGCAGAAGTCATCTATGTCCTCCTCAGTGGTGGTGAAGCTGACTACACGAAGAAGGGCAGCCTTGGCACCAATGAGGGACCTCTTCCTGGGATCGAGGCTCATGCACTGGGCGATGACCTCGTACGTGTCTTGCGACATGTCGGGGAAGACATCGAACAGGGACTGCTTGTCGCGTGAGAAATCAAGGAAAAGAGGATCGGCCTCGGTGGGGGTGGTGAAGGGGTTGCGAGAGAAGAGGATGTTCAAGAGGCAAATGCCAATGGCCCAGATGTCGGCCTGTGCCGGCGAGTAACCGGCACCGGCCGAGTCGTACTGCTCTGGCGACATGTAGCGATCACTGCCGACAGTGTTTTCCAGGGTCCAGTTCTCGGTGGTGGCAAGACCGAAATCTCCGAGCTTGAGATCACCAGCCTGAGTCAGGAAGATGTTCTCAGGCTTGATGTCCCGGTGGTAGACGCCCCTGCTGTGGCTGTAGGCAACGGCGTCCAACAACTGGAGCATGAACTGGCGGACATGTTCCGTCTCGAGAGGACCGTGACCCTTGCGAATGGCTTCGTACAGGTCGCCGCGCTCACAGAACTCCATGACGATGTACATGTGAGCCTCGGTCTCGAAAGATCGGATCAGGTTGACAATGTTGGGGTGGGAGCCGAGCCGGCCGTGGAGGAGCTGTTCCTCGGACTGTTCGTCAATGGCGAACTCGAAGCCCGAGTCATCTGACATAGCCCGTTTTGTCAGGCACTTGATGGCCACCGTTTGATTGGTGTGGACATCGCGTGCCGTGAATACCATGCCAAAGGAGCCTGAGTTGAGAGGAGAGATGGTCTCATAACGTCCATCGAGAAGGACGCCATTCTGGAAGTGATCCCGGAGGCATGCCATTTCGTTGTTTGGGTGGAGAGTGTTGTGAAGAGGGTATCGATAACAAAAAGAATAAGGAGATGATTGAGTAGTTTGGCGGTAGATGTGATGATACAAGCAAGTGCCTGTGCTGTCCCGGATTCTATCAGGAGATGAAGAAGCGGTTGGAGTGGCCAAGGAGCCGACAGCTGGAGAGCGGAAGATTGGACGGAAGAGACGGTGATCTATCTAATCGAGTCCAATGCTGCTGCCAAGAGTGATTGAATCAGACGGATCGCTTAAGAAAACGGAAAGGCCGAGTAGATGGGAATGTACAGTGTCGGCGGATGTGCGTAGAAGGATGGAAACGGTTTCGAAGTCCTGGTCGTTGAAGTTCAGAGGCTCATTTGTTTGGATGTGCTGTTGGGTTTGGCTGTATGGAAAATAAAAGGAGATAAGTAGACTGGTCGTTGTATGTATGTTGTCGTTAAAAGAGGCAGTTGGACACTGTGGCCCGGGAAAACAGAAAAGATCGTTATGATGACATGAAAGAGAAGAAGTGGGGTGATGTCCAAAAGATGGTCGAGGTAGGAGGAAGGCGGCTGTTGGAGGGTTGCCGTCAAGACAAGAGGTGGTGATGACCCAGACTGTGGATGTGGTATCCGAGGTCTGGAAGGTCACACTTGAGAGGGCACTGGAGACTGGTGCTGGGAGTACCAAGCCGAGGCCAGTCTTGATGATCAGACGTTCAGGACCTTGTCTCTCTCAGCAACGAATCGCCTGCTGACAAGCAGATTATTCCAGTCGGCCGGAGTCCCTGGGCTATGATGATACCATTCGAGGAGGCAGGATGGTTCGGAGCGGGTGGCAACGAGGACTCGGGAGTGGTGTGATTGGCGATGAGGCTCGGATCGGAAGACGGAGGGCGGATCGATTGACGGATTGGATGGATGGATGGATGGATGGATGGATGAGGGTAGCGGAGAGATGGTTAAATAAAGAGAGCTTGAGGAATGGCGGTTGCCTCGGGATAGAGGGCGAGGAATGACACTCGGGCAAGTGTGGGGTGAAGAGGTGAGTCAAGTTGACACGGGACTCGGCGGGGATGTCGAGTGACGAGATCAACAAATGACGGGGGAGGGATATGTATCAAAAGGTCCTCTCCTCTCCTTCTCCTCGATAGCTGTTTGTCGGATGGATACGAGAGGGTCGAGCTGGCGGATTATGGGGTCGCCGTTGCGTGACTGCTGGCCGACGAAGCTGGTCGTGTCTCCCGAGTTCTGGATGGTTCTCGAAGAACAGCGGCCCAAAGCGGGAACGGGCTGCTTGGCTGGAGACAGTCGGGAGGACGGAGAGAGCGGAAAGCGAGGTGGCGAGGGACAGGAGTACGAGACAAGCAATCAAACAGCAAGAGAAAGAGAGGCCTTTTGACAGGTAATGGTGAGATTCGGGCGTGAGGGAGGGAAGCGGATGTGGGGTGCAAGCAAACAAGAGGGTTGGAAGAGCAAGAAGGGAAGGAGAGGAAGCGGTGTATTGGGAGCAAGGACACGGACTGCGTGAGGGTGAGCGAGCAACGGGGGGGGACAGCGAATGGGAAGAGATGAGGGTGAGGCGGTGGGCGAAGGACGGGACGGATGGTCTGGCAGACTGGCTGGACTGGACTGGGGGGTGGCAGTGGCCCAGGGCCAGGGGGTGGTACGTACTGTACGAGTGCTGTACTGTACAGCACTCACTGTACTACTGCGGTCAACGAAAGGGATCCTCCCAAGGGGCGACCACGCCCAGAGCAGGTACGTACCCCCTTGTGTGGTCCAGGCACAACTCTTGCGTTGTGGATGGTACCGGGTACAGGATTGCGTCGACATCAGGGAACACAGGTGACCCCAAGGATGACTGACGCCTTGCTCCGTGCGGATGATGATCTTCCTGGCGAGACAGGACCGACCCTGTCCGCGAATCGATAAGAGGGTGGTGGGGTGGGGAGGTCGGGAAGAGGGTGGGTGGAAAGGCGGTGGGCGATGTCGGCCAAGGGGAGTGGCTCGACCGGGTGCTGGCGATGGCGCTATCAAGGGGTGGGCCGACGGCGACGGGGGACGACGGGGGGCTAGGCATGCAGGTTGCGTCGATGCAAGGCCCCAGATAGCGCGTGGCCAATGTGTCCGCTCCCCCAGGTTCCTTCGAATTCCAAGTCTCCACCCACATTGCCAATCACACCGGACTGGACTGGACAGTCGGGCCAGCAGAGGCGGCTGGAGTTGAGAAGGGGTGACGTGTCGGACTTGCACACTGCACGGTGTGGGCGGACACTGAGGACCCCCGACCCCGGTGGCCCGCCTTCATCGCCGAGTCCAGGAACACTTGGGTAGGTTCCGTCCGAGTTGATCTCTGTCGTCAGTCTTGTCTGATCTGCCGCCCACGCCGCAGCCATCGATCCATTCAATTGAGCGGGCGCTCCCTGGCCCCCATCTTGATTGCTGCCCGGGGGAGGGGCCGGGCAGACGCGCGAGGGACAACTGGCGGCGTCGGCGGTTCGGCGATGGGACAACAAGGCAAGTCCAGTCCTGGCCTAATTACTGCAAGCAGGTAAGTACACGTGTTGGTCATTCCAGCAGCTTTGCCTTGGTACTGTACTTGTACAGTAGCTCGTTATTGGGCTGTGCTGCCCCTGAAGCCGCGCGTGCCGGCTGATGGGGTGCGGTGCTGAGCTGAGGATTCGCCGCTCGCTCGTCAGTGCCAGGGAAAGCCGGAAATAGGCAAGCAGGTTGGGTTGGTAAACAAAATAGTAAACAGAGCGGACGGACCGGCCGCGGGAATCATGCGGAAGGCACGGGGTTCAACGATCCTCCGAACAGGCGAGCGGAAATGCACTGTACCTGAACGCAGGGCAGGTTGATTACGTCGGGGTCCACGATACCCAGGGTGTAGTCACGAGGACCGAGAAATTCAAGGTACTGGACACGGCCGAGTCGACGCGGCAGTTTCCTCGGCACGGTGTAGGTAGACAGCGTGCCTGCTTGGGACACTGTAGCCAGGGTATCCACCTCGTGAACCACGCACGGGCCCAAGGGTCAGGCGGACTTGATGGTGGGCAGTGACCTACTGTACACCGCCAGCTTCGTTTTGGATACGTGTGCTCAATGTACAGGACCAGCAATTTCTAGAGGACCCGCCGCTGCATTGGAACCATTGGATACCTCGTTCTCCAGTACAAGAACCGACAGGCTGCGGCCCAGCATGTCCACGTTTCGGGCTGGCCCCCCTTCTATTATTATGTAACTCTGTTTTCCTTCGTCCCTGAAAGGACGCAGCCGGCGGAAGAGGGAAAATGACGAGCCAGCGCTTAGCCTATTGCACGAGCCAAGCGTCAGCCCCCCCTGACGCCGTACCTCGACCTGCAGCTGTCCGTCTGGCGTCTGTTTTTCTGTCTGGCTGGCCTGGCTCAACATCTCCGCAGCTTCACTCTCTGAGTAAAAGTACAATCTCGTCGTCAAGAGATATGGAGATGGACAGGTACAACTACCTACCTATTTGTACACTGACTGTGGAGCTTGGAACGTGCGAATGGCTTTCTCTTACACCACATCCTCAATCCGGGACATGCCTCTCTCATTTGCTGGCCATTCTCCCTCGTTCTTGGGGGACGCATGCCTTGTTTCAGTTGTTCGTATCTGTCCCCGCCATTGGACAGGCTCACATCGGACCGGCGGGCTCGACGATGATGTCGTATCTCGAATTGCGTGGCTGCAAGCTGTCCACGACAATGATACCGTACGAGTACCTGCTGGACCTCAATGGGGAGGCAAATGTTGACTGCATCAACACTAAACACACCCCAATCAGTGCATGTACTCGTAGGCTGATACTCTGCGCAAATCTCTCCACCTGTCACTTCAAACCACTCCCGTACTTGCACGCTCAGACACTTCCTACACCATTCGTCTGACAGTCCTCCCCAGCTTGTCCAGGCCTCCCCCCGAGGGTTCATCGAGCCCCTGGTCCGGCGTGAACTCTAACGAGACGGGATCGTTTCACCTGCAGCGAACAACTGTTGCGGCCGTATCTTGGGCCAGTCGCACCCAAGCATCACTGGATTGTTATTGTTGTTGTGGTGTCTGCCGGGAATCGTCCTCGCTTTTCGTACGCCGAATCACACGGGTGGGCTTATCGTGCAACTAAGTTCCTGGCGGGGAAGCTTGACGACGACATGTCGCAGATAGAAGGCCATGTTCTGAGCCGCCCCGATGTTTACATTTTCGGGTTATCTCGCCGATGATCAGTGCCGCAAGGAGCCTGCCAATCATGCCATTCAGTCATTGGTAGGTAGGTACAGGACTGCAGGACTAGAATGATCCCACCCCCTGCTTGATGGTGCAAGCGATCTGAAGTTTTGGATAGAAACAACAGGTTCGTCGACAGCGTCTCGAGGCGGTCCCCCGTGTTCCTGGCCCGGACCGCAGCCCCAGCTCGCTGCAGCCCGCATCCCGCCCGCATCCCGGTGCCAATAGTTGAACCCACCCCCTGCGTCCAGGCGCCGGGCGAGACCCTCTGACCGCCTTCTTACTAGCAGCACAATTTCCAGGTGGCTGCCAGTGGGTAGCCACTCCACCACGACTGGAAGGTTACGAGCCAACAGGGTCTTTGTAAATTTCCTCAATCAAACGCCTGCATCAACCAGACGGCTCCTTCCAAAAAGATTTTCGCACCCCAGCACCTCCCGATTTCACCGCCCCTCTCAGCTCTGCAGACTCTGTAAAGCAACCCGCCCTGGGAAATCATTCCAGCCATGGCCAAGACACTGGATGGCGTCAGGGTCGTCCTGCTCGACATTGGTGAGCAAGCACGCCCTTGGAATGCCACCTGATGGTTTCTGATGATGTCTGTCTTGTCCTAGAGGGCACCGTTTGCCCAATCTCGTTCGTTAAAGAAGTGCTCGTATGTGATCCCAACCCCGTTCCAACATGTCATCACGTGGACCGCACATGGTTATTCACCTGGACGGCCGTCGGCGACGAGGGGTCCCAGGTTGCCGGTTGGTGACTACTACCTACTCCCAGACAAGCGTCTGACGGTCTTTGTGTCGCGGGAAACCCCTGGGGCGATAAACGGTGCGTTGGGCGGCTTACGAGCAGTATTGACTTGTCGCAAGTACCCCTATTCCGTGGCAGCACTACCATCTGCATTGGACAAGTACTGGGACTCGCCCGATTTCGCGCCCTACCGGACTGCCTTCCCTGAGCCGGCTGCCTCGTCGCGGGCCGAGTTTGAAGCCTGCTTTGCGGATCTGGTTCGCGCCGATGTCAAGGTCGCGCACCTCAAAGCTCTCCAGGGATTCCTGTGGCGGGCGGGATACGAGTCTGGCGAAGTCAGGGCGCCTCTCTTCGACGATGTTGCCCCTGCAATGTCCTCTTGGGTGTCGGCCGGCCTGAAGGTTATGATCTATTCATCGGGGTCGGTACCCGCCCAGAAGCTCTTCTTCAGATATACGGACTCGCAACCTGCGGATCAGTCGCCGCTGATATCGGACTGGTTTGACACTGTCAACGCGGGCTCCAAGGCGGAAGCCGGCAGTTATCAAAAGATCCAATCTTGCCACGCCGAGTTAAAGGCGCACGAATGGCTATTCCTGAGCGACAACCTGAACGAAGTCCAGGCTGCTCGAGATGCCGGCATGCAGAGCCTGCCGGTAGTTCGCCCTGGCAATGCAGCACTTCCGGCTGGCCATCCGCTTGCTGAGTCGGCCGTGAGCGACTTTGGTGAACTTGCGCTTGGGCATGCATGATGCGCCCGAAGAAGCTCGGCTGAGGCTTCAGTGTGCGCAGCGACAGCATCAAGGCCGGGGCGCCACTGATGAGACGACCGGCATAGCACATGCCCGGTAGTATGGCTCTAGGAGGCCCGGAGAATAATGGCAAAGTTGTTGCGGTCGTGGCCAGGGTTCACCTCCTTCTTGGGAAAGGGCGGCAGTGGGTTGGAGCATGGTCCTGTCTTCTTCCACAGAAAGTAGGCCAGTTTGTTGGTGAACTTGCTGTTGCTCTGAGTGTATCCGAGGTGCTGCATGAGCTCTGTGAGTCTTTCGAGATTGCAGTATCGGGAGTTCGCAACACAGCTTCGCGGCAGAACCAGAAACAAGGAGGGCAGGAATCCCGTCATGGCCGCCGGGAGATCTGAGGAGGGCTCGCGAAGAAATTGCGTGCTGCGCAGCAGCATTTGCCCTCGCTGTACTGGGTCTGGGACATAACTATGATAAGTCATGTCAGCAATTCTGCCGCGCCATGGGTTGTCGAATGTGAGAGAGCAGGAACAATTCTCTCAAAACATTCGAGTCCGGGAATAGCTTACTTGACGACCAGGCTGAGCGATATAACGTCGAATTGCTCATCTTGCGATGTGGGAAGGGGTCGATCCATGAAGTCTTGCTGAAGAATGCCCGGCTGCTGGCTGTTGAGGTCGATATGTGTCATGCTGAACATCCGGCTCTTCGAGCACGCATTCGAGGTGCTCAATGCGCCGACCTCGAGCATCCGGGGCAGTCTGTCGCTAGGAATGCTGTGAAATTCTCCATGTGCAGGTTTCATCCAGTCAAGTAGAATTTTCGAGCTGTCGCCTCCTCTGTCATTCCGTTGACCCTGAAGACTGGCTCTTTGGTACTCCTCAAGTCCACCAAGATCAGAAATTTCCTTGTCGACCTTGACGACCAAACTGGCGTCTCCGGCCGAGATGGCCTGCTGCCGTCTCTTTTGCAGTGTGTGGTGTGCGTTGATCAAGGTTCGTGTCTCCTTTCGAGAAATGGACTTGGATTTATGCCGAAGAGTAGGAGGTCTTCCACTCGAAAGAGAAGAAGGGGCCTTTTTATACGCCATGACTTTGAAGTGTATCCCTAGAGAGGCCAGTATTCTGTGTTATTCACGGAAAGGGCGTGTAGTTCGTGGTTGGCGTCTCAAGCCGCCCTCCTCTGTCTTCTAGTAGACTTCGTGGAATGGCTCCGGAGCAGGTCACGTGATAGCACCCCATATCTCCCGCCAATCACAAACTCCCTGGTGGGTCTGCGAAATTTTGCCCTACCACCTCCCACACAATTTATCCATCGGCTTAAACTTCTGTGATTGCGACCGACCTGCGACTATTCCTCAACACCCAGCGACAACTGCCCAGACCAGCCCGGCAAACGACAATCGAAATGGCTCCCAAGGACGCAAAGAAAGGTACAACATGACCAGATAATTCCATGCCAACCCGCTCCGCTCGGGCATGACGGCCGCTGCGCTTGTCGCTTGATTCAACTCTCAGAGGCGGGGGTTAGCCGTTCGCGGCACAATCACGACAGCCAGCGAGCCGGATTTCCGAAGCATCAGGCAGCAGCAGACTTTGCGAGTTCTTCACAGAGCGAATGCTGATGCTTCTCTCCTAATCTAGGCGGCGCCTCCAAGGCGCCCAAGGGCACCAAGCAGGCCAACGCTGCCGCCAAGGCTGCCCTCAAGGGTGTAGGTCTCATTCTTCCTGACGGACTCTCTCAATTAGCATGCTAACATGACTCTTCTTGCAAGACTCACTCCCAGAAGAAGGCTAAGGTCCGGTACACGACCAGCTTCCACCGCCCCAAGACCCTCCAGGTCTCCAGGGCCCCCAAGTACCCTCGCAAGTCGATCCCTCACGAGCCCCGCCTCGATGAGCACAAGGTCATCCTGCACCCTCTCAACACCGAGAGCGCGATGAAGAAGATCGAGGAGCACAACACCCTTGTCTTCATTGTCGATATCAAGGCGAACAAGGCCCAGATCAAGCAGGCCCTGAAGAAGCTCTACGACATCGACACCGTCAAGATCAACACCCTGGTCCGGTAAGGCTACCCGTCTATACACATGCTTTGTTTGAACCTCGACTGACCCGTATCACCAGCCCTGACGGCTCCAAGAAGGCCTACGCCCGCCTGACTCCTGATGTCGACGCCCTCGATATTGCTGCCACCAAGCTCGCCCTCGTTTAAGGGGAGATGTTGCGCAGACTGGGCAGTAACGCCTGGGGAATTGGTCCATGGTATTTCACAGCATAGGGATTGCGGCGTCAAATGGGGAAAATTGATTTCTTTGCCCGGCAGCGACAGCTGCGGCAGCTTCCAAACAGATCATTCAGCCTATTGGTCTCTCAAGATAGCAAGGACAGGCGTGTGTACGCCATTGTCTGAAATGCACATGACACCGATCCCCGCGCCAATGCATGCATGATTGTTGCCCCTATTTGCCTTCCACCAAGCATAAGATACAGCTTGAAGGTATGGGACACGCTGCAGCTACTGGAGACCAGTCGACCGAGCACTTGTAATCTCAAGAATAAATTTGTACAAAATTGGTGGTAGTACATGGAAGGTGTGGCCAATCCACGTTTCCTGCAAAGGCCCGAGGCTCATCTTCCCCCATCAACCCGAACGCATGCTGCTGAGATGCTTCATCGTCAAGAAGTTGACGTCGAGGAAACGGTCGACACAGTTGGCCAAGCACTTCTCCTCCCCGCTCTCCAGCTTTGAGTTTCGGATGGCCCCTGTCGCGCATTTTTTCCAGCACACCTCGGTCAGAGCATGGGTTTCTGTCCGAGGCAGTTCCGTTAGCGGGTGCAGACAGGGTGACAACTGAAGAAAAAAAACGCGGGGTACTGACGGCTTTGGATCTGCGATCGCTGGGACTCGTTTGCAAGGAACTGGCGGAGTTCCTGCTTGTCCTTGTCGTTCAGCCTTTCGAGCTCGGCATTCTCCAGGACTTGTCGCGAGGAATCCATGGTGCGCTGCTGGTCTGGCTCCAGAGATTAGACGAGAATTTTTTGGCTTGAGTGTTCAGCTACTCACCTATTTTCGTAGACGTAAGAGGTGTTCTTGGAGGGGAGGTGTAATGGCTGGTGGGTGGTGGTGAAGGTTGAAGACGAAGCAGCCCATGACGAAGAGTCGAAGACGAATCTGTGTTGGGAGTGCCGCGCACGGCCCCAGTCCCCAAATACAGCCGATCCCCTGCCCCAGTTTGAACGAGGTGCCCACCAGCCAGCCACCTTGGTGACCATTTTACGCCAAACTTTGGCCCGTACGGATCAACATTTTCTGCAAGATTGATCCGTACAGGAAGAATAAACACAATCGGAGCAAGGAACGAGGTCAGTTGCAGAGGTGACGTTCCTCGAATTGTGGCAGGGCTAGGCGACTCCAAGGTGCATTTCTTCACCACGAATGATCCACCTCCAACTTTTGAGGGATGCGTTGTGGATGCAGGTTCATGCCTATGCTCACTTGTTGATTCACCAGACCGAGGAACAGGTATGAATAACATTTCTATGAAATTAAATGACAGGCGCAGGAGCAATGACCAAAGGAGTGAAGGTGGTCAGACTGTGAACCACATAGCAAGAGAGAGGTGTCCCACGTCAGGAGATTTCACGTGCAAAAAGCTAGGGCTTCAGATGTACCTGGCTTTGCGAGCCCAGAAGAGAACAATGATGCAGAAGGAGATCAGGCACCCGAAGATGGTGAAGAAGGGTACCAAGGAATTCTCCAGGTTCTGGAACGGAACCCTGACGTTCATCCCGAACAGTCCGCTGACAAGGTTCATTGGCACAAGAATCGAAGCCAAGAAGGTAATCTTGCTGAGGACGCGGTTGGTGTCGGTACCCTGCTCGATGTTGTGGATAGACAGCTGCGCCAGATAGTTGCTGTGGGAGCGAGCCAGTATCTTCTCAAAGTGCGTGAGGTTGGTGACCATGGTGACGACGTGATCTTGAATATCGCCGAGGTACATGCCGATGTCCATTCGAGGTGTGACTTTGTAATTTTCGTTGCAACGCTTGGTGAAGCCCCGGAGCACATCGGCTTTCCCGCCGAGCAGCCGCATCAGGGCGAGACAGTTTTTGCGAGTGCGGCCAATGCTCCGAAGGAATTTGTTCGAGTCGTTCTCGCGCGAGACAAAGACCTCGTCCTCGATCGAGTCTGCCTCGAGCTCCAACTTGCGAATGATGGGCGCGAACGAGTCGACAATGTCGTCACTAAATACAGTCAATCATCCATCCGTCTTTGAGCCATGTCAAAAGTGCACTTACATGAGAGCATAGCAGATCCAGTCGCTGCTGAGGGCGACGTAGTCCTTGAGAAGGGCAATCCTCTTCCTCACGTGAGATGCGTGGGCATTGGGTTGGAAGCTGAAGCTGAGCGTGCCCTCACGAAAGACGACGACGTAGGTGTTGAACGGTTCATACTCGGGACCATCGTCCTCCTCGACGATGTGGAACGAGCGGAAACAGGCGAAGTAGTAAGAAGGGAAAAGCTCAATCTTTTCGCGCGCTTCTTGGGTCGTGATATCTTCGATGGTGAGAGGGTGAACACCGAACGCTTTACACAGCGCAGCGACTTCCTCCCTCGTTGGCTCGTTGACGTTGAGCCACCACACACCGTCCGCATCGTCAGGAGGGAGGGTGAAGAGGCCCCGGATGTCCTCGCCCGGCAAGATGAGGTCATCAAAGTCGGGAGCGTGAATGGTCGATTCCCAAGCGGAGGAAAAGAAACTGAAGCGGTTCTTGTCAACATGGGTTTGCTGGAGACCCGGTGTCTTGCCTTCAGTGAGGCGTTCCTTCTCCTTCAGATCGGCAGCGGTAGACGTATCGGACGGCATGTCGACAATGTCGCCGTCCACGGTCGTGAGACGCATACCCTCCTGCGCGACTGTGGCGGACTGAGATCGCAAGTCGCTGAAAACCTTCTCCTTGGCCTCCCTTTCCTCCCTGTCGGAGTGAATGAAAGTTTCGAGGAAGTCGAAATCGATCCGAAGCTGGTCCTTCCGGTAAGGATCCTGCACGGGAAAGCAGACATCGTTCTCCGCCGTCTTGTTGCTGGCAAGGCTTGCCGTATCGTGGTCATCGACAGTTCCAGGCCGGCTGCGGAAAGTGTGGCGGCTGACGTTCGACACAGTTCGATGCAGCTCCAGCTCATCCAACTTCTTGTCGGGTCTGGCTTCGGAGAAGGACATTTCCCGCTCGCGACGGCGAGCTTCGGCAAACGCCTTGACCGAGTTGGGCGGCGACGAAGATCTCAGATCGATTACCGACTCGACGGTTGGGCGGCGTGGTCGGCGAGGTGCCAACCCCGCAGCCTCAATATCGTCATCCATGATGGCCTCTTCGTCCCTCGCCCGCGCTGGGGAAACGTCGTCTCCCATTTCGGCGCCAAGGAGGCGAGCACCATAGAGCGTGTCAAAGGTGCCCCTACGAACGCGCTCTGGGTGCGGCGAAGTTGGTGACTGGTGTCGGTGGTCATCCAGCTCCGGGATGGGAGTCTTGAAGCCGAGCTCCGAAGTGTTTTCCTCGTGGTCGGACATGTTGTCGAAAGGTGGCGGCTGTTATATTTGAAAGTTGTGTTCGTCGAGAAATAGGGGAAAAGCGCAATCGTCTGCTTGTCGGATCCCCGCAAAGCTGGGAGGAGTTGAGTTATCCCATAACTCGGAGAGGACAGGATACAGGTTGCGTCGAAGCGCCTGACGTGCTGCGCGCGAGGACTCGTGTATACCGCGAATGCAGCAGAATCTAAACGGCCAGTGATGAAACGGGCCCTCTAAAGACGCAGAGCGCCACCGGAAGGTTGTGTCGTTGTAGCAGGCGATGAGTGATTGTGTTGGGACTGGATTGAGATCCCAGTTAAGGCGGCTTCTTGTTCACTCCGCTGAAGGCCCAGAACCTAGGACCTCGGAGCGAACGTGGAGGGGGGAGTGGTTGGGGAGCGAATGAAGCCAACTTGGTGGTGTTTCCGGAAACTGGTGTGTCGTGGATGGTCCTGGGACCTGTTTTGCTGGATTGACACAGAGAGGGATTGCGGCCCTTTCAGTATCGAGCTAGGCTGTTGCGAGATATTGTCGCACGTGCTGAAGCGGCGGTAGGGTACGTAAAACAGAATGGGCTGCTATTGAGGCAGAGGTGAAGAAGGTGTGAAGAAGAGGTGGAGGAGAACAGTATGGAGATGCGGAATCTCCTGAGTGTTCGTTTGGAGCGGTGTGTTGTGGTCCGAGGGAAGTTGTCTGGATCAGATGGTGTAGCAGGAACAGGTTCGTTTCGGGGGGACTTGGGGCAGGGAAATTTTAGTCAGGGCTGGGTCGAGAGTCCAGCCTCTGACTAAGTTGCCCATCGGCACCAAGTCGCGCACCCCGGACGATGCCCGAAGTCCACAATGACAGTGCGAAAAAGTAATATCACGGATCCGCCTGGCGTCTTCTGACAGCGTCAGTACAGTGCGTGACATCGGTGTTTGTCCGACGCTTCCCTCGGTGGCCACTCCAGTACCTAAATCGAGCCATCCCAGGCCGGCCCGTTCCCAAGCGGTTTCCACTTCGGTGCGTGTTCAACATCACCTAGCTTTGCCTCCAGTAACGAACACACGCTGCAACGGCCAACTTCCGACAGAACAACGACCCTCCCTCCCTCCGCGCCACCCCGACGTCGTCACTACGACATCCCTGCCAAGTCGCGCTGCCTCACATCCTTCCGGTCACCTGCCCAGCCGGTCTCCCCGTCCACCAACAGGTCGCCCGCCAACCAGAAGACACGATCTGCATCGACATGGCTGAACAAGCTCTGGACAAGCTGAGGGACGTTGCGGAGGGCCAAATTGTATGCATTCGACGTCCGGGAAAGCGTCCTTTTTCGTTGTCGACGATTGCTGATCTGATACCAGGACTTTGAGGGACAGAAATTGGCTGAGATTCTGGCAACTGTCCTCTTGACGGTTTCTGGAGTACGTGGCAACAATTCACTACGACCACACTTTGGATCACCACTAACTTTTGGCTCAACTGCGTTACAGTTTCTCTCCTTCGTTGTAGGGTTCTTCTTGCAGGACATCAAGCTCGCTGTATACATCGGCCTCGCGGGCACGGCTATTACCTTCTTCGTCGTGGTTCCTCCTTGGCCCTTCTTCAACAGAAATCCTGTCAAGTGGCTGCAGAGCAATAGCATCACACACGTGGCGGTCATGGAAAAGACGGGAGAGTAGTCATCTGGCAGGGTTTGTGGCCACAGCAGTGCCCCTTAGCGGGTGGCGGTGAGGTCTAGGCGTAATGCACAATGAAGCGGCCGGACGTGCCGCATGTCCACCAGTCCATCGCCTTCTTCTTCTTCTTCTTCAGCGTCCGTACTTTTGGAACTCCCAGTCGCGGTTGTCCAGGGGGCACACTTGGCGGGTCTTCAGCCACCTGGAGATGCAGTGGAAGTGGAATGCGTGCTGTAGTTTGGTCAGACGTTTATTCATATAGGGAGCATAAGCGGGAACGTACGTTGCAGATGCCCCAGGCGACGGTGCACTCCTCGCTTGTGGCCGAGGCTTGGTTGGCCTGGCATTCGATGCCTGTGTGTGTGGACACGGTCAGAGATTTGAGGACTAGCAAGCAAGTGGCACGACTTACATAGGTCCATGATGTGGTTGCGGCAGATGGCACAGTTGTCGACGACAATGTCCCACGCCCAAAGCGCGACGGCGTTCCACTGTGCGTTCGCGTGGTAAGTTCTCTGCCTCTGAACGCTGCACCAAATCGACAATGTACCTTCTTCACCTCGAATCGCTTCTTGGCATCAGCCGCCTTGCCTTCAACGGCGACGATCTTCTTCGAACCCACGGGAACGTCGGTCATGTCGACGTCGGCCATGGTGATGTCTGGTAATGGGACGGTGGGGAAACGGAGGATGGTGTTGAGTTGCAGTGTGGGAAACAACCTTGGAAGAGAGGTTGTTTGGTTTGCAAGAGTCGCGCGGTTTCCGAACGGTCGGAGAGTTGCCGAGGAGGGTTGGTGGAAAGGTCGGTGTTGTTTGATATTATTGACGGGAAGGTCACTGGAAGCCTGCAGATGCACCGGGCTGGTTAGCTGCCTGATTCTGGGTTCGAAAGCAGAGAGGAGCTTACCCGTCCAGATAGTCAACGAAGCTATCCGGTGACTAGTCGGCGCTGGAGGAGACTGGTTTCGGTTCGGATTGTGCCTTATGGAGCTTCGAGAAGTCAGAAAGAAATCTTAACTGCCTTGCGAGCTTGGGGTCTTGATGCGTTCCCTACCTAGGGACTTCCTGGTGACGTGCATTGGCTGGCTCAGGCTGGCAGTTGGAGCGACAATGTACTGATCTTCCTACCGACTGACCGACCAGGTAGGAATGGTACGCTGTAGATACCTAACGTTCAGTGGACAGAAGCAGTACGGCCGAGTACATATCAGTACCTGCCTGGGCTGACAAGACGCCGACCCCGCGCCTTCCCAACCCAGGCAGTAGGTGCGACGTACCCGGATGGGCAAGCGGTCAGATAGATAACGGGTTCAGTGCGGGGCTTGCACCCGTCCGTCTTAGGTAATCTCAGAGTTCGAGATCCACGTCCAAGACACTGAGGCTATTGCGCCGTGATCCACGTCGTCGCATTCGTACCTTACCTGACACAGACTTGCGCCCACCGAATCCAGCGCTGTTCTGCTCAACGATCTGAACCCCCTCACCTCCTGCCAGCAGTCCCAAGGCCTCTGGAACACGCGAATATTACACTGCTGCCAGTATGTTCTCTAAGCAGTATGCGTGTGATTCTACGAATGCTGACCCCGTCGCGATCCAGCCTTGCCTCGCCTCGTCTCGACTTCACCACGACTCTCCCCGATTTGGAAACGACGGGACGCAACTATGCAAGAGAACATCAATAGACAGGGGAGACCTACCCCCTCAAGGCGCCGCAACGGCCGACAAGGCAACAAGCAGCCGGGCCAGAAGATGTATGCTTCAGAAAACGATGCTGCGGTCAATGCGTATGGCGCCTATGGCCAGTCGCCCCAACCCTTCACACCCGCAAAGCCATCATCTACAACGCCAGACCCGTATTCCCTGCAGGAATCGAGTTCTGTCTCCAAAAGCTCCAGACCGCGCAACACTGGAGGCAAGTCTAGGGGTAGGAACGCACCGGTGACCTCCCCGGATTCGCCCAACGCCGCCCGCAAGACACCTCCCAATAGTCTGCCAACTGGCAAGGTTGCCACAGCATACGCCGGGTCTACCTTTCATGCATCGCCTGCTCCATCCGCTCTACCAATTCCAAGCTTCTATTCCAAGGGCGCAGCGAGCCCTGTACCTACTGCCGCCAAAGAGCAACAGCCCTTCGCACCCAACCTTGACGGCAATGCACCTACTCCTTCTCGCCCTTCCAACCCCCCGTCCCAGGACTCTCCTCTCGAGGCCATCTTCAGAGCCGATCGCGCGGAGAAGGAGAGGGCACGTCGTGCCAGCTTTGCAAGCACCATGACCGGGCCAGGGCCAGCGGGCCTCGCATCACCACCACGCCCGGCCTTTGGCGAGACCAACAGCGTCCCTCGCCAGTACAGAGGGTTTATGCAGGACCGACCGCAG
>JACAFV010000109.1:64683-112019 GCA_014635975.1 Plectosphaerella sp. P0831 | reverse complement strand
CTAGAGGTACTAGCCGCGAAAAAACGCTCCCGCGTAGTCCCGGGGCTCGTTAATATACTACCTAAGTCCGGCCGCCGCGAGCGGGCTATCGCCGCCGCTAGCTATATTAACGCGTAGTATAGATAGTAGTTTAGCTCCCCTACCCGATAGGCGTTCGATAATATCCTAGCGACCCTTAGTAAGGCTATAACTATAGCTAGGGCCCTTAATAGTTATATCCAGAGTCGTAAGATACGCCTATAGTAGTACTAAAAACAGCGCCGGACCCGGAGAAGGGTAGAGCCGTCGTTATCCTTCGTAACTAACGTCACCGCGGGTAAAATTCGCGCTACAGCCGAGGCTAAGGCTCGCGCCGTATATACGGATCTAGTTAAGGTCTAGATACGGCGCGCGAAAAAAGCTACGCGGGATAACGAGGAAGCTCTAAAGCGTTAATAGCGCGACGATAAGGCCCTTTAACGATAGCTATATAGTAAGGAGCTAGANGCGCGCGAAAAAAGCTACGCGGGATAACGAGGAAGCTCTAAAGCGTTAATAGCGCGACGATAAGGCCCTTTAACGATAGCTATATAGTAAGGAGCTAGATAGGACGTTCCGCGGGTAGTTAGACCGTATAGGCGTAGGTCGTGATTACATCCCCTTCGACCCTAAAGACCCTAGATAGGCGATACTAGGGGACCCGGTCCGACTACGGGATAACGAGCTCTTCGTAATAGACGTCGAAAGAGGGGGTATTAGTAANGACCCTAGATAGGCGATACTAGGGGACCCGGTCCGACTACGGGATAACGAGCTCTTCGTAATAGACGTCGAAAGAGGGGGTATTAGTAACGCCCTACGTTAGTAGATCGCCGCTAGCCGTAGGCCCCTTAAAGAGATCCGACTACGGTTAGGCTCCGAAGAGTCTGTCGAATTCCAGGGCCTTAATCCGGGACCCTCTACGTAAGGGGTAGTTAACCCTGATCTCCAGAGTAAAGATAAGTAGGATGTCGGGGTGCTATCGTTACCGCCCGATTTAACGCTATCGGCGCCGCCGCGGACAGAATCACGATATTAGACCGCTATAAGGATTATTAAGGAGGGTAAGGTAAAGGCCGTAGATAACGGGCGCCTTATAGGGGCGCCTTATACGTAGTAAAAAGACCGTCTTTTAAATATACCGTTATCCAGATACGTTAAATTATAGTCCCTATAGACCCCGTAGTTAGGGCGGTAGTCTATTTTTACTAAAAGATCCGGACGTAGCGATAGTAAAATAACACCCCTACGTAGATTCGCGGTTTNAGACCCCGTAGTTAGGGCGGTAGTCTATTTTTACTAAAAGATCCGGACGTAGCGATAGTAAAATAACACCCCTACGTAGATTCGCGGTTTTTAGTTAATCGGGTTATCGAGTAGTAAGGTCCTACGTATCGGTAGCTCTTAAAAAGTACTGATTTTAGTAGGGAAAACCAGGAATCTAATAATCGTAGATAACTCTACTTTTATGGTGTGACTCGACTTTTGTGACCAACTACGAGGGACGAGTAGTGGGTGCGTATCCACCTTTTCCCAACAGGTAGAAGTTATGACAGAAAGTCTTGGCCTTCTGACTAACCCCGCCATCCCGCGCCGGCCCAATCCTTCCGTGGCAGCCCCTCGCCCCGTGACATCACAGCCCCGTGCCGCCACTCCAACACTACCTGACCCAGACCCTGACCTCCGGAGATACCACTCCTAATCGAGCACCCGGTGCCTAATCGAGCATCACCGGAAAGGACCCTGAGATGAGCGCAAACAACAAGGACCAGAGCCTCCTCGACCGCCTCAACGCCCTCAAGGGCGGCAACGACTCAGGCATCTTCCTCGATCGGTCCTCAAAGTAACGCCATCTCACCCTCCTCCCCCGGTCGCATAACGCTAACTCATACGCCAGTGCTCTCAACGTCTCCATCGGCGTTGAAAAGGCAAAGCCGCCCTCCAAAGAGGATACCCTCGCCGCAAGGCTGCGCTCCCTGAGGAACACCCCTGACCGCGAGACGGCGCCTGCAGCATCACCTTCCAGGAACATCAGCACCACTCCAGGCCCTTCAGGCCCAGTGAGCACACTCCCTGCGGCCGGCGCCGAGGAATCCCTCTTTGAGACAGATGACCAGACTCTAGAAGAGCTTCTCGGGTCTGGGGACGACTACTCCAAAGAGCTGCCATCATGGGCCGCGCCCGCCAAGGTTGATGAGGGCAGAGCTGAGGCACTCCTTGAGGAGCTGTCCAGGGGCATCACACCGTCAGATATCAAGCCCGACGGCCACCGGACCACGGAAACCCCTGACGATGAGCAACCTCCCGACCCGGATGAGGACTCGGACGGAGAGCACATGTCCCGCGATGTCCGCACTCTTCTCTCCAAGGCTCTCGACGAAGCCGAGCTCGAGGCCAAGCTAAACCCGCCCGCCGAAACCCAACCAGAGGTATCAAACCCCTCCTCCCCAGGTGCACCCTCCGCCGATGATCCCCTTTCCCTCCCCTCTGTGCCCTCCGCCATCGGTTCCTCCGACGACACCGGCCTCTCCCTCCCGTCCGCCCCCACCACCGTCGGCGCCCGCTCCTCCACAGACCTCGAGACCGACCTGGCCGCCCGCATGGCCGCCCTCAGCCTCCCGCCCTCCTCCGGCGATCCAGACATCGGCCTCCCCTCTGTACCCATGGATCAACCCGCCAACCGCCTCCGCTCCCGCACCGGCTATACAGACGCCGACCAGGAAAACTGGTGCACTGTCTGTCTTGAGGACGCCACCCTGCGCTGCCTCGGCTGCGACGACGACGTCTACTGCACTCGCTGCTGGCGCGAAATGCATCTCGGTCCCGCCGCTGCCTTTGACGACCGCACCCACAAGGCCGTGCTGTTCGGAAAGGACCCGCGTAAGAAGGAGAAGAAGACTATGGTCGGGGCGTGACACGGGTTGCGTGGGCTTTTCATAGTCAAGCAGGCGATGTCGTTTATTCCATGAGCATACATACCCGTGTGGTACAAGCAAATACAAATAGCAAGATCCATACTCCAGTTTCCCCCCTTTCCGGCCCGATCCATGTACTTATGCCGCGTGCTCCCAAGTTCGTGACGTTGCGAAATTCATGCCAGTTGTCGAAAGTGAGCAAAATAATAGTCCGTGAAAGCCCGCAAGTTCCTACGTGTACAACCTGCGCCAGAAACAAAATGATACGTGCCTCTCAGCGGCAAGCTTACGCAGTGGACTCATCGCCGGCTGTGCCGTAGTCGTTGCGCCTCGTGCGGCCGGTGATGTCCTGCCAGGTGGCACCGAAGCGTCGACCCGTGCTGGCCAGCAGGCCCTGATCCTCGTCCTCCTCGGCATCCGAGTCAATCTGGGACAGGTTGAGCTTGGGCGTGCGGAAGAGGCCGGTGATGAAGACGATGAGGAAGACAAGGAGGAAGGCAAACTGAGCCCAAAAGTCGACGACGCCGAAGAAGGGCCAGGTGATGGCCACGCGGTTGAGGAAGTCGGACATGACGGAGGGCGTGCACACGGAATAGGCCTCCTTCTCAAGAGTCTCGGCGCAGGTGAGGAGGTACTCAGGCCTCTCGCGGCAGTCGGGCTTCTGGTCGACGGCGTGGGGCGCCGAGCACCAGGTCTGGGTGCCGTAGGTGGCATACTGGGGGGCGATCATGGCGACGAGGGAGTAGTTAATGGCAAGAATGACGAGAGCCAGCATGACTGTGGCGATGAGCAGAGCCTGTGGTGCGGTCCGGCCCCTGCGGATCTGGAAGATACGGACCCAGAGGAAGCGAATGCCGACGGCGGCGAGGCCCGAGACGGAACTGGCAAAGAGGAAGAGCACCAGGAGGGCCATGAGCACGTAGTCGACGGGGAAAGCGCGAGCCGTCTGCAGGAAGAGCCAGTTGACAGGCTGGAAGATGTGAATGCGGCCGAGAATGTAGCCGCACTTTTCCTTGCAGATGGAGTTCTTGGCCTTGTCGATGCCAGTGATGAGCATGGAGACCCAGATGATGACGGAGAGGAACAGCAGCAGAATGCCGCCGAGAAGCTTGATGGGACGGAAGACGGCGCAGACCTTGAGCCAGGCCTGGTAGACTCCGCTGCGGCCCTCGCCCGAGGCCTCTGCGGCGATGCGCTCGCGGCGGCGGAGTGTACGCTCTTCGCGCGTCAGGGCGTCGAGCTCGCGGCGATCCTTGGAGGACATGCCTTCGGCGCGGCCAGCGTTACGCATCTCCAGCTGGCGCTGGCGCTCCTGGTTCTGCTCAAGCGCCGACGCCGTCGACTCGGACAGGGCGGGGGCCGAGATGGCGGGCGCCGACTTGATGAAGGACATGGGCAGCAGGGCGAGGCCGGCGGCTGTGTAGACAACGTATAGCAGAACACCGAGGGTGACCAGCAGTCCCAGGACGAAGGACAGGGCCTTCTGCCCCTTGTTGGCGGCGAGGATATTCTTGAGGTAGTCAAAGTCCCAGTGAGCCCTCGTGTCGTCGCCGGCGGCAGGCACGAAGAACCCGACGAGGAAGAGGATGAGGACCAGGGCGACAAAGACGGCAGTGTAGCGGAGGGCGCTCAGCAGGCGGCTGGTGAAGGAGCGACCTTCCTCAACCTCTATCTCGTCATATTCCTCGAACCAGAAGTAGGAGAAGGGAATTATTAGGAGGCACAGCAGAGCGTCAAAGCTGTAGAGCGAGTAGTAGACGATGCGCAGTGTCTGGAGGATGTTGTGGACGCGCTTTTCGGTAGCCCAGTCTTTCTTGACGCCGAGGGAGGCCGAGGTTGTCGAGGAAACGAGGGCAATGTCGACGGGAAGGAGGAGGACGGTGGCGAGCAGCGCCGTGAGGCTGACGATGGAGACGACGCTGACAATGGCAGACCGCTCACGCGGCGCCTGCCAGGTGAAGGTTGTGATGATTGCGGCGACGAGGCAGAAGCCAACAGCGACGGCGTAGGCGACCCAGATGAGGCTGGTTTGCACCAGGCCGGCGTTGGCCATGATGTCCATGTCCGTGTCCATGTCCATGTCGACCATGGGGGTGCGGGTGATGGTGCGGGTGATCGGTCGCAAGTGGAGGGATTGACCGGGGGATTTGCAGAAGAAGAAAGTGCGGATTCCGGTATAATTTGACCTTGTATGGGTCCAGGACAGGGAGAGATGAATCTTGGTGCAGAGAGGAGAGTGTTTGTGCTGGATGGAGATGTGATGGGGGCGGCAGGCAGTCAGTGGACCAAACAAGTTGTGCTGTGCATCGGCCATCGAGCTGAGGTCCAGAGCTCCGGCACAGTGACGCAACGATGCATCGCAAGCGTGGAATGTACAAGATGGCCCGTGCTTCTTTTCTTGGGGTCGCAGCTTCCTCGGTTGCTACATTTCTCCGCCCCGAGGCCCCTGGTCTCAACATGTGGGTCCAGAACTAGGTGCCTGCCGCTTGGAAGGACGGGAGAGGAAGCGCTGCTCTGCCAATCAGGAGAACGGCGCTGGCGACAGCTTCAGAATTATCGAAAGCCGCCAATTGAGCAACCACCACCTCCACCAACTCAGCTGCCGCTCTTTACAGCACATATACCGACTCGCCCATATCCTCTGCTATTTCGAACTTTGCCCGGAACAATGTCCGGGAGCGGCTGACCGGGATCCAATTGTAGACTGCATCCGCCGCCATGCAGTGCTACACCGAGCTCATCCCGCCCACGGCAGTGACCTACTCCGTGGCGCTACCCTTCACCTCCGCCTCCAGCAACAACCTTGTGGTCGCAAAGGGGTCTCTGCTCCAAATCTTCAGTACCAAAGTCATCTCCACCGAGCTCGACACCTCCCAGAGCCAGCCGAAACAGTCGACAAAACCCAGCGAGAACTACGACCGCCGACTCAACGACGACGATGGCCTCGAGTCCTCCTTCCTCGGCGGCGACGGCATGCTGCTGCGCGCCGACCGCTCTACAAGCACAAAGCTGGTACTAGTAGCCGAATACCAGATCCACGGCGAGATTGCCGGTCTTGCGCGCGTCAAGATCCAGGATGCAAAGTCCGGCGGCGAGGCCCTTCTGGTGCACAGCCGCGTCGCGCGCCTCAGTCTCGTCCAATGGGATCCCGAGAAGAACGGAATCGACGACATATCCATCCATTACTACGAAAAGGACGAATACCAGGGCGCTCCCTTCAGCGGGCCTCTGCGCTCCCACGACAGCCTTCTCGCCGCCGACCCTCAGTCGCGATGCGCCGCCCTCAAGTTCGGCCTCCGCTACCTCGCCTTTCTCCCCTTCAGGCAGTCCGATGAGGACATTGACATGGATGATTGGGATGAAGACATGGACGGCCCGCGACCCGTCAGAGAGCAGCCCGCGTCGTCGTCATTGCACGCCGCCAATGGATCTAGCAGCAGCTTAGCACCAGTACCATACACTGCTTCCTTCGTCCTCCCGCTGCCACAGCTTGACCCCGACCTGCTCCATCCTGTGCACTTTGCCTTTCTGCACGAGTACCGGGAGCCTACTTTCGGCATCGTGTCGTCCATCAAGCGCCGCTCCCACCAGCGCGCCAACGACGACCACTTCACATACAAGGTCTTCACCATCGACCTGCAGCAAAAGACCTCGACCTCCATCCTTGCCGTAACCGGCCTGCCCCAAGATATCTTCAAGGTTGTACCAATGCCGAGTCCCGTCGGTGGTGCTCTACTGGTGGGCGAGAACGAGCTCATACACATCGACCAGTCGGGCAAGACCAACGGCGTCGCCGTGAACCCCTTCACCAAGGATACGACCAACTTCTCCCTAGCTGATCAGTCCGATCTGGGCCTGAGGCTGGAGCACTGCAATATTGAGGTCATGTCGCCCGAAACGGGTGACCTCCTGATGGTGCTGACGGACGGGCGCCTCGCCATCGTGAGCTTCAAGATCGACGGTCGTACGGTGTCCGGCGTGACGGTCAAGATGGTCTCGCCCGAAAACGGCGGTGACATCCTGACATACCGCGCCTCTTGCATGACAAGGCTTGGGAAAAACTCAATATTTGTGGGCAGTATCGGCAGCGACTCGACCGTCGTCGGCTGGACGCGGAAACAGACGCAGACAGCCAAGAAGAAGGCGCGCCTGCTGGACGACGCGCTCGACTACGACCTTGACGACGAAGACATGGAAGAGGATGAGGACGACATTTATGGTGACGGGCCCGTTGTGCCACAACAAACAGCGGACGGAAAGACTGGCAGGTCAGGCGAGGCCACCTTCCGCGTCCACGACTCTCTCCTCAGCTTGGCACCCATCATGGACATGTGCACTGGCAAGGCCGGCTTTGCCCCAGACAGCGAGGAGGCTAAGAACTCTGAGGGAGTGGTTTCTGATCTCCAGCTTGCTTGCATTGTTGGGCGCGACAAGGCGGGCTCTTTGGCTCTCGTCAACCAGAATATCCAGCCAAAGGTCATTGGCAAGTTTGACTTCCCCGAGGCACGCGGCTTCTGGACAACAGCCGTGCAAAAGCCTATGCCCAAAGCACTCCAGGCCGGCAAAGGAGCCAGCATGGCCGGCGCAGGCTACGACGTGTCAGGCCAGTACGACAAGTTTATGATTGTCTCAAAGGTCGATCTCGATGGGTATGAGACTTCGGACGTTTACGCCCTTACCGGCGCCGGCTTTGAGGCGTTGTCGGGGACAGAGTTTGATCCCGTGGCCGGACTCACGATCGAGGCCGGGACAATGGGCAAGGGTATGCGTATCATTCAAGTCCTCAAGTCCGAGGTCCGATGCTACGACGGAGGTAACTATCTTATCACTCTTTGCCTGAAATGGTCCGCCAGCTAACATGTGCTGATAGATCTTGGCCTCAGCCAGATCCTCCCCATGCTGGACGAGGAGACGGGCGCGGAACCCCGCGTCATCAGCGCCAGTATCGCCGACCCTTACCTCTTGCTTGTACGAGAGGACTCTAGCATTCTCGTCGCCGCCATCGATAAGAACAACGAGCTCGAGGAAGTCGAAAAGGTGGACGAAACCCTGACGTCTGTCAAGTGGCTCTCAGGATGTCTGTACAAGGACACGCATGGCGTCTTCTCGCCGCTGCAGACCGACAAGGGTTCTACGGATAACGACGATGTCTTCATGTTTCTGCTCAGCGCCACGGGTGCCCTCTACGTGAGCTGCTTCTCGTTCGGAGTCTTCTTTGGAGTGACAGAACCTGACCTTCCCAGATTTACGGCCTCCCGGACCTATCCAAGCCCCTTTACATTGCCGCGAACCTGTCATATGTGCCGCCTCTGCTCTCTGCGGATCAGTCTACTCGCCGAGGCACACAGCAGGAAACCATCACCGAGGTCCTCGTGGCCAACCTCGGTGACATTGTCTCCGCGACACCCCATCTGATTGTAAGTTGAGCCCGAGCCTAGGAGTCCGGTTCGCCACTGACCCTTTCCAGCTCCGCCATGCCAACGACGACCTTACCATCTACAATCCCTTCCGCGTCACCAAGGACGGCAGCCAGGCTACGGACCTCGCCAAGACGCTCTTCTTCCAAAAGTCCACCAACCCCCACATGGCCAAGGGTCCCGAGGAAGTGGCCGACGACGAGGCCGAGCAACAGCCGCGCTTCCTGCCACTGCGCGCCTGCGCCAACATTGGCGGGCTCAGCGTCGTCTTCCTCCCCGGCGGCTCTCCCTCTTTCATTGTCAAGTCAGCCAAGAGCGCACCGCACGTCGTCGGCCTCCAGGGTCTCGGCGTCCGCGGCCTCAGCCCCTTCCATACCGAGGGCTGCGAGCGCGGCTTCATCTACGCGGACTCTGCTGGCCGCGCGCGCGTCACCCAGCTTGCACCCCTCGACGACATCGCCCAGCACGGCCTCTCGATACGCAAGGTCGCCCTCGGCGGCGCCGTTGACCACGTCGCCTATCACCCCACCACAGAGACTTATGCCGTTGCCTGCAGCGTCTCTGAGCCGTTCGAGCTCCCCCGTGACGACGACTACCACAAGGAGTGGGCCAAGGAGAACGCACCCATGGCGCCCATGTGTGAGCGCGGAGTCGTTCGGCTCGTCTCGCCTCAGACTTGGACGGTGGTAGACTCATTCGACCTCGATCCCTGCGAGGTCATCATGAGCATGAAGACGCTGAATCTCGAAGTTTCCGAAGAGACGCGCGAGCGCCGCATGCTCATCGCCGTCGGGACCGGCATTCTGCGCGGCGAGGATCTCCCCTGCCGCGGCCGCCTGCTCGTCCTCGACGTCGTCCCTGTCATCCCTCAGCCCGGCCGCCCCGAGACGGATCGCAAGCTCAAACTCGTTGCCAAGGAAGAAATTCCCCGCGGCGCTGTCACCGCCTTATCCGAGGTTGGCTCCCAAGGCCTCATGCTCGTCGCCCAGGGCCAGAAGTGCATGGTCCGCGGTCTCAAGGAGGACGGCACACTGCTGCCCGTCGCCTTCATGGATATGAGCACCTACGTCACCGCCGTCCACGAGGTCCCCGGCACAGGATATTGTCTCATGGCCGATGCCCTCATGGGCGTCTGGTTCGTCGGCTACTCTGAGGAGCCGTACCGGATGACACTCTTCGGCAAGAGCAGCACGAGGCTGCGCTGCCTGACGGCCGACTTCCTCGTCAGTGATAACGATCTGAGTATCGTCGTCAGTGACGAAGATGGCGTCCTCCACATCCTGCAGTTCGACCCCGAGCGTAAGTCTCTTCATTACTTGTCCTTTGACATCTTCACTAACACACCTCTTAGACCCTCGCTCCCTACAGGGCCACGTCCTGCTCTGCCGGGCCTCCTTCTCACTCGCCCCCAACCCGCCCACACAGACCCTCAACCTACCCCTTTCCACCCGCACCAACCCAACGACAAACTCCCAAGTCCTGCTCCTCTCTTCCCCGAGCGGCTCCTTGTCCCTCCTGACCCCAGTGTCCGAGCACGCATACCGCCGACTCACCTCCCTCGCGTCCTCCCTGGGCAACTCCCTCACCCACGCCGCCGGCATGAACCCCAAGGGCCACCGTTTCCCACCCCAAGACTCGGCCACACGTGCCCCTGCCGTCGACGTCAGCGCCGGCCGCACAATCGTGGACGGCACCCTTCTCGTGCGGTGGAACGAGCTCAGCGCCCGTCAGCGCGCAGAGGCCGCGGGCAAGGGCGGGTACGGATCTCCTCTCGATGCGAGGGCCGAGTTGGAGAGTGTTCTTGGCTGGGGCAGCATGGCTTACTTCTGAGTATGTTTGAGATGAGAAAAGGCGCACTTGACGGGGGTGGGACTGAGAGCAAGATGACGGGACGACGGCGCCGGCTGGGAAAGATGGGGTCGTGCTGGGATGGACACATGTTGCTGCTGTATTTGTATAGTTCCTAGATTCATCGAGCCCGTGGTGCTGGGATTGAAAAAAACTCCTAGGTATACGTGTACTCGTTCCAAGATTCTAATCTCTTTGCTTTACAGACCGAAAGGATTGTCCAAAACAGTGCGCGAATAATGCGCTGAGGCGTGTAGCCGTTATAGTAACTCCTTGACCCTGATCCACGGGTCGCATAACCTGGCATGTTGGCACCGAGCATCGTGGCCCGGCTCATTAATGTACAAGTTTCAAAAACAAAACGGATCCTTCAGTCGAATTTACAACTCCGTATTTATGCCGTGGCGTCGATGTCCTTCTTCCGGCGCATGCTGCCGAAGCGTCGCTTGATTCCATCGCTGAACCGCTTGCCGGTGGTGTTGCTGCGGCGGATATCGGTGCTGTTCGAGAAACCCTCGGCGGGCGGGGGCACCAGGGAGTTCGAAGGCCCGGGCCTGCCATCTGCGGCGTTGCTGACGCTGCGCTGGCGGACCATGGTCGGGTTCTTGCTGCCGCCAACGCCAGAGTTGACGCCGGACTGCATCTCGTAGCCAGCCATGGTGGGCCCCATGGAGTTGCGGAGAGCCTTCTTCTCCTTCTTCTCCTTTTCGAAAGTGTAGGATGGCTCGCCCTTGCCCTTGAGGTCATCCGGCTGGTAGTCGATGCCTGCCCAGCGCTTGTACGGGCCACCTTTGGCATCGGGTTCCCGGTTAAGATCCGCGCCCTCCTCGTACTCCATGACCTTGCCGCTGAGGTCCCTAGCCCCGGGTGGGATGACTGAGGTACCCTGAAGAGGCACGTGCTTCTGCAGAGAATCTTGAATGTACTCGCGAGGTGTGGCCCTGATGGCCTCCATGTTGGAGTCACGGACGGCTTCGAGGGGCGAGTACTTCTTGCTCAGGTTGCGGGAGGCCAGGGTGGCATCGTAGGGGCCACCATGGTGGTAAGTACCGCCTACTGTGTCCAGAGAATCGATGAGGTCCGTGTCGGGCACCTTACGCCGGGCGCGGATGTGAGGGGCGCGGTCTGCCACGCGGTGCTCTCGGGCGAGAGTCTCGAGGGGTCTGTGAGACATGTCGCCGGGGTATCGCTGGTTGATGGAGCGGTTGCGACGGAGTCCGGAGCCTTGATCGGGGCCGCCGGTGCTGCGTGTGCGGTGATGAGCGCTGTGATCGGGCTGGCCTACGTTGTCCTGGTACGTGGGCCTCTGACGTGTGCTTGCGCTACGCGAGATGCCTGCGGAAGGGGAGATGAGTGGGGATGGAGGGGAGGCGGTGCTGCGACGGAAGAATGGGTTGCGGTTGGGCGGTGGTGAGATGGGCTTGCCGTCCTCGCTGGTGGGCGAGAGTGAGGAGAACCTGTGCTTGGGCGAGTAAGGGTTGGACGGGTGGAAGCTGGACCGATCCGGGCTGGCCGAGGTGGGAGGAGTGGGAAGGGAAGATTGTCTCTTGGTGGTATCAATGACAGGCTCCTTTCCGGTCTTCCGTCTGGCCGAGAAGGTTCTCAGGAGCGGATTGGGGTTGATGAATGAGGTACCGGGGCCGTCTTCCTGGTGAGGCTCGGGTGCTGTGAGAGGATCGAGCAGGTACTGCTGCGCCTGTAGTAGGAGTGACTGGTTAACGAATTTGTCAAGAAGTAGTCCGAAGAAGCCGGAGAAGGTGTGTGAGGGCTATGAACAGTGTGGGTTGAAGCTAAGGGGGCGTGCGTATGTGTGTTCTATACGGAGACTTCTCCTGGTGGGTGCTAGGGTAGTTGGAGAATGGGTTGATCAAGAACACAAAGGATTGCGCGTCGAGGACGACGACAAGATAAAGAAAGGTCGCAATGCATTGGCCAGGCCACGATGCCAGGGCCTTGGAGAAGCTTTCCCCTGGCGATTGGCGTTCTGGCCGGACTCGAACAAGGCCTGTCAAGGACTGGATGCGGTCATGGTGTGAGGAGCCGAGCCGCCGAGCCGGTGACGCAAGCGCAAGGCCGACGTCACCGATCTGCCCCGTGGCGCAGGGTCACAGCCCACCGACAAGGACCCCGAGCCGACCGACAACGCGACATGAGATGACTGCCACTCAAAGGCCACGGGGGCGTCCGTGCATCGCGTGGACCCGGCGCGGCACCTGGGCGGACGGCTTGGGGGCCCAAACCAAGCGCAGCGACAGCGTTGGGGATGTGTCAGGGACATGCCAGGAACGGGAAGCTTGGTGGATTGGAGCCCGGACAAATAGGATGAGGCCACTCAGCCGCCCGCGCATGGCCAGCTGGCGAAATTCGACGGGCACCATCCCGGGACCTTGGGCTGTGGTGTGGGAACGACGGGCGGGAAATAGAAACGGGGAGGCTGAGATGACAACTCATGCGGTAGGTGTTTGTTGGGTGTTACGATCGACGCGACGCCGAGTCTCCGACGAGCGAGGTTTTCCAATTTTCGGTGGTCTGGTGCCCAAAGGTGTCGCTCGGGGCGGAGAGTCGGAAGACTGGATGGAGGAGGCGCCTGCTAAGCCTGCGCTTGTGGACTGGACCCTGCAGGCCCCGTCATGTGCCCCTCCGTCCCTTGTCGCTCGCCAGCCCTCACTGAGGGGAAACCCCGGGGGTCCTTGAGGGGGTCGGTGAGGGGCAG
Organism: Plectosphaerella sp. P0831; assembly: GCA_014635975.1. Taxonomy (NCBI): domain Eukaryota; kingdom Fungi; phylum Ascomycota; class Sordariomycetes; order Glomerellales; family Plectosphaerellaceae; genus Plectosphaerella; species Plectosphaerella sp. P0831. The sequence goes on along the minus strand of JACAFV010000109.1, from coordinate 99,108 downwards.
TGAAGGGGTGGGTGGTGGGCTCGTGGCCCTGAAAAGTCTTGGGGGCAAAGGAAACAACATGAGCTTACCCAGTACTGCTTGTTCTTGGACTTTTCCATTGTGTTGGTGGAGGAGAGGTGATTCAAGGGTTGGGTATGAATATGAGTGGTGATGTTGATGTCGGTCGATCGGTGTGGGCAATCGTCGTCTCGGGGTCCGATGACCAAGTCTGTTGACTCTCTCGTTCTCTATCCCTTCGCGGTCGAGAGATCGGGCTTCGAGCTAGCTTTTCGATTGGAGATGGTGGTGATTCGAAGACGGGAATCCAATGTGTATCAGAGGGCTGGTCGAAGGTCGGGGCTCAAGTACTGCCTGTTTGGAGAGGAACGGAAGGCACAATGCAAGGTAGCTAGATCTGAGAACGGGAAGCAGAACGGGGGGAGGAGCTGTTGGGGCCGGTGTCTTTTTTAATAAAAAGTTCGACTCGGCCAAACAGCGATGGTCAGGACGGACGGGACGGGGTGGGTGTGCTGGCCTGGTGACTCTGATGTGGCTCGCAACTCGCAAGAGCCACGCGGGCCACCAGGGGCAGCCCCAGCTGGCGTGTGTATGCATACACAGGAGGTGTGCCCACCGGCTGGAGACTGGACGGAAGAAAGGGTCCAGCGGTCCAGTACGAGTCCATCATGGCCTCGACTTCCCCCGCTCGGCGTCCGGGGTCACCTGCTGGACCTGACTGTTTATCCCCTCTGATCGACAAGGGCCCCTTCCCTTCTCCAACAAGCAGCCGCAGCTGGCCGCAGGGCTAAGAAGAGCCCAAGGCTGGACCGACGCAGAAGGCACGCTCGCTGCACGCTGCATGGAAAGTGCGTCCCACTGTCCATTGCCCGCGGATGACTGGTTCAGGGTCTCTTTCCCTTGTCTGCCCTCATGCCCTCCTGCATGTGTTCTGTAGGGGCCTAGAGCGGCGCCTTGCCCTTTCTGGGACGATAGGCGGGGTGTTCCCTCCGCCAGCGGCGCCACAGCCACCCCATCAGTCCTTCCCAGAAATGTTTCAACACTGGCAGCGTCCAAGCTCGCCCCAAGCATAAACATTCTCAATGCGCAGACAACCATCCGTCACCTCATCAAAAAGGAGACTCGTGGGCCTTCATCTTGACTCTGCAATGCGCCGTTGAGTTTCCCCTTTTCTCACCACGGACTAGAGAAACTTTTTCACCGATGCATCCAAGCCGTTGTGTGCTCGAGCCCAGGACGTCCTCGTGCGTCCAGCCCTTTCGGCGTGCGCGGGCCTACCGTCCAGCTGTTGTCTTGGCTCCCTCACCGATGGGCTGACTGTCTCGATACATCGATGCAGCGAAAGCCAAGGCTTGTGCGAGCTTGATTCTGCCGCCCGTCATGCACGCTGCTGACCTACGAACTCCATTCTGCGCCTTAGTCAGGCGGTGTCGGTGTCGACTCCGACGATCGATCAAGATAGCGATGGATGAGATGACTGGCGGCTTTCCGTCGTCACTTGCTCGACTCGATCTCGATGAGCAAGCCACATGGCCCAAGCTCCCAAGCTTCTTCGGGCACCTCAACCTCACTCCGCAGCACATCTCTGCCGTGACCGCGTTGTTTGCTTTCATCGTTGGCATCACATTGTCCTGGGACACATCGCAGGCTATGCGGCACCCTCTGAAGCCCTCGACCACAGGCTCCTAGGCTTCCAGGCCTCCTTGGCCGCCCCTGTCTAGCTTTCTCTACACCCCTGACGCTGCGCATGTGACGACTGGTTCTCACGCAAAGCCATGGCTCTCGTCGACTATTCCTCCGGCTCTGCAGCCTCCTCCGATGCCGAAAACGCCGCCTCCCCGCCGGCCAAAAAGCAAAAGACCGGCAGCACCATCACCGTCGAGAAACTCCCGCCCCGTACCAACGGCCCCGCCAAGGAGAAGCGGCCCGTCTTAGACCTGCCTCCCCTACCCGACACCTTTCACGATCTCTACGCCTCGTCCGTGCGAAACAGTGTCTCCGACGACCCTAGCTTGCACCAGGGGCGGAAGCGAGGCACTCCTCACGTTGTTGGCAACTGGCCCTCTCATGTGTACATAGAATGTAGGCTGCACTCCCTCGCTCTGAACGGTACTCCTTTGGCTGACCATCCTAGGGCACCCTTCAACTGAGCAACATGCACTGCTTGCAGATCTCGTCTCTGCCATCCAGCGCAAGCTCGGTGTTGGCCACACACTGCACTCTTTTCTCACCTCGGACCTCAATGCCCCCCTTCCTCTGCACATCTCGCTCTCTCGCCCTCTGTCTCTCACCACGGCGAACAAGGATGCCTTCTTGTCTGCCGCCTCCACGTCTCTCCGCGCTTTCAACCCCGCGGCCATATCCCCCAAGGGAGCCACGCACATCGCAAAAGGCTCGTCCTTTTCCCTGTTCCCGGGAGGTCTCGCTTTCTACCGGTCCCCAGACTCGGACCGCACCTTTCTCGTTCTCCGTGTCGCCAACGCAATCGTGGACGGCATATCCTCCAATCCCCAGCTGCGCGAGCTCCTCCGCCGCTGCAACTCCGTCGCGGCCGCCCAAGGCCTGCCCACCCTGTACGCGCACTCGACCAAGGCCTACCAGGCCGCCGACGCCGAGGATGCTGTTCTCATCGACAACGCTTTCCACGTCAGCATTGCCTGGACGTTCCGGTTGCCCGACGAGGAGACATGTCTTTCGAGCTACCGCATCTTCCGCTCCGAGCGCTTCAAGGAACTCAGAAGGGGCAAAATTGACGTCAATGGGGTCAAGGTCAAAATTGGCAACGTCGTGACTCACGTGGCTTTGACCGAGGGAAGAAATAGGCACGCCGCTGGTTCGCTCAAGGGTAGCAGGGCCACGAGCAGCTCTGTAGATGGCGACGAGAGCCCGTGGGCATAATGCATGACATCATGTGCGATGATACATGGGCACTACTGCATACACACATGTCGTGCAACGGGGAGTTGTGTATAGCATGGATCAAATTGATCTGACATTAAACAATCAACTCCGTGACACCGCCAACCTCCCAATGCAAGTGTATGCTAAAAATTCGGAACAGACACCATTCGTTTGGTTTGCCCGATTCAACGACAACGTCATCAGGAAGCTCCAGTCTCCTTCTACAACTCATCCAGATTGGGCCGTTCAAACTTCCAATTCCTCGGGTTCACAGGCAAGCCGACCCAGGCCTGGAACAAGCGCTTTAGCTCGCTCGTGACGATGCCGTATCTATCATAAGGGTTAGTGAAGAGCTTACTCCAAGACATATGGAAGACGTACACTGTCGAGGGCATGCTGACCCATCGGGTGAGGATGAGTTTGACAACTCTGACGAAGCGCCCAAGCTCCTCATCAAATTCGTCGCGCAATGTATGTGGCTGCGGGCGCTTGTCGGATTCGGATTCAGAGGCCGGAGACGAGGAAGCTGCCGGCTCCGAGGGTGCCAATGGTTCCTCGGCATCCGTAACAGTGACCGTCTCGGATGATAAAGACTGCTGGCTGGCGCTGACCATGTTCCTGAAGCGGCCAACGGCGTTGATGGAGCTGGAAATGCGGGCATACGTGTTGTAGAGGGCCACAAGCTCCGTGCGCTTGAGCGGAGGAATCTCATTGTCGTTATCCGACTCGAAGAGAACTTTGAGGGCGGTGCCATAGCCGGCGGTCTGAACCTTTCCCCAGAGACGGCACTTGTCGCAGCCGACGCAGTCCATGACGCGGCTGACGTTGCGGAAGCGGTTGCGGAAGTCTTCCTTGAGCGATGGACCCTCACCGTTCTTAAACATGAGGCTCTCGTCAAAGATATCCGGGACCGAGGCGGCGGCGCGGGTGACGGCCAGGACCTTGGCGCGCGTGGCGGCGTCCTCGGAGGTGTCGCCCGTGCAGAAAGTGAAGCGGTCGCCGCGCTGGAGGTGGGGGCCGAGCTTTGCGACGGCGCGGGTGACGAGGGCGTAGTTGAAGTAGAGGTTGCTGATGCGATCCGGGTGGGTGTGGAGACGGCCGATGTAGCAGTTGACGTTGGGCTGCCACTCGCCGGTGGTCTGGTTGAGGAAGTCCCAGCACAGGTGGGTGCTGATGCTGGCGTGCATGCCCGAGATGACGCGGTAGAAGACGCGCTTCTCGAGGCACTCGTCCTGGCCCTCGAAGCCAGTTGAGGCGACAAAGGGGGCGTTGGGCACGGCGGCGCGGACCTCTTGGAGGGCCTGCTGGCGACCTGCGGCCTCCATGATCTGCTTGAAGTCTTCGGCGGCGACGCCAGCAGCACCGAGGCCGAGACCTGAGCCGGGACCGGAGCTCAGGCCGCCGGGCCGCGAGCTCTGGGCGGACTGGGCCTGAGGAGGCGCGTTGGGGAAGGAGCTGCGCTGGAAGCAGTTCTCGCGGTAGATGGCATCCCAGACCTGGGCGGCGCCGAAGCCAGCGTAGCCGGTGAAGCGTTCTGGGTTCTTTGTGAGGCTGACATAGTCGCCTTTTGAGCTGGCGCTCTCGTCTTCGGGGACGCAGTAGTCGCGCTCGTCGCACTCGTCGTCGACCTCGAAGACGCAGTTTTCGTCAACGTTTTCACCGAGGCCGCCGCGCAGGGGCCGCTGGTGGTCGTCGGGGGTCCTGCCGGGATGCTTGGCCGTGGGGCCCTCGAGCTTGCCGAGCTCGCTGGCGCGCCAGACGGTGGGGATGTCTTCCTCGTTGTCGAGGGTCTCGACGGCGCAGGCAATGTTGCCGCACATGCCGTTCTCGTCGTTCCAGAAGGGGCATTTCTTGTGGAAGAGGTTGAGGCGGTAGTGGGAGAAGTAGTCGGTGGTTCTCGTCAGGTCGTCGATGGCGGGCTTAACGGCAGCATTGAGCTTCTCGATGGTCGAGTACGAGGCGCAGGCATCATTGACGATGGCTTTGGGGGAGAACTGGAGCGAGGGAAGGTTAGAGGAGACAGGTAGGAGGGGGGAAGGGGGAGGGAAGCGTACGGCGCATTCATCTTCGGCGCATTGTGCTGGTGCCGTCCACAGCGCAAAGACGGAGAGGTAGAAGAGCCTGCTGGCGGACTTCATGTTGAAAGGTTGGACAGCCTTGGGGCTGGTGAGTTCGGAGGGTGTCGTGTTGGCCCGGGCAGATTGCGAGTTTGTGAGGGGGCGTGGTTCTGGTTTGGATTTTTTTTGGTTCGACGTGGCTCTCTGGTGAAACTGCGCGAGGTCGACTCGGAGTCGTGGCAAAAGTGCCAGTGCCCTGTGCAATGGGAAAGTGCAGGGTGGTGGTGACAGGGGTCAGTGCCACAAGTAAGGTACAGGTAGGTAGGTACAAGGACGTCACCGTGCTAGTGGGAAAGATACCGCGACGAAAAGGTGGGAGAGACAGCGAGAGTAGGGGGGGGGGNGGGGGGGGGGAGCAAGACGATTTAAGAAAAGTCGTGTTGCTGGGAGAGAGCAGGCTTGATTACTCGTGGAGAGGCGAGTGGCCTGAGCAGTAACAAAGAATGCAGCGATGTGGCCGATGTGGCCTCTCGGATGGATTGGAAATGGTACGACAGGACGGGACCGATGTGAGGCAAAGTACCGACCGGATCCTGGGCTGGGGCTGGGGCTGGACCTGGATTGGGGCGTGGGAGCTTGGGGCGATCTGCCACCCGCCAAGTCCGCCGACTTCCATCTGGCACTTCCTTCCTTCACATGGAGCCCAGTGAATTGCCGCCACGAAAGGTCAGCTGATTTTTGATTCTTCATTTCAACAAATATTCCAGACATACGAGTTTCTTCTCCAAGGCGCCTCTTTGGACGATGCACCTACTCTCCCTGGCCAAAAGTCCCCATATTCCTTCCCCTGCATCCATCCATCCCGTCCGTCCTGTCCCCCCCTGCATCGACTGAGGTGGAGGGGCGCGGATGGGAGCTTCCGCACATGTCCCGACGTGGACACCTGTTTGGCCCCCGAAACCAAGCTTATTTGTTAGTGCGTCCAGGGCCATAGACACTCCATCTGCGCCGTTGTCCGACCCGACTTCAATCCACTTCAACCTGCGTTCCATCGAGCATATCAACGAACTTCTCTCGATATCTACCCCAGAGCCAGCAGTGCCTCTTGCTATTCCATTTGAGACGGTCTGACGATGGCAGCTGGAAAGATAAGAATCCCGCCTGCTCTCTCTGCTCTCGGATGTCCGACCACCGTCAAGGATACTCAGCTCTAGATCCGCCTCTCATCTCGACTGATTCGTGCCCTTCATTTACTTCGATGAGCTCTCTCTCTACAAGAAATGATACGAACCGGCTTGCCCCACGTCGATACCAAACCTCGCCCCGTCAGAGATCCTCTTCTCGGTCGTCCTCTCCTCCGATATCATTTTGGTCGTTGGCCCAGGATGCTCACTCGCCGCAGTCTCCTCCGCAACCTCCTCAGCAGGCATGTCGTCTGGCTCTTGGCTCCTACGTTGTGCCCCAGACACACTCCTGTCTTCCCACCAGCCGAGGCTAAACACCCAGCCACTCAATGTTTTCTCCAACTCCCCGGGTCTCATCTTCTGCCCATCAACCGGCAGCACTCCTGCGGCTGGATCACACACCTGCGAACCGGCGAGCAGGGCCATGACGCTGCCGAAGCTACATGGGTTCCGTGGCAGAACTCCCTTGAGCCGCACAAGGAGACGACCCGCCAGCCCAAAGACGATCCTGGCGGCCAGGACGGCCTGTAAGGTAATCTTGGACGGTCGGTGAATGGCTAGACGGAGCACACGTCTCTTCAGCAAGCCGTTGATCTGCACCGGTGGCTGTGTGCTCGAAGGCCGGAGGTTTCGGTCGATAATGTGCTGCATCATCTGCCCATAGTCGCAGGCCACCGCGCTCCTGAACTTGTCGACGTTGGCTGGGCCGGCAATGGCCTCGACGGACACCCCGCCTTGTCCAAAGACGAGGTGGTTGAAGAACCGGTCGTACAGGTGTACGGGCTCTGGCACGTAACGTCCGGTCTCGTCATCAACTCCTCCCATGTGTTCTTCCGTGCCGCCAAAGTTCCCACCCTTCGTATAAAAATCGGGCAAGCGGTACCCGAGAGACGTGGCCCCCGTCGTGGCATTGACTACTCGCTCGGCTCCATCGTGGAGCACCACGACTCCCGAAGGGATAAGATGAGCGAAGCCAGAGTCTCTTCTGAACGTAACAGTGGCGGGGACCTGCTCGATATGCTGCGAACAAGCAAGAGCCGTCATCTCGGTAGCCTTCCATGGCCATTCGTTGTTGTCGTCGTCGCCTCTAGGCAAGTTCCAATTCCCGATGGGCCTTGCCAGAAAGAACAAGGCCGAGGTGCACTCGGCCAGAGAAACGCCCGCGGCGCTTCCACTTAGGTGGACGAGCTCGCCGACATGTGCCAGGTCACCGCCGACGGTGACAGTCCTGTTATATGCGTAGATGAGAGTATTCTCGTCTTGAACAAAGTCATCGTCCGCGACACATCCCGTTGGCAGTGGGATCCCAAATGTGGCCATCATGTTGCTCACAGCAAAGTCGGCAGTGTAGTTCCAACGGTCGTCCTCTGAAATTTCCAGATTCCCAAAGTCCGTTTCATACCACATGGCAACGTCAATATCCTCAACCTGTTGGCACCGAAGAAAGGGCCGCAGCGCGGAGACGGTGTAGTTGAAAGTGTCGTTCAGCCCAGCAGTGGCGTCGTCCGTGAGAGTCACCCTCGCCAGCACGATGCCCAGAGGCATCAGGGCCTCGTCTGTACCACCCCCGTGCCGAATGATACTGAGCCGGAGAAATGCGCCATTGTCACCGGCCCAGTCATCGAGCCATGAAAAGTCCCAGCTCTCGACAACACCTTTGAACGGCTGTAGCACCTCCACCGGTGCCGGCATGGGCGCCCAGAGACCCGACACTGCAACAGTGAGGATGCCGCCGAGCAAGGCTCCGACGCTGATGTTGGCAGCACCAAAATACCGTCGAGCGTACTGAAATGGCAAAATCGGGGACAGAGAGTCAAGAGCGTGGAAGAGCAAGCTCCTCTTGGCGCTCGCACTCCCCCGTCGCAGTAGAACAAACGGAGCGAGGACGGCTATTTCGAAATCCAAATTGCCGAACAAGGTGGAAATGCCCAACACGACAAGAACCGACGCGACCCTCACGACGAAGGGTACTACTGGGGATACGGCTTCGCCATCAAGGTCGACCAGTCCGTTCCTCTGGTCGGAGAGCTGCTGCAATACCTCGAGAGCCGCGATGGTAAGAACTGGGAGAAGCAAGGTCAAGGCGCCGCCGGTCCTGGTGATAGGGAATGGCGACCACGCTTGACTCTCACGTCGCCATGAAAGTCTAGATCGTGGCTTTTCGTTGCCTCGGCCGTCCTCGCCATCAGCATCCCGGTCTTGAGCTGGTCCTTGAACGTCGACCGCCCTGAGAGATATCTGTTCATCGCCAGGTCTTGCGGCAAAGTATGTCGATCGAAGTCTGTGGCGCAAGGAACGCTTGCTCAAGTGCCCTGCATCTTTTAGAATCGGCTGAACTGTCGTGCTCCCTGCCAATATGGCCGCCTGCACAGCGATAGATGCAATGTGGCTATGTACCTTGGCCTCGCGCCACGTAACAAACACGAGGGCCATGCTCAAGACAGCCATGCAGATGAAGCCAGCAACGCTTATCCACAGCGTTAGCGGTCGTATGAAGAGCCTTTCCCCTAACACCGTGATGGTGCCATTTCTCTCGCTGTTGACGGGCGTCATGAGATCAGTCCGCGCAAACTTCACTGCGACGCCCTTGAGAACGGCCTCTGACGCTTGGTTGAGTCAGACTGGGTCCAGAAGCTCTTCCACGCCGGCTGGCAAGCCTAGCCATGCCATGATGAGGTTGAAAATGGAGGTGACGGGTTGTTGGCCGAAGCTATACTGGCCGATGGGAAGTCTTTCATCCGTGGAAACATGTCCGCTCCCGGCCCGCAGGTTGTCCATAAGTATCTCGGCCAAAAACCGGTCCGTCAGATTTCGCATTTGGTAGTTAGCTTCGACTGCACCATAATCAAAGATAACGTAACCCGTCGACATGTCGTGCGTGGCATTCGCCCGTGATATGGTATACCCGATGCTGCAAATGACCGAGGTGACTTTGAGGTCTGTCTTGTCGTTGTCCATATCTTCCTCGCCCGATGTTGCAAGCACTTCGTAACGAATATCCTCTCGGTCCTTATCCGAGCACTGAATAGGCGCCATGCCGTAGAGTCGACCCCCGGAAAATGTTAAAGGGCAGAAGGAAGAGGTCGTCTGTGTTGTGGTCCAGGCGCACATATTCTCCAGCCAGGGGCCGCCTTCGACTTTGCACGTGTCGGACACCAACGAGCTGAAGACGAGCTCATCATCTCCCAAATCCCGAGGTTTCCACCGTGTCGTCATCCTTGCCACCTCGCAATGAACGAGAGGTTGGAATACCTGGACTTCTGCAGTAATTGAAGCCGCATTGACCCCCGTGGGGACCGAGACGGTAAAGTTTTGATAAGCCATGTGGCCTGGTACATCCCAGCGGGTTTCGGTTGCATTATGGGCCTCCATATTGGCGAGATATGCCCAGAGAGATGCGTCGGTGTGGTTGACACGGGAAGAGTGGTTGAAGAAGTCATCAACGTATGACGCCACTGCCAGAGTCGTCTGCAGGGTTGGCTGAAGGATGAAGAGGGTGGCTGAGAGAACGATGACCAGCTTCAGCAAGAGAAACGTCAAGACAACCGCTACTACGGGAAGATGTCGAAACCTGATTGCTCTGTACATGGTTGAAATCTGCATTGGCGAGATGTAATCGAGAAGAACGGGTTGCGATGCTGGCAAAGGCCCCCGCAACATCTTCCACCAAGGCTGGGCAACTTTGCAGTGATACTCGACCCGCCTCCAGAATGAAAGCAGGACAAGCAAGACGGCCATGGGTCCATAGGTCCACGTATAATGGTTTTCGATGCCGATGAGCGATAGTCCGACTCGGCTGTCGATCCAGTGTCGTAAGGCGATCAGAGAGGCGGCGCAGACGGCAAAGACGAGGGCAAAGATGCCCACGGTACCCGGGTGAAGCCATATGGACGAGCTTCTCGCCGAGGCCTGTCTGTGTCTAGCGAGCATGTCGTCTCAACAGCAGCGACACGAGGAGTGTCACGAACGATGTTACTTCCCGACATGAGCCGTCCATGGCTGCTATTTTGTCCATTTGGGTGCGGTCAGGGAATCAGGCTGTGGGATTTTATGCGAGGGGGGCGGCTGCGCTCAGCTCTCCGTTCCAGACCAATGGGGACTGTGCGAGTTTCTCACGAGACTGCATTGTCGAGGCGAAGGATAAGTCGCCAAGGACGTGGCGTATGCATGAAGCAGACGGGATAGGAGGTGATGTTCCGGTCGATGGCTGTTGGATGGATGGGTTACTAACAGCGTGATGTCCTGCGAGGCGCAACTTATCCCTGTCTCCAGCCACACTGCAGCCGGCGCCGAGAACGCCCTGCAGAGGTCCCGCCCAGGCTCACAGGCTGCTTATTATTAGAGTGCTGACACGGATGACCACAATCTTCACTCTTCCCTGGTCTGATGCACAAGTGCCGCAGTAAGACGCCTGCCGAGCCGCAGTACATCGAACAGCGTTTATTATGTCGGTGTCTCGTCCGGCCGGATCAAGTGAACAAGTATATACAATAACAACTCATGTCATGCAAGCAAGCGTGCGCCTTCAGCCCCTGCCCAAGTCGTGCTTCGTTGCTTTCGCGTCAGGGTTTGAGTCATTGATCGTCATCTTGTGGACATGCTGCGTCGGCTCTCATCCTCCGCTCGCCGGTGCGGCCCTTGGCATCTTCGGTAAGTCCGGCCTGGGTCGTCCCTGGCGGGCAGCGCGCCCGGCGGTCCACCGGGCACTGCATTCTTCCAGAAAGACCAACGCCGCCAAAAACACATGTATAACTGTGTCGCCAGTCTCTCAATGGATCAGTCGTCATTCCGTTTCGTCGTCAAAATGCAACCTCCTGCAGCAGAAGGAGTGGAGGGGGTGGTTGGTGCAGCAAGAATGCGGCGAGTCGGATCGATTGCTGCAGAATCAGCAAAGGTGGAGCTCTGCCGGCGTCGGGAATCACTGCGGAGGTTGGTAGTTGAGAGGGCGCCTGTTGTTGGTCAGCGTGAGGACATGCACAGCGTGATGCGGGCTCGCCGACGGGTGGTGGTGGTGGGGAACTCACTTGAAGAGCAGAATATGCGGCTCAGGCTCGTGAACTTCGTAATGCTCCCAACCAAGACTCTATTCGGGTCGTTAGTCCTAGAACCCCCTCTGGCAGTTCAGCGGTGCGCAACCTACCTGCGTAATGCCGAGTGCGCGCCACTCCTCCTCCCACAGCAGCTTCAGTGTTCCGTGGGCCGAGTCGTGGTATGCCTTGGGGATGGCCTTGAGCATGGCCTTGGGCAGCTGGACGTGTCGGTACTCATACTCGCTGTCGGAATATCTGGAGGGAAAAGGCGGTCAGTGGCGGGCCATTATGGACTGGGGATTCCCTCGGGCGCGCCGAGGGAGAGGGAACGTACCTGGCAGAGTAGTGAATCGAGTCAATGTATTCCTCGACCATTGCCCTCTCGTCGTCGGAGAGGGAACGCGGGGCAGCGTTGCGGCGGGTCATGTCGATATCCATGTTGCCCATCTTGACGTCGCGCCCTGTGTTGTTGAGAGAATCCGAGGGGAATGTTCCGGCACACGAGGCAGACGGAATAGTGGCGGGTTTGTGCAGGCTCGAGAACAAACGGGTTGTTCGAGTTCGAGGGGAGGGACCGAGGTGCTGACGGGAAAATGCGCAGACCCCGAGGTCAGACGACGACCCGGTAAACAAGAGGGCGGGGTAGCGGGCAGGAACGAGCGGCGTCCTGAAACAGATTAATGGCTGGTTTGGAGAGACCCTAAGGCGTATTCCAAACTGCTGAGGCCAGGAAGGAAGTTGTTGTTGGTGATGCCGAGGTAGGAGGATGTGAGACCAAAACCAAGTCGACGGTGTGGCATGCGAGGAGTCGATTGGAGGGGGTGGGCGAAACGGCGGCCTGCCTCTGTGAGTAAGTTTGGGGGGGGAGTAAACAAAAGTCCAATGGGGCATCAGTGCCCCAAAAAGATCGTCGCAGACTGACGTCCAGGGGTCTGCAAGACGGTACTTCCTTGGGCATCACCTGGTCCGTGCACCAAACCCAGCAGCCAACTTGCCAACCCGCCCGCCCAGGAATGACGCCAAACCAAAGGAATCGATCCCAGCACGCTAATCGATAGTGACTAATCAGCATCACGAAGTCACGTGCACTAGGACGCGTTCCTTCCCTCAACGAGCTGTCAATCGAAATGGAGGGTTCCACGTCTCGGGCCGCCTGAGGTGGTTAGCGCTGGCCTGCCCACTGCACTACGCCGCCCACCTGCCCAGCTCCTCCAACACCACCTCCCGCACCCCAGCTGCGCCATCCCTCAAAGGCGACTTGAGATTCCTTCCCGAGGACCATCCCGCAAGCCTGGCTGGTGTTGAGACAACAAAACTGCTGGGATCCCCTCAATTCATCTTGATCACTTTCTGCGCTCTTTTTCCCCGTTCATTCTTGCTTGCGTAGTCGTTGCCTGCGCTCAGTTCGACTTCGACCGGGTCTATTGACCCCGGGCTTTGAGCACCGACTGAGCGACGTCAACCTCCGCAGTCGCCATCATCCGCGCGATCCCGCACCTGTCCGCGCCTTCTCGGCATCATCCGACAGCCGTGAATCGTCACGGTGTATACCAACCATTCTCATCCCTTGCCATTGCGACCGGCACGCACGCATGACTGTGCGACAAACCTGCCGCGATGGATAACAAGCGAAAGGCAAGCGTCGGCAATGGCTCTGCTACTCAAGAGGTAGACGAGCGCAACGCAAAGCGCGCAAGGCTTGGAGAGGTACGTTCTAATGCACATTCCTACAAGACGATCTTCCTTGTCGCGGGGCACCAAGTCCCATTATCGCGCTCTTTGTAGCGACCGCGGAAGCCGCTTCGCGACGTGACAGGCATCTGCGTGCCCGCGCCTAATGGCAGGCTTTCTTCCAAGCACACCTAAACCTTACACCACCTCTTCCACTGGATCAATGCTGACATTGATGCTCTAGCACATTCTGAAGCATGGCGAAACCCTCGAGTCAACAACCGAACTCGGTTTGCTGTTCCTGGACCAGATCCGCAGGACCGCGGACAAGAGGCAAGTCGCAACAACACCTACCCTCCTTCCTCAACCCCTCATCAGCTACTGACTCTCACTAGTGGACGAAAGGTTGCCGGCTACTTCGAGACACTGCCTCCCCGCGAGACAAATGCCGACTATTACCAGAAGACCAAGATGCCCATCTCTCTCGATATGATCGAGCAGAAGCTCAAGCAAGAATATTTCTCCAACCTAAGCGAGGTCGAGAGCTACTTCAAGCGCATGGTCAGCAACGCCAAGGAGTACTACCCTCGAGGCTCGGCAAACTTCGATGATGCGGAGCGGGTCAGGAAGGCGCTCAGCAACTTCATGACCAGAACCAACCCCGCGTATCGGGACGGCAGCAACTACAGTGCCGTCCCCACACCTCTCCCGGCCGATGAGCCAGTCTCGCGGCCCGTGTCAACTCCCACACCCGCAGCCCCGACGAGGCTGCGTCTGAGTTCCTCGAGGAGCAAGCTCCAAAAACAGGAGAAGCCTGAGGACAAGGAAGATGACGACGAGGCTGATGATGTCAGTGAGGAGAAGGAGGAGCCAGTCTCTCGCCGTACATCCATCATCCTCCGACGAGGTGCAGCCCGCCAACCCAACTCGAGAGCGAGTGAGACGCCTGCCGTCGGCACCCCAGTTTCTCGAGGTGCCGCCAAGCCCAAGGCAGTGGACGTGTATGAGAACCTTCCCTACAAGGGTCTGAGCTTCCAGGAGGCCCAGGAAAAGATCACCGAAGAGTTGCTTCGCAAGAGGGACGAGTAAGTACTGAGATCGTGGCTCCATTCGACCACCCGGCTAATCTTGTCTTGTCAGGTTTGAGGACTTCATTCAGCTTCCCCCTCGTTCTCTCAGGGACTACTATCAGCACATTAAGAAGCCCATGTCCATCACCAGCATTCGCAAGCAGACCCGTGGGGAGCATGGCCGCAAGGACGCTTCTTTCGTGAGCGAATTCAAGAGCTGGGCCTCCTTCGAGGAGGCGATCGGCCTTCTCTGGGAGAATGCCTACTTCTACAACGATGACGAAAGCGACATCTTCCAAGTGGCCAGGCAGCTCGAAGCCTTCACCAAAGCAGAGATCAAGAAGGCAAAGGCAGTCGTCGCCGAACCTGTCCAGACCAAGATCAAGCTCAAGGTCTCCAGCGACCAGCCTGCACCTTCCGGAAAGAAGATCACTATTCACGTCGCGGGCAGAGGTGGCTCGACCGACTCACCGGCGCCCGCCACTGGCCAGTCCCACCTCTCCAGGTCCAGTGAGCAGCCGACCCCCGCCGGCACTCCTCGCCCGGTTCCGATTCCTGCAATCGCGCCCGTCATGGACAGAGTTCGCAGCCCGGCCGTGTCGCCCGCGCCCTCGTCGCTCAACGGCATCAAGAAGGAGGAGACAGCCCGCAATTCGCCTGCTCCCACGCCCACAACAAAGGTCAATGGCTCGGCTCCTGCAGCGCCTGCGCCGTCCGTCGTTCCGCCCCCGGCTGCTATACCTGCTGCTCCTGCCAGCACTGCCCGCTTCGAGCCGTCCGATCAACCTGCCCCTCTTCCTCTTCAGCCGCCCAAGCCGACCTACGAGACTCATTATCGGGCTGCTGGCAAGGATGCTACCGATGCTCTGATCAAGAATGTCAAGATTCAGACCTACCCCCACGGCAGTACGGACAAGGGTTTCACATTCAACATGCTGCCCTTCGACAGGGTGACCAATCCGTCGGTCACCATTCAGGTTCCAGCCAACCACTTGCGTGTCCAGATCACCGCCACCGTTTCCTCCATCTTGACGGAGCAACAGCGTCAATACCGTCTCTTCGTTATCATCAACCGACACACCCTGCCCGCTCAGGAACCTAATCAGGGCCAGCTCCTGCCGCCCAACACGTCGGTTTTTGATGCACAGCTTCAGTCTGGCATCGTCAACATCATTGAGGTCCACGTTGTGGCCGCGCTGCCCAAGGGCGAACGCACCCCAACAGGCAAAGATCATGAGCTTGAAGTATTCACATTGCTCACCAACGTTGTCAGGAACTAGGAGCATCCAGTCACGCAACAGCAGGGTGTAACACCCAGCTTGTCTGCTCCGTTCGACAATGGTCCGGCTATCGCCAATTATGCCCATACATCTTACGGAAGCAGCATTACTTGGGATTCAGCTCATCAGTACACATATCACGATCCGACTTCTGGTCAGGCCGCAGGTGCTTCTCAGCCCAACATGGACGAGGCGACCAGCCCAGCCTTGTATCCTTTTGCTGCCTCATCCGATGGAGACAAATATTCAGAGTACAAAACTCCGTACTTCCACGACGGCGGCTTCTCCAACAGTCCTGCGATCAACAGCCAGGGAGCCCCTGCCGGTGCTGTGCAGCGCCGGGGTGCAAGCACTCGTCGATGGGCAGACACCTACACTGCTCCTCCAGTTGACCCTATGCTGCTTCTGCAAAGTGGCGAGTCGGTCAACCCTCGATACTGGCACCTCGTCTCGCTCGACCAGATGGATCCGGAACTGGCTGCGAAGATTCGCAATAGCAACAATCCTGGTGTCAAGGACATGGTGGACGCCCTGACTCTCAGCCGCGAGAGTCTCCGCCGCAAAACGGAGTGTCTGCCCGAGTCCCCCCATGGACGCCCTCGCCGACTTGCCAAAAAACTCGAGAAGGGCTCTGGCGGCGGCTCAAGCAGTGGTAGCCGTCCTACCACGGCTGCCGGCGCAAGCCGGCAGTACACAGCCGCCCGACTTCTTCCAGCTCCGGTGTCAGAGGGTGATGGTCGTCTATACGGTCTGGACACGAATGCCGAGTGGATGGCCCGAGCCCTCAAGGAGCTCAAACGCTCAGGGGAGGGTAGCACGGACAAGGCAGGGTCTCACTTGCAACAATGATTGGTCTGCGGCATGTTCTCTTCGCAGGAAAGACATTTCTGGAGTTTAGGGGTTTTATACCAATGGTCTGGCGTTAGGAACATATGTCGATGAGCCTGAAGAAAAATTCCAGGCTCATCTGTAGGTATAACTGTTTGAGTCTTGAATGCAACAATATAGGAACAGAGACCTCTGCCGGTGATGGTGTTCTGTGGTGTCGGTGAACTCCCAACCATGCGTAAGGGTTGGGTTGCGATAAGATAAGATAAGCGCCGACGGCAGAAAAAAATTGGCGTTGTTCGGCAGCCCGCCCGCCACCCTGGAATCGCGACACCTTGCTATCACCCTTGCGTCCCACGAACAGAGGCATTACCTCGAGCCTCATTTGCGACCGCTTCCGACCAAACAAAACAGCGCATACCCCCTTATTAAGAGTCAACACCAGCAAGACTCCCTCTTGCGACAGCTAAAACCAGCGGAGTCCGAGGCAAGACGGCTCTTTGGTCGCATCCGATCCAATGGACGCACATGCTCTACTCACCTCACACGGCTGGAGAGGCACTGGCCACTCCCTTCACGCCACAGACGACAAGATCGGGCTCGCAAAACCGCTCCTCCTCAACCGGCGCGATGGAAACAAGGGACTCGGTCAAAAGGCCCATTACACAAGCGACATGTGGTGGATGAACGCATTCGACGAGCAGCTCCAAGGTCTGCAGCAGACCACGTCAAAGGACGGAAAGATTGGGGTCGTGCAGACCGTCAGCAATGGCAGGATCAACAGCATCGAGCAGGGTATGGGCGGCCGATGGAAACTCAGCGGCAACTTTGTCCGCGGCGGCTTCCTGCAAGGAACAGTTGACATGCTCGAGGCTTCCGACTCCAGCGAGGAGGAAACAAGCAGCAGCGACAACGACAAGTCGACGGGCGCCTCAACGCCTGTGGAGGAAGATACCAAGACCAAGACCGAGACCAAGGAAGAGAGGCGGAAGCGCAAGGCTGAGAAGGCCGCAAGACGGGCAGAGCGCGACGCCAAGCGGAAACGGAAAGAGCTGGAGAAGGTCTCGAAGAGAGAGGCGAAGAAGCAGCATGCTGCTGGCGCTGAACTGTCATCAAGCGCGTCCAAGAAGGACAGGTCCAAGAGCGACAAGCGGGAAGAGACCAAGGAAGAGAGGAGGGCCAGGAGGGAGTCGAAGCGGTTACGGAGAGCGGCTCGAGAGGAGAAATCGGCATGATGGCCGCAAACACCATCATCACCTGGGCTGAGAGAGTCTATGATACCCAAACGGATAGAAAAGTCGAAGCGCTTGCACAGTGGAGTTTCAATTCAGAGCGTAGTTAGCGCTGGAAGTATGAAAGCACCAGCTCATCGATTGCGATGCTAGCCTGACCACATCAGGTCTCTTTGGGTACTTTGCCGGGCTTGTTCGTCAGTAGCCACGGCCGCCTGTTCCAGAACTCGTCCTTGATGATGTCCAGGTGGTGGACGACGATGGCCGCCTTGCCGCGGCGCTTCTTCTCCTTCTCCGCTTGCGTCTTGGACTGCTGCGCTGAGTCTGGGAAGGCATCGCCCTCTTCCTGGGCGTTGAAGGTACCCGGTTCGACGAGCTCGTACTGGGCACGATTAGGTATGACTTGGGTAGACGTAGACCAGGAAAGCATAGTGAACTTACGTCACGGAATATTGTGCTGCCCTTCTTGTAAATTTCAGGCTCGTTGTTATAGTTGATGGAGCATTCCTTGAAGAGAATCTCGTGCTTGTCGGCGGCGACGGTCCCCTTGCAACGTCAGCTACACTTTCAGTCATGGAAGCAAGGTAGCCATACCGAAAGTTGTTTCTCGGCCTCGCGGTTGTCCTTGCCGCCAATTTGAATGAGGGACCAAAAGGCTGTGTTGTACAGATTGTTGATGTGACCTTGTAATCACGTCAGCCCTCGAGCAAAGACAGTCAGATAGAGCCTACTCACAGTCCACTTGTCGCCACCTCATGTAGTCCTGCAAATTCCGGACACTGGGATAGCATACCGCTCTCCCGTCGAAGCTCGGAAGAGGGGCTGTCAGTGGGGTGTCGGGAAAGTAAGTTGCCCAGTTGAAGACGTAGTAGGCTGTGAATGTGGAAACGACGGTGCTGACGAGCTTGCTGGACCGTCTTTCGAATAGAGTGCATCCCTTGTGGAAAACGAAGCTACGAGGGTTAGTAAGATATTTCCGTTGGGGGTCCGGAGGGTTCTCACCTGTACTCATCGCTAATGCCGTAAGCGATGGTGATGTCTGGCAACTCGGCCGTCACGGCCTTGGCGGCCGCATTCATCAAGTCCAGGGCTCGCCTGTCGTTGGGCTTTTCAAATGCATACTTTGTGCACATCCTAGGTTTTCAGGCATGAGAAAGACAGGTCTCGGTCTTTTGGTCAGGGTGACTCACTTGGTGAAGCCTCTGCCATCGAGTCTTACCACCACCCAGGTGTTTGGTAGCAAAATATCCGGCTGCTCGAAGGCCTTGACATATTCGTACCTAGAAGGGAGTCAGCCATACAATCGATAGAAGAAACTATTCTCATACTGCGAGTTCGCCATGTTCACGCTTGACTATCCCTGTGCTGGTGTCTAAGACGGGGTGGTCGTGTTAGATGGTGGGGGAGGGGTCAGATGCACCGGGAAGTGTGAGTCCTCCACCCGCAGCGGGGTGGGAGCATTATCGATAACGCCTGCAGCGGCGTCGTCGCGCGACTCATCCCTGGACCTGACAATTCCCCAATCGCATTTCTGCAAATACGCGTTTCCTCAATCCCCGAGGGCCAACACCGCGCGCGCCACCCGCCGCCAGATCAAAGAGCTACACAGTCTGCAAGGGCCAGCTATCAGAATGAACCTGCTCCTGGCCGACCCCGAGGAAGCGATCGAGAACATCGACCACATCACCAACACCAACACGATTCGATCCGGTCACTCGACATGTCTGCGATTCAACAAAGCAGGCGACTTCCTAGCCTCTGGAAGAGTAGACGGCACTGTCGTCGTATGGGACATTGAGACCATGGGGGTCGCCAGAAAGATGCGAGGACATCACAAGAGTATTACCTCGCTGAGCTGGTCCAAATGCGGACGATACCTCTTGTCGGCCTGTCAGGGTTGGAAAGTCATTCTGTGGGATCTGAAAGATGGCAAAAGATGCCGAGAGGTGCGGTTTCGGGCGCCAGCATACATAGCAGAGCTGCACCCTACAAACGCGTGCGTCTTGGCCCTGACCTCAAGTCCCCGCGCGCGACCCGTTTACTGACCTTGTGGTGTAGCTTTCTCTTTGCAGCGTCACTCTTCGAAGACCACCCCTACCTTGTCGATATGACCGAAAAAGTCGACGCCCGATACCCTCTACCGACGGCACCAAAGCGATCAGCGACAGAAGTGGACAGCGCGTTGGCGGGGAAGCATGCAAAGGAGGACGCGAAACAGATGACGACGGTTACCATTTTCACTGCTTCTGGCGACCACATCATCTCTGGCACCAACAAAGGCTGGATCAACATCATCGACGTCAAGAGCAGGTCCGTGATATACTCGAGCAAGCAGAGCGCCGGTGTCATCACAACACTGCGGCTGACGAGCTCGGGGCGCGACCTGCTGATCAACTCGCAAGACCGCAAGGTCAGGACGTTCTATGTCCCCAACCTCACCGCCGAGGATCTGGACGTGGACACGCTCTACCTGATCAAGGAGCACGACTTTGAGGATCAGGTCAACAAGCTCTCCTGGAACCATGTGACGTTTACCGCCACGGGCGAATATGTGGTCGCGTCCACCTACAACAATCACGAGATCTATATCTGGGAGCGTCGGACAGGCAGTCTGACGAGAATACTGGACGGACCCAAAGAGGAACAGGGCGTGATTGAATGGCACCCCCAACGTCATTTCCTGGCGACTTGTGGCCTGGAAACGGGCAGAATATACATCTGGTCCATACTCCCAGAACAAAAGTGGGCGCGACTGGCACCCGACTTTGCACAGGTCGAGGAGAACCAGGAGTACGTCGAGCTGGAGGACGAGTTCGACATATACGGCCAGGAGGAGCTGACGAAGCGGCGATTGGATGCGGAAGATGAGGAGATCGACGTGGTGACGACGGATGGACTGATTGACCCGCAAGAGGCGGGGAACAAGTTCCAGATGCCGATCCTGTTCGACCTCGCCGATAGTGACAGCGAGGACGAGTTCATCGCCGTGTCTACCGGGACAATGCGTAGGAGAAGTCCCGGGGCCGACGGAGAGATTCCCGAGACTGAGCCAGCGGGCAAAGGGACCAAGAGGGCGAGGCGAGGGCGGAAGAGGTGAAGAAACCGGAAAAGCAGGAGCAAGACAAGACAAGATAGATACCCCCGTCGTGCGCGTGCACGAACGCCTGGCCCAATCAATCGCATTCGTGCCGGAATCTCAAAATCTCGTCGCATGATCTGGTCGAAACACCGAAGCCTCGACGACTGGCTTCGAGCTGGCAGCAACTGATGAGCTGGCATATGCCAATCGAGCTGCATCGAGCCAGGAGTCAGTCTGGAAAGCTTCCAGCGCGTGGGCGCTAGCCATTGGTTTCAGCCTGGGCATTTGGCTCCGGGGGGGGCTGACAAAGAAGGCTTGCCTCAGTGAATCGATTCGGCACTCCTTGTTGTCCAGAACGGCAGACCCACCACATACCCAAATACGGACTAGCGCCAGTCTCTAGGCTGCGCAGCCGCCTCCTTCCCCCCAAGGCCAGGGCCCCAGGCCAAAGGCAAGATTTCTCTCGGACCTCGCTTTGGCGTCGCCTCACCCATTTCAACCACCAACAACCTCCTCCCAAGATTCGCGGCGCCATCACCACGCGCGTCGGAAACCGCGTTTCTTCATCGGAAACGATTGCACGACGCTCCTGCCGACACGCAGCATCGCGATTTTTCACGACCCGAAGCGCCGAAGGTGGCGGCGATTGGGGAGCGCGAGTCGGAACGCCTTCTCCTGGGCGCCGGTGGCCAGAGAGAACGGATAGGATAGGAAGACACTGAGAGCGCCATCGACCACACGGCCGCGCGACGCTTTTCATCTTCCAGGCGGTCTTTTTCAGGGAAACGACGGGTTTTCCTCCATATTTTTTGCGCGCAACGCCTTGTCGCACGCACTTCTCACATTCGCTGTTCTCTCTCTCTCGACGATTTGACGATTTCCCGCCACTTCCTTCCATCGTCCAAATCGACGGTCGGCATCAACGCGGCCTTTCATTCATAACCGAAAAAAAAACTAATTCATCGCCCGCCGCGTCGTAATCAAACACAAACGGCCCCGACACCGCCGAGTCCACCGACCGACCGCCCAGCATGGCGAACCTCTACTTCACCCACTCGAGCGCTCCGCTCAAAACCATCGAGGAGATTCAATTCGGCATGCTCTCTCCTGATGAGATCAAGGCCATGAGCGTCTGCCACATCCTCTACCCCGAAACAATGGACGAGACGCGAACCAAGCCACGCGATGGCGGCCTGAACGATCCCTTCCTCGGCTCCATCGATCGCCAGTTCAAGTGCAAAACGTGCGGCCAGTCCATGGGCGAGTGCCCCGGTCACTTTGGTCACATCGAGCTCGCGAAGCCCGTCTACCACCCTGGTTTCATCAAGAAGGTCAAGAAGGTTTTGGAGATCGTCTGTCTGAACTGCTCGAAAGTTCTGGCTGATAGAGTTAGTCTACTCTATGCAACGTGACACCTACCTCGGAATACCTGATCTTGCTAACCGTGCTACTCTCAGAGCGATCCCGAGTTCCTGCAAGCCGTCCACACGAGGGATCCCAAACTGCGATTCAACCGCATCTGGAACATTTGCAAGAAGAAGAAGCGCTGCGAGAACGAGACTCCCGAGGACAAGCCCGATGCCCAGGAAATCCCGGGTATTCTCAAGGCAGCAGCCGTCAACCACGGCGGCTGCGGCAATGTCCACCCCAACATCCGGCACAAGGCCCTGTCCCTTCTCGCTGTCCACGAGATCAAGGATGAGGAGACCAAGAAGAAGGACAAGAAGGAGGACGTCATCACCCCTGAGATTGCTTACAACGTCCTCCGCCGCATTTCCGACGACGACCTGAGAGACATGGGCCTCAACCTCGACTACGCTCGCCCCGAGTGGATGATCGTCACCGTCCTGCCCGTTCCCCCGCCGCCTGTCCGCCCCAGTATTTCCATGGACGGCACCGGCCAGGGCATGAGGAACGAGGATGATTTGACATACAAGCTGGGTGATATCATTCGCGCCAACAGCAACGTCAAGCAGGCCATTCGCGAAGGCTCCCCTGCTCACATTGCGCGCGACTTTGAGCAGCTTCTCCAGTACCACGTCGCCACATACATGGACAACGACATTGCGGGTCAGCCCCGTGCTCTGCAAAAGAGCGGACGTCCGGTCAAGGCCATTCGTGCACGTCTCAAGGGCAAGGAGGGCCGTCTTCGTGGAAACCTGATGGGTAAGCGTGTCGACTTCTCGGCACGTACTGTCATCACGGGTGACGCCAACCTGTCTCTGGACGAGGTCGGTGTTCCTCGCAGTATCGCCCGAACCCTCACCTACCCCGAGACGGTCACCCCGTACAACATTGGAAAGTTGCACGAGCTCGTCGAGAACGGTCCAAACGAACATCCCGGCGCAAAGTACGTGATCCGGACGGACGGTACCAGGATCGATCTCCGACACCACCGTCGCGCCGGCCAGATCTCGCTCGAGTACGGCTGGAAGGTGGAGCGTCATCTCATGACGGGTGATTATATCATCTTCAACCGTCAGCCCTCGCTGCACAAGGAGTCCATGATGGGTCACAGGGTGCGCGTCATGCCCTACTCGACCTTCCGACTGAACCTCTCCGTCACATCTCCCTACAACGCCGATTTCGACGGTGACGAGATGAACCTTCACGTTCCTCAGAGTGAGGAAACTCGTGCCGAGATCAAGGAGCTTTGCATGGTCCCCATCAACATCGTTTCCCCGCAGAGGAACGGTCCCCTGATGGGTATCGTGCAAGACACCCTTGCCGGCGCCTACAAGGTGTGCCGCCGCGACGTCTTCCTTTCCAAGGAGGAGGTCATGAACATCATGCTGTGGGTTCCCAACTGGGACGGCATCATCCCGCCGCCTGCCATCATCCGCCCTGTGATCCGATGGACGGGAAAGCAGATTATGAGTCTGGCTATTCCCGACATCGTGAGCCTGCACCACATGCCCGACTCCAAGGAGGAGAACCCTCTCAAGGACGAGGGTGTGCTCATCCAGTCTGGCCAGCTGATGTACGGTCTTCTGACGAAGAAGATCATTGGCGCCGCCAGTGGTGGTATCGTTCACATCGTCTACAACGAGCACGGTCCCTACGCGGCTATGCGGTTCCTTAATGGTGTTCAGCAAGTCGTCAACTACTGGCTGCTCCAGAACGGTCACAGCATCGGTATCGGTGACACCATCCCCGACACCGACACCATCGCAAAGGTGCAGGAGCACATTGACGAGCAAAAGGCCGAGGTCGCACGGCTGACAAAGATGGCCACAAACAACGAGCTCGAGCCGTCCCCGGGCATGAACATTCGTGAGACATTCGAGAGCAAGGTCTCGAGGGCGCTGAACACGGCTCGTGACAAGGCTGGTACCACCACGCAGAAGAGTTTGAAGGATATCAACAACGCCGTCACCATGGCCCTGTCCGGATCCAAGGGTTCTTCCATCAACATCTCCCAGATGACTGCCCTGGTCGGCCAGCAGATCGTCGAAGGAAAGCGCATTCCCTTCGGCTTCAAGTACCGCACGCTGCCTCACTTCACCAAGGACGACTACTCTCCTGAGTCGCGTGGTTTCGTCGAAAACTCGTACCTCCGTGGTCTCACGCCCAGCGAGTTCTTCTTCCACGCCATGGCCGGTCGTGAAGGTCTCATCGACACTGCTGTCAAGACTGCCGAGACTGGTTACATCCAGCGTCGTCTCGTGAAGGCCCTGGAAGACGTCAGCGTCAAGTACGACGGCACGGTCCGCAACTCACTCGGCGATATTCTCCAGTTCCTGTACGGAGAGGACGGTCTCGATGCTATTTACATCGAGAAGCAGCGCATGGACTTCCTGAACATGTCCCACAAGAAGTTTGCTGACCGCTACCGCCTCGATATCATGGACGAGAACAGGCCGGAGGAGCTCGACTGGCTCGAGTACGGCAACGACATTTCTGGCGATCCCGAGTCCCAGCGCCTCCTCGACGAGGAGTTCGAGGCGCTCCAAAACGACCGCACGCAGGTGCGAGAGATCAACGCGCGGAGGAAGGACGACGAGACAATGCAGCTGCCCCTCAACATTGTGCGCATCATTGACACGGCCAGGAAGCTGTTCAATGTGGAAGACTTCCAGCGCAGCGACCTCAAGCCCCAGGATGTCATTCCTCCTGTGAAGGCTATGCTGGACCGGATGATCATGGTTCGTGGAAGCGACGACATTTCCAAGGAGGCCGACTACAGCGCCACAATTCTCTTCAAGGCCCTGCTCCGTTCTCGCCTGTCGTACAAGCGCGTTGCTTGCTTCCAGCGCCTCAACAAGCTAGCCTTCAACCACGTTCTCGGCGAGCTGGAGGGTCGTTGGTCCAAGTCGTTCATCAGCCCCGGTGAAATGGTTGGTGTTCTTGCCGCCCAGTCAATTGGTGAGCCCGCTACTCAGATGACTCTCAACACCTTCCATTTCGCTGGTGTGTCGTCTAAGAACGTTACTCTGGGTGTGCCACGTCTCAAGGAAATTCTCAACCTGGCGCAGAACATCAAGACTCCCTCGATGGTGGTGTACCTGAAGGAAGGCGAGGCAACTCAAGAGGCTGCCAAGACGCTTCGCAGCACTGTCGAGCACACAACTCTTCGATCCGTCACGGCCATGACCGAGATCTACTACGATCCGGACCTGCGCTCCACGACGATTGATGCTGATTACGACATGGTCGACTCGTACTGGGCCATCCCAGACGACTCCCACGCCACGATTGATCAGCAGTCGAGGTGGTTGCTCCGTATCGTTCTGGACCGCCAGAAGATGCTGGACAAGGAGCTGACGGTCGAGGATGTCGCTCTGCGCATCAAGTCCGAGTACCCGTCCGACTGCGCCCTGATCTACAGCGATAACAACGCCGACGAGCAGGTCATCCGTATTCGCACTCTCAAGACCGACAAGAACGCGGCCGCGGAGGACGACGACACGACTGAGGACGACATGATGCTCAAGACCTTCGAGACGCATCTGCTCGACACCCTCACCCTGCGTGGTGTTGTCGGCATCGAGAGGGCTTTCCTGAACAAGGACACCAAGCTCATTGAGACAAGCGACGGTGCGCTGCTCGCCGCCAAGGCCGATGATCGATGCCAGGAGTGGTACCTCGACACCTCGGGTACAGCGCTGGCCGATGTCCTGCGCGTCGACGGCATTGACGCCAGCAGGCTCTACACCAACCACTTGTGGCAGATTGTTGACGTCTTCGGTATCGAGGCAGCCCGTTCGGCTCTGGTTCGTGAGCTGACACAGGTGCTGGCCTTTGACGGTTCCTACGTCAACCATCGTCATCTGGCCCTGCTGGTTGACGTTATGACCTACCGTGGTACCATCTCCGCTGTCACGCGTCACGGTATCAACCGTGCCGACACTGGTGCGCTTATGCGTTGTTCGTTCGAGGAGACTGTCGAGATTCTTCTGGAGGCCGCCGCCGTTGGCGAGCTGGACGATTGCCGCGGCGTTTCCGAGAACGTTATGCTGGGACAAATGGCGCCAATGGGTACCGGTCATTTCGAGGTTCTCCTGGACCCCAAGATGCTCGAGACTGTCATCAGCGACAACTCCCGCATGGGCCTCATGGCCGGCATGCCCACCAAGGGTGCCGAGGATGGTGGCGCCGCGACGCCCTACGACACTGGATCGCCCATGGCCGACTCTGGCTACCTGTCTCTCGGCTCTCCCAGCGCAGGTGCTGGCAACTTCTCCCCCATCGTGGGTGCGGGCTCCGACGAGAACCCAGGCTTTGCCACCGATTACGCTGGCGGCTTTGGCGGCTTTGCCAGCCCTGGACGACCTACGAGTCCCTTCACCGCATCGCCCACCTCTCCGTTCGGCGGCGCTTTCGGTGGCGGTTACTCGCCCTCGTCTCCCAACGTTGGCTACTCCCCGACCTCGCCCCTCATGGACGGCGGCAACCGTTACGCGAGCTCGCCGCAGTTCAGCCCCTCGTCGCCTTCGTTCTCGCCGACGTCGCCTATCCACAGGCCCACGAGCCCGGCAAGCCCCAACTACAGCCCGACTTCGCCGAGCTACTCACCTACGTCGCCGTCCTCGCCCCGGCACTACTCTCCCACGTCGCCTGCGCAGTTCAACTCGCCCACGTCGCCCAGCTACTCGCCGGCCAGTCCCAGCTACAGCCCCACGTCTCCCAACGTGCACGGCGCCGGCCCGACCTCGCCGTCGTACTCGCCTGCGTCTCCGTCGTGGTCGCCAACATCGCCGGGCTACTCTCCTACGAGCCCCAGCTTCCAAGGCGCTGCTGGCACGCAGCAGTCGCCGACCAGCCCCAACTACTCGCCGACTGTAAGTTGAACCGTCCGATGTGATACCAGAGGCACAAGCTGACCGGAACTCTAGTCTCCATCCTTCTCCCCCAGAACCCCCGGCCCCTCGGGTTCCGGAAACCAATAGTGAGTACCGTCAAGTCAACAACCCCCTTCCCAGCCCGACTAACACGCCGGCAGCTCTCCTAATTCCCCCACCAACGACTGAGGCGGCCTTCACGGCATCCTCGCATCCGACTGATGCGGAGACCATCAACACACAGACACGGGTTGTCAAGCATTTTCCTACTTCCGAGAGAAGACACGGGCGGTCAGAGTCTTCTCGTTGCTCTTTTCCCTTGTTCTTTTCTGCATTATAGAGCGGACCGCGATACAAAACAGAAGACGCCCTCGGCACCGCAAAACGGGCCTTGAGGCAAACCGGAAGGGTGGAGGAGAGAGGGCCAAAGATTGCGCGCCACAGGAGGACAAAAATTGCATTCGCGCGTGCGAGAGAGGAAGCCCGAGACGAGAGAGGAAAGGGGCGGAAGATGATTTTTTCATTGATTTCCCGTCAGAGAAAACAATCAAAAACAGTGGAAGAAACGAAATCGAGGGGTTGGGTGTTTCTGTATAAAGACGAGTGTACATTACTTTTCTCCCCGCCCACGGGGACCAGGCGCTGGAGGGACGGCCGGACACGGACGGACAAGGGGCACGAGAAATGGGCCAGAGAGGATGCTTATTCCCGTTTTATCTTTCCTCATCGTGGCTTTCCTCACTCTTCTACTGCACTCGCGCTCGTCATTGCTAGGAGGGGTCCTTTGTTTTCCGTCCGTTCCGGGGAGGGGAGGAGGAGGTTCAGATTGCCACGAGAAGTGAGAACGAGGCCACGCCACGAGCACCCCGTGGGTTAGGGCTGGAGGTTTCTTCACTCTGACGGCAGACAGAGACAGCACAGCTAGTAAATGATAACAGAGCTGCTGCTCGTCTGTGCCATAGTTCGTCTACACAGTGTTGGTCAGTGTGTCTTGAGGTGTTGCCAGCACCAAGTTTGGCTCGTCTGCCTTGGTGCTGCTTTCCCTCCAGGACATGTCCATCATGCTGCCTACCCAACCCAACCCAAGCCCCCTTCTGCAACTGCCTCTGAGTTGGGAACTTGATGTACCTCGTTGTGACAAGATACTTTCCTGATACCTCGCCGTCACCTCGACGACGTCGTAGCCCCCAGGTTGCAATGGCTTCTCCCGCCTTGGCCTCGCATCTCCGACATCACTCTTCACAGTCTTGGCTGCGGCCAGACTGTCATCGGTCAACATCGCGGTTGGTCCGTCGCTGAGGCAGGTTGGCCGAACTCTGAAGAGGGGTTTGCATGGGCACGGGTAAATTTTCTTTGTGCCCTTCGGCCAACCCCGTCAACCCTGGCAATGAAGATAGAGTCGTCATGCGGGTTGACGGAGAGTAGGTGTTGAAGAACACGTCATAGGGGCAGGGTATGTGACGACCTGCCCCGTATGGCGACATGGCATGCCAATGTCCTGTGTCAGAAGCAGACCATTGTGTGACTCGTTGGTAGTTGAGCTGGGTGTTAGTATGCATCTAGTCTATCCGACAAGAAGCTCTCCCCACGGAGTTGGGGTCCATTACGACGTCCAGGGGGGGGATGAAGATGTCTGCAGAACTCTGCCTCCCCCTGACTGCTGCGGAACTTGGCCGCAGAGCTGCAACCACCTCGGTTCTTTGCTCCTCTCTGGGGCTAGAGGCGGGCCGAAGAGATGGGGGTGGGGTTGTGGTGATCTTGTGTGTATGGGGAGGCAGCGGGACAGGAGGAAGATACGAGGCCGCCAACGGGGTGTGCTCCGCACGTCGAGCCGTGGACCGGGAGATGGGCCAGAGCCGGTGAGCAAGTAATGCAGAAACCTTGCATTTTGTGACGGCAGGTCGTGTTGGGCGGTGGAGTTACAGTTGGGACAAAGAGGGAGGGGAAGGGAAGAAAAGGGGTGGCCAGATGACCGGCTCCAAGGCTCCGTCTTGCCCAGGCGGCCAACGTATGCGGCCGGGCCGGCCCCCGGGCGACCGGATTTGGAGGTTGTTCTGCCTCGCGAAGCATGTAGGGATGCTGGCCTTTCCCATGGCCGCAGGGCAAGCCGGTCTCTACACCAGAGTGCAGTGAGAGAATCGACAGAGTCAGCCTCGTGGCATCCCTGGCGAAGGCGGGCTTCTGGAAGGCGGCCGAGGCCGGCGCTTCGGAAGCTCCTCGAAGCCATACATTTTTTGGTCTCCCGTGACGAGCCGTCATCCGGCCGGTCTTCGAGGCCCGAGGTGCAAAGTCCATACTCGGGTGTTCAACCCCCCTTTCAGGCCGGAGACGCAGAGTGTCATGTGAAAGGATGGGGGCCGTCATGGAAATCAGGTGATGGTGACCTTTCTCATGTTGGCGCTCTCGCCGAAATAGGCGACGGGCGTCGTGATATTCAACTTCTGGCCCCCAAGGCCAAGACTTCGCCAATATACTCGTACCGAGCGTGGTCAAAAGTTGAGCGATAGAAGCGCGCTAGCCCCCACTACTATCTGGGCCGCCGAAGCGTGCGTCTGCCGCCACGGCCAACATCGACCGCGGATCATGGTCGGCTGGTACTTCTCTTGGCCTTGTGAGACGGACGCCCTCCCCTCTTGGTCTTCGTCGGACCAGATGCCTTGGGAAAGTAGGTAGGCAGGCAGTGGGGGAACCCATCGTGCATCCATCCTCCCCGCGCCGGCTGCCTCCTTTTTGCAGCTGACGACGACGCGAGAAAGTCCTGTTCATCGCTCGTGTGACGGGCCCCCCTGTCTCGCCCCGGCGTCAAGTCGTTGCCGCTGGCTCACCCCTACTACCCCCCTCCTTCAAAGGCGCGATGTCAAGGGGTGATGTGACGTTGAAGTTGAGAACGGCTGCGGCATGCGGATGGCGCGGCACCTCGCGGGTCCTTACGCAACGGTCTGGCGCAGCAGCAGGGGTGGCGGCGCATCGAAAGACAGCTGATTGGCGCGTCGCCTTCTTCGTTAGCCGCCGACATGTGGGAGAAGATGGTGTGTTGCCTTGAGATGGGCGACCAGCAGGTGCACTGCATGTCAACCCCCGTCTGGCACCTGCATATGCATCCGAAGGCCGAGTCGGGCGTGGTGGCGTGGGCTCCTCTCAACTCCAACGACACGACACGACTGTGCCGGCGACCAGCGGTGTCTTCTTGTTGCCGGCCACGGTCGGTTCTGCACGGCGACATGATCGCTCCAGCTCCATGGGAGGGAGGAGGAGACGGCAGCCAGGCCAAGGCCAGACTCCCTGCCGTGTCCAGGCTGGCAAAGCTCGACGGGCTTCTCCGCCGCGCGGGCCCAGGCCAAGGTCGTCAGCAGTCCGTGCCGCGAGTCGGTGTCCGGTTGGGGTTGGTGATGTGCTGCAGTGACATGCGCGCGGTCCGTCTTGGCTCGGACCAGACATGATGGAGCTGTTGTTGCCCAGGCGGCGGTATATGTCGCTTGCCTGCCCCGTTGGTAGAGCGCAGCAGGCGAAGAGGCGCACGCGAATTGAAATCGTCTGGCCCGCCCCAAGTCGTCATCCGACTATCCCCGTCCCTGCCCGTGCTGTGCTGATCGGACGGATGATGGTCGGTCGGTCGGCCGGCTTCAGGAACGGCTGCTGCGGCAGGGTTACATCGGGGGGATTGAGGGATCAGATATTGAACCGCTCCAGCTGGCACCATCGAATTGGGCCCCAAATTGTCTGTCGCTGCGTGGACCGATGGGGGCCAGCCCCCGGCGTCGGCCCCCTTCCCTCAGCGCAACTCTTGGCCTTGGGGGAGCTGCCGCGCCCTGCCACAAGATCGAGCCGTGGAGATACAAGGTTGTATACAGCGAGGGACGCGTCGCACTTTGCCTTGCTATGCCCGTCCTGCGGGTGGCCGAGGGAACGGGGAATTAGGGAGGTATTGAGCCGGCCTCGATCCGTCGTTGTACGCTCCGAGAGGTGCTGGATACGAGCTTCTAGCGGGCGAAGGCGGCACGGCAGGTCGGGTTTCGCAGCAGCGGAAGATAAAATGGTCGGCTAGCGGCCTCTGGCGTCAAAGAGGCAACGCAGATGCTGCTTGCTGCCAGGACCAACCGACCAACTGAACCCGCCAGCCGACCTCCCTCCCCGCCCGTCCACTCCCGCCACGGACCTTGTGGATGGATGGCATGACGTGGGCCACGTGCGAAAACGCCTGTCTTGCCCTTTGTTTCCCCCGTTGTCGTGTATGCAGCAAGGCGACCGGCCGACCGGCTGTCGTCATCAGGCTTCTCGCTGCCCTGCCAAGTGCCGACGGTGTCCCCTCCGTCGCGATACCCCTCCCCATCCTTCGAGATTTTCTAGTTGCCGGTGTGGAAGAGGAAGTCCCCTAGAACGTCGGCGAGGTGTCGTTGAAAGAGAATGTCGCGGCTACTGAATAAAGCGCAGGCTTAGCCCCCTACTGTCGTCCTCTAGTGCCGCGATCCTCTCCCGCCCCTGTGACATGTCACTGAAGTGACGGACGGGGGGCGGGCTGATCGGCAAGCCGTTGATGGGGGCCGTCATTTGCCTGATGATTTGACACAAAGGCCAAGCGGAGCCCCGGGGCTTGTCGCTTGCCCCTTTTTTCCTGTCGATTCTCCGTCTGGACATGGTTGAATCACCCCTCCTCCATTCCATCCTGGGTAACACACCCGGCCGGCCCGAGAGGGGTCAGAAAAATTGAAAAGTCAACGGTCCTTCGTCTCGGCATCGCTGCAAACACGGCCGCTCNGTGGCTCCGTGCCGTTTCTTGCTTCCGGGCGGTGCTCACTTGCCTTTCCTCAGCGACGCTCCGTTGCCCAGCCGTGCGCGGGAGATTGCAAGCCGATGAGCCATCCCCGCGCGCTGGTCTGACACTTCTTCTCACCCTCTCCGCCCTGTCGACCAAAGGGGGGGCTTTAGGGGGCCTCTCAAGGGGGGCAGAATCCGTCGCCTTCAATAACCATCACATGACGAGGCTGCAATGCGAGCCACTACCCCGCCGCTACGAGGGCCATGCCATCCCTCGCAATCTCCAGGGCAGGGCTGGCTCGAACTGGGCGATCCCTGTCTCGCGGCGGCCATTGAGTGCGGCCTGGAGGGGGGGCCAAATGGTCGCATCAGCAGGCCGCATGGCGAGGCGTGTCCGCCATGCTGTAGGCAGACCACCTGAGGCTGGGGGGGTCGCGGGACTTGCGCTGGGGGTGGCGGAAGCTAGCCCTGCCGAGCAACGTGCTTCTGGCCGGCCATCCGCCCGCTGCCTGTCCGTCGGTCAATACTGGGAATAGTTGGTGTTGCTCAGACGCCCTGATGCTTGCTTGCCGGCGCAGGCGGCTGCTGCTGTGCGACCCCGGATTTTCTGACAGGTTAGACAAAGTTTGTGGCTCGCGCCGGAGTTCGGTCGTACCGTGATAAGCCAGCCTGCCGTTGACTTACCAGCGTGGCCAGTCAGCCCAACGCCGGCCCATTGCCGATTCCTTCTCGCATCCATCCTCGTTCCCGTCATGACCTGCCCTCGACAGGCTTACCCACACACACATGCATGCCAGTAGAACCCAGTCCATGTCTGCTCCGTCTCGTTGCACAGCAGTCGGCCTGCAGTCTGCCTTCTGCAAGAGGGGGGAGAAGACCAAGCCGAAGGATGCGGATGTATGTCTCATGGGGGCGGTTGGGTGAATAGATCGATTATTCCGGCACAAGCCGGAGGAGCTATCAACAGCAACCTTGGTGGTTCCATCGGAACCAATGCTCGCCCTCATGCGTCGTGAATTCTTCCTAGACAGGACATGTCCCCAAGCCGCCCCTTGCAGAAAGTAGGATACGTAAAGGATAGTGAGAAGAGATGAAGGAAAAAAAGGAAACGTAGACCCGGAAGAGTGGTAGAAAGAAGTAGCGCTGCCGCGATGCAAGCCGCGCCCGTAGCCGGCCGGCTCATGAATCGTCCGCCCGTCCCGTCCGCCCGTCGTCGTCACGGGCCTCCTCCTTTGCAGGTGTTCCCCATGCGTGTAGAAAATGGTGTTCCCGTGTGGAAAGATGTCGTCAGACATTGCCGTGTGGTGGCCGTGATCTATAGTTTGCGGTCCCGCCCGCGACGTCTGGGGAGCGTGGAAGGCCGGGGGCTCGGTCTTGAGGTGCCCGAGAAGGTGAGCTAGGATGGCTTTGGAGGCACCGGGCAGTCACCAACCTACGCTCCGCGTCCTGCCCGCTGGCAGTCTGGGCAATAGGAGTCCTTCAGATCAGTCGATATCGTGTAGTTCGGGCAGGCTGATACAGCCTGATTCGTTTCTTTCGCCCTGGCCATGGTGCTTCTGTGTTGCGCACAGGACAGCTCCACGGGAGGGTATGCGTCGGAGGTGTGCGAGCACTTGAACTGGACGATGATGGATTGGCACATGACAGGCGGCTGGCGGGGTGTTTCGTCGTTGTGCTGCTGGTGTGACAAGGCCTAGGCTGGAGTATGCGACTCGGGGGTTTTGCGCTGATGAGGCTTCTGCAGGTAGAGGAGCCCTGGGTTTGGAAGTAACACTGTTGTACTTGAGTGTCGAAGGGGGGATGTGGTTGATGGAGGATAGAGGCGAAGGTTGAAGTGGTAGTGCTGGGAACAAGTCGCGGAGACAAGAGAAGTGCTCGCTGTGAGAAGAAGGTGGATGGGGCTTCTGCTTCGAATGGAGGGGGATGCGAAAAGAGGAGGTGTCGCCGGAGTTTATATGCCTCTGTGACTTGAGCCCGAGGATCTGGTTATTGGCTTGCAAGTGTCTGTCCGGTACAGTGGGCTGACTTGTTTGCCATCATCAATCAAGCACCCAACGGAAGAAGAAGAAGTGGAAGTCGACGATTCCGCCGACGGGACCAAGGTGGAAGCTCCGTGTGGTCAGAGGTTGGGTTGCCTTGGTGGCTTGGGGCCTGTGAAGATTCGCCGTTGGCACGTTGGTTCGGCGAGGGGGGCCAGTATCACCACCGCAGGGAGGTGGAGGGATATAGTGAGAGGTACTGTGCGTGCGGTCTGGTCTTGCAAGGTAAAGGTTGTTGTACCCCTTTATGACAAGGTACATGCAGAGACGCTCGGCCTGTCAACGGGCCAGATGGGGTCGGCTTGATCTGCACCTCCTGCGGAAACTGCCTGATTGTGGAGAAGCCAGGGCCTCCGAGTCGTCGCCAGCCCGTTGGAACTTGGTGCGTCTTGCAGACTTGTTGCCGAGTACACACCATCAAGAGGGGGGTGGTAGGAGAAAAAAAAAGTGTGATGGTGATGTTCTTGGGGTATACTCCCGGCGAGATGAGCCACGGCCGAGCAGCGGGCGGGCGGGCGGACGGACAGACGCCAACTCGACGGGAAGCTAGCAAGTGCAGGTGACCAGAGCAGGGGGTCTCAGGTGAACAACAGCTTCTGGAGAGATAGAGTGTGCTGCACAAGAGAAATCCGGGCTGTAGGGTGAGTGAGGGTGGTGGTTGTTTCTGTCTTGACTGCGTCTGCTGCGTGTGATAATGTGCGTGTGAGGAACGAGGGAACCCTGAGGTGTGGCAATGCGGGTTGCCCGTCCGTCCGCCTGGCTGTCCGCTGCCCCTGCCGTCCGGGAGGACCAGTGCTGCAGCTAGGGTACGTACGTCGACGGCGGCCCACG
Source organism: Plectosphaerella sp. P0831 (assembly GCA_014635975.1). Taxonomy (NCBI): domain Eukaryota; kingdom Fungi; phylum Ascomycota; class Sordariomycetes; order Glomerellales; family Plectosphaerellaceae; genus Plectosphaerella; species Plectosphaerella sp. P0831. Next base: position 64,873 of record JACAFV010000109.1, on the reverse strand, counting down.
GCAAAGTGCGTGCAACCGATCAGTCGCCCGAGGCGAGGGAACACCCACAAAGCCCCAAAAGAGGCGAGAGGTCGGGGAATTCAGTTGAAACGGCAGGTCAGATGGTTGATGTCGGGGTGAGAGAGGCTTGAGGTGTCGAGGCACGGCGCGAGTGAGTGCCCTGGGCCAAGAGAGGAAGGGGTGGGAGGGC
>JACAFV010000109.1:7331-64675 GCA_014635975.1 Plectosphaerella sp. P0831 | reverse complement strand
GGGCGGCTGGTTTGACGAGTCGAAAGGTGCCGGTGCAGAAGAAGGAGCCCTTCTCTTCCGCGTGTCCTTCGCGTGATGGTGGTGGTGACGATTGCGGGAAGGGGACTCGCCGTTTGTTCGGCGTGTGAGTGGGAGAGGAAGCTGGGCTTTTCGGGAGACCCCCGCCCACACCGGAGAGGGAGGTGAAGGCAAGACTGAACATCCATGAACTCCCGTGATAGGTACCCGCAATCAACGCATCCCCCTGTCCAATGCCATGTCCCAGTTGGGGAGTGGTCAAGGCCGGGTGCTAGGTGGTGCTTGGAGGCCGACTTGACGCCACAACCCACCAGTCCCTCCAAGCATGGGCATGGATGGACATGACATGGCCATCTCATGGGGGTATTCGTACCCGGGTAAGGAAGAGCTCTGGCCTGGTTACGAGGATAGAACCAGCTTTCGATTTGGCAGCAGGCCACCATGACAAGGTGGATGCCGCTCGTACGTCGTCGTCCATTGTGATGCCGGTTCGGGCCATCCGTCGACAAGCATTGCGCTCCCCTCTCCCTCCCTCCCTTCCCTCGCCAAAGGTCAGCGGACGGTGTTGATGGCGCGGATCGCCCAGTAATGTCGCACATGGGCACCGTACTAGGGAACCTGGTTAGCCCTGCTCGAGGGTTGGTTGGCGCCAGGGCGTGGCCTTTGTTCGATCATTAGGCCTCTTCCACAGACCCTCCTTAATACAATGGGCTAATCCGCCGAATCCCCGAGGCTTGAACAAACAGAGAGGGCCATCAATTGGACCGGGTTCTGGATGCCAGGGAATCAATACTGGGCTTGCCCGTTCCTTGATGCTACGCAGAAGAAGACGCGTGTTACGACAGCGGGTGGCTGCAGACGAGGCAAGATCTGCTGCCATGCTGGTTGCTCATTGTCTCACACCAGCCAGGCCGGCATGGCATGGCATGAAGAAGAGGCCGGCGGACAGATTGCAGAGTGAGGCTTCATCGAGACTGGGCGTTCGCGAACAGATGGTCCGCGACAGGCCTTATTTCGGGGTCCAGGGTGCCCCGGCCTCGCAGATCGGACATGATGTGAGAGGAACGTGCTGAGACGGGTCCCGGATCTCGCGCCAGGAGCACGCCCAAGCCCAAAGAAGGGCAGGAGGGAGCATCGCAGCCCGGACCGCGGGCGTTCCCCGCAATTACTTTGATTACAGCATGATTTTGTTGATGCTTTCAGTTTCGTGTCGTGCGGCAGCCGGCCGTCGAGGGCCTGTCCATGGCACTCGGACAGAGGCTCGCAACATCCGCCGGACTTGTGACTTGGTGTCGCACGAGCAGCGGCCAGGACCGGCGAAGAAGAGGCTTGCTGAAGACGGTCACAGCCGAAACGTGCTGCAGTCGAAAGCTTTCACGCCGACTGTTCTGTGGCGAAGACCGACCGCGCTTCATGCCGGTAGGGTCTTGGCAGTGACGAGTCTGAGCCCGGACTGTGCCATAACTGTAGACCGGGGTGTCTCGAGCACAAAGTCTGCGAGAAGACCAGGGCAGGTGAGCCGGATGGAGGTTGTATTGATGGTGCTCTTCTCGAAGCGGATGTGCTGGGCGGGAAAGTGAAAGTGCCACGGGCTGACCGGGCATCGCGCCATGTTGATGCCTTGCGCGGCCCTGCGCGGCGTGGATGGCAACTGGCAAGGTCATGTCCCTGTTGATGTCAATGTGCCTGGGGGCATCATCCCTGTTGAGGTTGGAGAGGCAAGCCGCGCCGTCAGGCTAAAGGGCGTTGCATCGATCTGTCTTCGGGCCAAGCGGTGTCAGCCACGCGGGCGACTGACGCGAAGAATTTAGCCCAGCTGCTAGCCGCGTCTGCTTGTTGGCGGCATGATGGCGTGGGTTCCTGCGATGTGACACGGGCGGAATGAGCCGCAGAAGTCGTGACACAACTCGTACTGTACTGTACAAGTACAGTCGGGGAGAATGGATGCGGGCTCCGGCAGAGCAGGCTGGCTGGCCGGCAGGGGGAACCTGGAACTGTGCGGAGTTGGTCGGAAAGCTGTACGAAAATGGGCCGCAAGCGAGATTCTGGATGGCTTGGACACTGGCTGCCCTCGGAGACAAGGCTCACTGACGTATGTACCGGGTCGGTGCTCAACTTGAGAATATGAAGTGAAAGAAATGAGCACGAGTCTGGGCCGAGATTGTGGGGGAACTGGAGCGGCCGCTTGGACGAGGAGGACGTGTTGTCTATGCGCAGATGTCATGTCAGCCATGCGAGGCGGAAAGAGCGATGGTGCCTGCCTGTGCCCGTCCGTGCCTGCCTGGACTGAACTGTGTCCACCGCGGATGATTGGGGGCCATCACACAGTGCGTCATCTGCCAAAGGCCTGTCCTGTCCTCTCTGGCAGGCTTGTGGATGACATCGTCGGAGGGAGGGGATGTGAAGAGGGAAAGCACGATCCAATGTCGCTCGTACTTTTAGTCAATGGTTGTGATGCCGGTACAAGCTGTGGTGGGGAAAGAAGCAGGCATGCTGAACATCCGTTTGGTCAATGCTTCGCCCCTTGAAGACCCCGGTCGTGCAGTGTGGCTTCCCGCTTGGGCAGTGGCCCCTGCCCTGATGGGACGAGGGCAAGGGCCAGCGGCAGGCGGGTTCCTGGCGGGCCCACTCCCCGGTGAACCTACTGTGTGGTGCCTGCTATTTCTCCCCCTCCCCATCCCCTCCCTGTCAACTTTTATGGAAGGCGTGGAACTTGGAACCCACGACAGCCCAGCCCAACCTACCCAAGCTCAGGCCGAGCTGGCCGACCCATCCCATCCCCTCCCCTCTTGCTTTGTTCAGATACTCGTACCCGTGCAGCGTCTGGCTGGGGTCGAGAAACCTTGTCGGCTTCCATCCGCCAGCTTCCCGTCACGGCCTCACCGGTTCCATCCCTCCGAAGCCTGCAGCGCAACACAGGAAGGGGCACCCGCCTGTCTGAACCCCTATCTTTTGCAAACATTGTGGCCCGTCTTCAAGGGGCTCTCACGGCTCAAGGCGGCGTTCTCTCTTCCACGTCTTTTAATCACGGACAGGCTTGGAAGTCTCCTCGTTGCAACATGCCCAAAAACAAAAACAGCAGCTTCATCCGTCCAAGCCAGTCTCTTCTGCTCGTCGATGCCAAGTCGTTTGTTCGCCTTCGACAGGAAATGCGTTGTGTCGTGATCTTCAACACCCATTTGCTCCCATCGACCGGCAGCAACGGTGCTCAAGCAGACACCCCGTAGCTTGAGGGGATTATCTGGCACCCTGGGTTGCCCTGACTGACGTACACGACTCGGGGGGGCCTCACCACTATTCCCGGACTATCGACCAACTGCGATTCCTCATTCCGGGCTCACCGACTTGGTGATCATCTCGTCACATCTCCGTCCCTCCTCGTCTCCGACTTCAGGGGTGCGTCTTACCTGTAAGGGCCAGTCCATGGACCGATTACCTGTCGCAGTCTTGTCTCCAGTCAGCTCAGCACCCGCAGCTTCGGTCAGGCCAGGCCTGTCACTCTTTCCTGGTGCCCTTTTTCCCGGACACGCGCTAGGTCCCAGCTCCTTGGGACGGCCCCCTTGCGTATTATGGCGGTCGACCATGGTTCAGGCGTGATTCCCACACCCGGGGCCTGCATCATTCGAGTCGTCAGCACGGAGGCGAAATGCCTCGTCCCCAGCAGAGGTGTGGCTATCACTCCGGCTCTCCGTCCTGCGGCTTCCATCTCGTTTCCTCGTCTCCCAGGTCCAGAGACTCGCCCAGTCGAGCCTACTTATTTCAGGGGCGTGCGTACGTGTCAAGTAGAGTGCCGCTGGCAGCCATCGCAACTCGTCTGAAGAAAGTGGCTGCCAGACATTGGACCGTCGGAGAACAGGGCCGACAGGGCTCCAAACTCGAGACTCCATTCAGGGGCAACTTTTCTAGACCTGCGAGCGAAACACACTGATTTCTCCTCGTTCATTCTGTGGGCTCAAGAGGACGTTCGTCGACTCGCTTTGGTTGGCCCGTTTAGCGAGTGGTACAGCTTCCTGTCTCCGCCCTTCTCAAAACCATGGGCCACCCGTGCCCTGCGAGTACATCATGCGCCCAACATCGACTCCGTGAGCACTGTCGATGTTAGTCAAGTTTGGGTAAGTTCTTCGTCCGCTCATCATCATGCCATCACGGGCACATGCCAAGATTGATACTAGGAACTGAACAAGACCATCGGGATGTTGGGCCACGAACAGTCACTTGCGCCCCGCAACGCACAGCGCGCCGTGTTGGACCGTACTTTTCGACGGCGGGTATGGTCTATACGCAGCCGGCGGAAAGCCATGCCGCAGTTTGCCGCCTGGCCGCTGTCGAGCCCAAGACCGCGTGTTGGTCGGTGTAGGCTTGACGATGAAGCAGAGAACCCATCGACCCACCATACATGCGACAACCCCAAGAGAGAAGGAGCGGCGCCTCGAGATGCTTCATCAAAGGCGACTCACACCCGGGCTACTTCCAGGTTTGCCGACAACGAGACCAACACCCTGGGCGTGCCGTGAGCCATGTGACGAGGTCGGCATTCGCGGTGGGTGCGGCCAATCACGACGCTTCATATCGGACTAAGCGCCGAGGCATGACTACCTACTCGGCCGACGTCCACTCCTATCTTTCCAGTAGCCGCAATGTTTTTTTTAAACTTGCCGCCATCTGATCCGCGAGCAAACAGTGGCGTCAAGACGAGCGCGAACGCAGAAACAGCCGCGGACAAGACGAATGTCAACAACAACGACTGCAGGCAGCCGCCGAAGCTCGAGACTCGGCGCCTCTTTCAAAGAACTATGCTGGGGCTCTTCAGCCGCCGTCCCCCCTGCGGCAGGGCCCGCCCATTGATAGCCGACACACCACCAAGCGACTCGAACGTACATCAAGTCAAGCAAGGGGGCCAGGACGACGGCAGCGGTGGCCAATGGCAGGTGGCTTCTTCGACTGATGGGAAGGTCGAGATGAGATCTGCAGCGTCTCCAGGCTCGTCACCAACCAGGTTGCAACCGAGGGGAAGGGGAGGGGAGGGGGACGAGAGAGGGGACGGGGCATGCTGAGCAAGCTGCTACTTGCGGACCGATGCCCCCGTGGATGGGAGACCCGGCGTGACGGAGAGTGCAACCTGTTGCTCCAGGGTGTCTACAGCGGTGCGTCGTCCAGTCCACACGGGTCTCGCCATGCCCGGGGAGGGGTAGGCACAAGCCAGGCCGGTGAGGATGCCACATGTCCGGTTCGCCCAGCCCTTCCTCCAATCACGACCTGCAAGTCCTGAGCCATGGCACCGACAAAGTATGTGGGAAGCCCGGGGGAGCACTGGATGCACCCCTATGCCGTAGAGACGGGGTCAGGTGGATGGGTGGGTGGGCAGGCAGGCTTCCGGGCACGTACGAACCTTCTGGTACCTCTGATGTGAAGGTACTTGGACCGGCACAGGCGGACCAGCACACACCGCCATCATGCAGGGTGAAGCCATCACTGACAGCAGGGTTCTTGCGGGTCCCTTTTGAGAAGACGCTGCCGCAAGCAAGGCCTGGCACACTTGTTGGGGCCGCCGGCAGCAGGGTTCGGAGGACTGTCGATGCCCAGAGGAAAAGGGGGAGGGGTGTGGTCGCCCCCCTCCTGCGTCTAACGGCTACGCCGTCGGCCCTTGCCTTTGAAGCGCGAGTTGGGGGTGCCGCGGCCGCGGGCCGCATGGTCGCATGAGGTGCGGCCTAAAGCCCGCTCGGCTCGGTCTTTCATCTCGTCATGCTGGACGGGGAATGCAGAGAAGGTGTGTTGGTGGCGTGGGCAAGCCGGCCGTGATGGCATGTCGAATGCCACGGGAGTGCAGATCAGGGAGCATCCGCCCCCTCCCTCCGCCGAGCTAGGAAGGCGAAGATGGCTGACTCGTCACGTCTCAAGAAAGGGAGAAAGCATCGGCATCTCCGGGGCAAACCTCCAACGGCGTCGGAGCAGGGAGTCCAACGGCGCCGGGTGGGCTGCCTCCCTGTGGACACGCGAGAGTTGGTCCAAGCCTGGGCATCATCTGTGTCGTCACGTCACAGTAGACCAGGCTTCGGTGGAAGTTGCAGAGTGGAAGAAGTGGCAGAAGATCCATGAAGGCTGCCACACACATGCACACATCTACGGACGGCCAACCTGATCGAAAATAGTGCTTCGATGAGGCAATGCAGAATCTCGTCCGGCAGCGATGAGAAGTGTATTGCGCGCACCAAGAGTGAGTCAGATGATGGGGGCCTGCTGCAGGCGGGAGAGAGAGGCTGAGGCTGAGGGCGGATGGGTTGGGTTGGGTTTGACACGCCAGACGCGGTGCAGTGCACTGCAGTCGGTTGGCCAGTTATGCGGCCAATTCCAGCGGCCATGTTGGCAGTCTATGCCGCCGCGCCTGCGGCACTGAACGGATCTGGAGCCTTCTCCGAGGTGAACAGAGTAACGACCGGTGCATCTCGGTGTGGAAGATAGGGGCAGGCGGTCACCCCGTGCGGCGTAGTCAGCAGATCCATATCTTCCATATGTTGAAGAGATACGAGTGCTGCGGGCGGTATCTTAAGCAAAAACCGCTCACTCATCTTTGGGTGAGGGATAGGGGGAGGCAGCTGGGATTGGCCAACAAAACATGATGAAATGGCTCCCTTGATGGTCAACAGATGGAGATGGACACGTCGCCCCGTGTGCTCGTGTTCGTCGGCGGCCAGTTCGAGTTGTTGAGCACGTTGATGACTGTTGGTGAAGACCAAGTGAAAAATCTCCTACCAAAGCGTCATGGTGCCAGGTGGACTTGAGGAGTCTCGGCCGCCCGCCCCCACTCTGTCGTCCCCTCCCCTCCAGGGCCCTCCTGCAGCAGATCCATCTTGGACCTGATGCCCCCCCCCCCCCNGTGCCCGGTGCCCGGTCGCAAAGTGCCACACTGCAGTGGCCCCCGAATATTCCCTTCCGATAAATCTTCTTGAACCCGAACAGCGCCGTCCGCGAGACCCAATGGAAGACGGCAAAGGGCCGGTGACCGACCGCTTGGCTCGGGATGATGAGCAGATGCTTTTCCGTGAAATTGAGGGAGATTCCGGGTCTCCACCCCGAATCGTTCGATATATCAAGCCCGTGTCGCCCGCCTCCGGAGACTGCGGGCGACCGGCGATGAACTCGGCAGGAACGCAGATTACGCCTGTCTCTCTGCCCCCTTCTGTCCCGCCCCTCTCTTGTGCGACGACGCCCTCCACGGTGGCGGTACACACATCCCACTCGCCAGTCTACGTGCCGCCTTTGATTGGCACCAGCACCGGTCCCCCTTTTTCTCTTACGCATTTGCTCTTCCATCCAGTCCAGCCGGCCGAGGAGAGAAGGGGGGCCACTGGGCTTCTTGTGCGGACCCACGTGGAAGTCGCCGGTGCATTTCCAATCTTTCGCACCAGTCATCCTCCCTATCTCTCTTCTGGATGACTCTCACTGTTTCCAAGAGGGAAAAAACAAGACAGAGAGGAGGGGCTCCTCCACCCGTTCCGTTTCCCCCGTTTTTCTGGCGGCCGCTGATAAAAATACCCTCATTTAGAAACGGGCAGCGCCCGCCGTCAGTTCCTCCATGTGGCCCGTTCCATTTGATGCGATGCGTCTGAAGGACGGGACGGACGGGACGGACGCGAGCTTAAAGGCGTTGAGAGGCACGAACGGGCCTATTTTTACGGTGACTTCAGGCTGTCCCTATTTCCGGGTGAAACGCGGCGTGGCGAGCCTGAGGGAACGGTACTGGGTCAAACATCCCGCGGACTTGGGCTGAGTCTTGTTCAAACACCGACCGCCCGCAGCCACACAACAGAGCTCGACTCGACTCAACGCAACTCGATGCTGATGCACGCACAACTGGCGGCACCCACGGCTGGACGCGGCCATACCGGACATACGGGTTGGTGCCACGGGGGGAAGGGTCATGAGTCTGATCTGCCTGCTCCTTCTGGAATGCCGCTAGGTCTTGTTGTGGGTGATCTGATCTGACCAAGCCTGGCTTGCCCGTTCCCCCCCCCCCCCNCCCCCCCCCAACTGTTGCGTGTGTGGTGCGCCTCCATGCTCACCCACTCCCCCCGTTTCGAGGGAAGCCTGGCGTTTAAAGCAAAAAAGTTGTGCAACGGCCCTCCACCAATTTACTTTACCTAGTATAAAGACTCAACCCCCGGCACACTTCTCCTACCCCTCCTCCAGAATCATCACACTTCAACTCACAGACATTTCTCTACTACCAGCTCTCTCCTCTTCAGAAGCCATTCACCGTCTCTTCTTCGACTCTTCAACGCAACTCACCCACACACCACCAAACATCAACATGTCTTCCTCCACCACCAACATGGGCGCCTTCCGTCCTCGCCGCCCTTCCTTCTTCCTCTCTCTGGCCCCCGCCACCTCGACGGCCTACTTCCCCCCCGCGGTCGACACCACCGTCGATGCCGCTCCCGTCGAGCGCCCTGCTGTTCGCCGCTCCTCCAGCGCCGCCAGCGATGAGTCGCAGACCGCCGTCGGCTTCCGCTTCCTCGCCCTGGGCCACCCCGAGAAGGAAGCCAAGACCTCCGCCTAAGGGGTCATCTTCATGAGCATCCATCCTCATACCCCGCGGGCACTTCTCTCTTCTACTCTCCCTTCTTGCCATCTCCTCTGGCGGAAGTGATCGTGACCCGTCACCCCTCTCTTCCCCGGCACACACGGCACCCCGCCGCGCCGGACATCACGCCACCGCACCCGACATCTCGCCCGCGGCCTCACGCTGCATGATCACGAAAAAGAGAAAAAACCTCTTCTACTTTCTCATGATGCCCTATCAACCTTTCTTTTTTGTCATCCTCACCTGACCCCTCCCATCCGCGCGCCCGGGGCGGCAGGAAGCGGGGAGGGGGCGGGATAACCTGCATGGGGGCATTCTATTGCCCCCCACGGGAGGGATTCCGGCGCGTTCCCTTTACGAAAAAAAAGAAAAAGCAAGCGATCATCATCATCATAGTGTCTTTTTTTGTTTGTTATTTTGTTATCACTAGAGTCATCCTTCCAGCCGAGCTTTACCTAGGTACCTGCTTGCGCAAGTGGATCACCGAACCTCGGTGGTTCATGAGCCGAAAAGGCGATTGAATGCTATCAAACCCATGACCTCCATTGCCCATTGTTTTCTCCTCATTCCATGTGACCTTTCGCCAGGGGTGCTTGATCCGCAATGCCCTGGTGATGCCAATGCCAATGCCCTTACCTGCCTGCCTTGCCTCCCCCGTGCAATGCTGTGACATGTGCGATCGTCGCTTGATGCTGCGCTTGGCCGCGGCATGTGAAACGGTGCGACCAGCAAAAAAAGGAGCTTGGACGCGCGGAGAGACATGCCGTGTCGCCGTCCTTCTCGGACCTCGGCCCCGCCTCCGATTTGACCGTGGGAGATTTCAACTTAGCTTCCTCCGCGTCATCGTCCCCCGGATTTCCAACATCGTGCAAAGTATCCTAGGGCACAGCGAATCAAGAGATCAAGCTGTCCCGAAATCATGGGTGTATCCGGGGACAGTTGCCCTAAGAGGGCTGCAGACGGGACATATCGGCAGCCCGGGTTGGGGTAGCCGGCCGTTTCCCCAGGCTCGAGACGGCTTAAGTGGAGTTTGGGGTGACGGGACAGTAAAAAAAAGTCGATAAGGTTGCCCTCCGGTTCGATCTTGGGGGGATGACGAGGGTGTGGCCGGCCGGTATTCGTCGTTGTCCGGCCCTGCCCCCGGACGGAGGGAGCTTATGGTGTGAGGGTGGTGTGATGTCGTTTGTCCAGACCACCATCTCTCATCTCTGCCAGGCTCTGTTCGCCTGCACGCCGCACGCCGCACGCCGCGATGCGTTGTCGACAGCTGATCGGTGCGGCAAACGCGGCACCAAGTCGCGAGGCGCCTGCACGAAGGATTTGTCGATCCTTTCGCGATGCCTGCATATGCCGGCGCTCTTTCAGGGCCGCCACGATGGCAGGTGCATAGCTTGCTCAGAATCAAAAACCTGCTCCTAGTCTCGTCTCATGTCGGCGCTCGGACGATGCCGGATACGTCGTCCAGTCTCTCCAAGAGCCACATTGTGTCTTGCCGACAACCTCGGGGAACGCTCCCGAGGGTCAACGCGTCTCGGGACTTTGAGGCGCGTCCCTGGATCGCCCTGCAGAGCCTTGCCCAGATCAAGCCACAGATGGCGGGGCTGAAAATACCAGAGGCAAGATCATGCAGGCAACATGGCCAGACCTCAGAAGCCGCAGGGAGCCGCAGGGAGCCAGACCGGTCCGCTCTCCTCCCGTGCATCTTGTCCTGTCAGTCCCCCACCCTGACAATGTGCATCTCGTGGTCCTCTGGTAGACACCGCCTGGCCAACCCGCGCCAGTCAATCCGGACCAGCCGCCACCCACTCAGCTTCCCGCCCGCGGGAGCAAACTGGCACGGCGCCGCAGTGTCATGGAACTCGCAGAACAGCGCCCGGTGCACGGGGGCCACCCACAGTTCGGCCGTCTCGAGCACAGGGTCCGCCAAAAGCCGCAGCAGGCCTCGGAACGCCTCTGAGGACGTGTACTGCTCGTCGGCCTGGCGTTGAATCGCGTCAGGCGAGCCCCGTGATGATGCGGTCATGACCGGCCCCGGCCCAACGAGCGAGAGTTCAAGGGGGTTTGTGCCGTCGCCGAGGCTGGGCGGCACAGGAGCCGCCGCCGTACGAAATAGCAGCTTGTCCGATCCTGTTGGGTATATGGCCACCTTGAGATGACGCAAGGCTCCAGAGAGCAGCATGTCAGCGATGACGGGGCGGACTATATCCAGTCAGCTTCAGCATTTCCCACCCACATTTCTCGACGTCTGTTCACATGGTTTTAAGGTCGGAGATAATGCCTTTGAAAGGAATTAAAGTCTTACCGTGAGAGCGAAACGCTGTGCCCAGGCGGCCGGGGATAAACTCGAGGTGGCGGATTCGACGACGCGCGCCCTCATTGCGGAGCATATCCGGTCCTCCGCCATCGCCCCCGACCCAGCTCTCGTCAAGCAGGGCCCGTTCGATAGCCGCGCGAGAGCCAGAGACAAGGTCGAGAACGAAAACGTTATGCTCGTAGAAGAGCGTTGAAGCCGCCGCGTGGATGGCCGGATGTGAGAGGAATAGGGCGTGAGGGAAGGGGATCACCGCCATGGCCGTGGGCGAGATGAAGATGGGTCCCGAAATGAGCACGAGCGGAGAGAGTATTTGTGTGCGGATCTCCGGTGGGAGATCGAAGAAGCGGTCGAATGTGCTTGGAGATGAGGCGGCCATGGATGGTTGCTTCGTCGTTATCCCCAAGGGTGCGGTGGACTGACACGGGTCGACCGGATATGAACAGAAGAGGATATGCCCAAAATCGCTGGCAGGCTTCTGGGTGATACAATCGTTGAAACAAAGTAGCCAAGTACTGCTGGAGATGACTGCGCTGCTCCGCGGTATCACTGAATTCGTCTTCTTGATGATCAAGTGACAGCGTCGTCGGGTGGGGTGAAGAAGTCGAGACATCATGATACAGTGCGGGGGCATGGCGACCACCACACACTGTGACCGGGCAACGGGCTGTTCAGACCAAACCCTGTCACACATAACACAATCACATTGCGCTGCTCGCTTGCAAAGTCAAAGTGGTGGAATTCCAGAGGCATAGCCTCAATCGCTGCGTGAAACCGTGGTGTTCTCATCATGCTTCCCCTCCTGCAAGCAGTGTCCGAAACTCCAAACCCATCGTCATCCATCGCTCAGTAAATGGTGAGCGTGTTGACGTAGCCGTTCTTCAAAACCTCAAAGACAAGTCCGGGGAATCCGAAAAGAGTCGTCGTCGACTCGTCTCCCCCCTCCAGTCTCGGCGGCCTGCCGTGTCCGCCATGGTCTTCCCAACCACCGAGGAACTCCACGCTGCTACCGGGACTGTCGCCCCATCCACGGTTGAGAACCATACCCCGCTGGCGCCTCTGAGTCTCATCCGCTGGAAGGGCTGCCTTCCACTTCTCGGTGAGTAGGTCCTCAATGTCAGAGAATGTCGTCTCCGAGTGCGCTGCCGGCCCATGCTCATCGCCGCCGAGGTAGCTAATCTCCCACCGACAGCGGCGATGGCGGTTGAATTCGTACGAGCCCGGGACGTTGCCGTGAAGAACAAACTTGGTGGCCACGAGTCGATCAGGTGATGCCGACTGAGCTGCGTTGGCAGGCATCTCTTCGGCAGTACCTCCGGGTGGCGCCTGAGAGGCGACGGCCGGCGTTGACACGAGGACATCGAAGCCGAGGTAGAAATAGTTGTAGAAACATTCTCCGCTCACGTTGCCGGCGGCCTCGTCTTCGATAGCCTCGTCGTGGGAGTCTTCCGAGCCCGTATGAGCAGACGACTGGTCTGTGTCGGTGAGGTCGTCCGGTCGCACCGTGTCGGTGCCGTTGGTGGTGCGGGTACGGCTGTGGCTCGCTGTTCGAAGGCGATGAATCGTCATCCTTTGATCGTTCTTACGGTAGATCGCGTTCGGGGGACCAAGCTCGGCCACAAGCTCCTGTGGTGTCGTCTCTCCCAGCACGATGCTCAGGGAAGCGTTCGTCCACTTGCGAAATAACTGCACTTTGCCGCCGCCGTGGACCTTGACCAGCGAGATCTCGTCCGGTACAACATCCTTCCCTCTTGGAATGACAGGAACCGTCTTGATGCTCGGCAGGACCTCGGTCCACAGGGTCTCTCGGGCTTGCGCCCACGAGTCTCCGATGAATATGGCCATCGAGGTTGCAACTTGGCTTCCAGGACTGGAGAGTAGGGCCACCACATCCTTGTCGGGAGAGTATGCCGACTGCATCAAGGGGAAAGTGAAGGCAACCCCAGGGTACGACAGAACGTAGTTACCCGCCCCATCAGCTGACCCCGTCTCCGGAGGAATATATTCACCTCCGTATGTCGGACCTAGGATCCGGTGGTATATGTGTTTGAAGGAGGGGCCGGAGCTCGACTCTCCGGGGACGGGAGATGACGGGGCCCCGTGCGACGGTGCTGGCTTCACCAGATCACGATCCTTGGACGTGATGTGGTTCTTGGTGAAGTCGATGACTTCAATCAAGCGGAGACGTTGCTCGGGACCATCGAAGCGAAGGCGCAGACCGTTGGCGGGGAGCGACAGAGAGACGGGCTCCTGGAGGGGCTTCTCTCGGGAATAGGCCAGGTCCAACTTCGGAAACTGTTGCGGTTCGGCTTTGATGCGTGTAAGGATGTCGTGAAGGGATGCGCCGAGAACTGTAGAATAATGTTGTCAGCTATGGAGACAGAAAATCCACCGTAAGAGACATACCGAAGAAACCCAGAGCCCTCCCAGGATGGAGCTGGGCCGTAAAGAGTGTTGACATGGTTTCGGTAGACCAGCGATGTGCTGCCGGGCCTCGGATGCCCGATGGGCGTTGAAACGTTCGCGATGGGCAATATCGGAATGGTAGAGGCGATTTCGGGCGGGAAACAAGTTGTCCAACTGCTACCGCCAGCTGAGGATCTGGAGGTGAGCAGTGAGGGTGAAGGGGGAGGAACGGAGACCCCCGAGACGCGCAGTCTGTCACGCGGAGCCTGGTCATGCGATAAGATAAAGCCCCTCTGGAGCTGGGGTTTGGGAGGGGCAGGAGGAGCATCGGGAGTTTACGTCATCAGTGATAGGCGCTGGAACAGCCGCTTTGAGATTAGCGCATGGGATCTTGCATTAGCGCCATGGGCACTCAAGACAGATGAAGTCCAGTGCACTGCAGACAGATGGTGGGTGATGGGAATTTGGAGATGGGCATGTTAAGGACAGTGATGGCGCAACTTGAACACTGGCTGTGGTGAGTAAATCACCACGTTTCAACTTGTTTCAAGGAAATGTCAGCTTTTGAAGGAAATAAACATCTGGAAAGACATTCATGCTATGTTCTGTCGACATTGAAGAGTGAGTCTCGGTAAGGCGACTGGGCTGGGTGGGTCCATTTGGTCTCTACAGCAACGACGCACACCGAGCATGTTTACCGAATTGATGTTTCCCCACCCCGGGGTGCAGGCACCCTGTATTTACTAACCACACCTTGAGAAATAGCACCGACCGACTGACCGCTCCCCGATACACTCCTCCTCGCACCCATATTGATTCTGTTGTATCAGTCGAGGTCTTCCAACTAGATTATCGCAAGACCCTCCAAATCCGCAACATGGCGTCCAGGCGGGAGCCACCGACGCGCATGGCTTCGGGCCTGCGCGCGCCGAGTGCAACCAGCAACACCCGAACCCGCACCAGCACTCGCATGTCCTCTATCCGCCAACCGGTCGCGTCAAGATTTGCAAGAGATGGCGCGATATCGCCCGCCGAGTCGCTGGCCTCTGTTGCGACCACAGGGCTCAAGCGCAAAGATCGCGACTTTGACTCCGAGGCCAGCATCCCCGTGGTTGAGGAGACCAATATCAACGTCGTGGTGCGCTGCCGTGGTCGCAACGAGCGCGAGGTCAAGGAAAACAGCGCAGTCGTCATCCAAGCGGACGGTGTGAGGGGAAAGCTTCTGGAGCTGAAGATGGGCTCCAACGCCCTGAACGACAAGACCTACAACTTTGACCGCGTCTTCTCCCAGGCCGCGGACCAGAGCATGGTGTTCGACGACGTGGTCAAGCCCATACTCGATGAGGTGCGCACTCCCAACTCTCTCCCTTACCTTCTGCCCAGCTGACTGTCGGTCTAGATGCTCGCGGGATTCAACTGCACAATTCTGGCGTACGGCCAAACCGGCACCGGCAAAACATACACCATGTCTGGAGACATGACCGAAACCATGGGACTCCTGTCCGACGAGGCCGGTATCATCCCGAGAGTCCTTCGCTCGCTTTTCAACAAGCTCGAAACCGACGAGACCGAGAACTGCGTCAAGTGCTCCTTCATCGAGCTCTACAACGAGGAAGTGCGGGATCTCATCTCCGTCGACGAACATGCCAAGCTGAAAATCTTCGACGACACCTCGAGAAAAGGGCACACCACAACCGTTGTCCAGGGAATGGAGGAGAAGCACATCAAAACCGCGATCGAGGGCATCAGGGTCCTCCAGGAAGGGAGCTTGAAGCGTCAGGTTGCGGCAACAAAGTGCAACGACCTCAGCAGTCGAAGTCACACTGTCTTCACGATTACCACCTATGTCCGGAAGAAGAGCGAGGCTGGCGCCACCGAGGAGTTTGTCTGCTCAGGAAAGCTGAACCTCGTCGATCTGGCTGGCAGCGAAAACATCCAGCGCTCTGGCGCCGAAAACAAGCGGGCTGCCGAGGCTGGCCTCATCAACAAGAGCCTGCTCACCCTTGGCCGTGTCATCAACGCCCTCGTCGACCGAAGCAACCATATTCCCTACAGGGAGTCAAAGCTGACACGCCTCCTCCAAGACTCCTTGGGCGGTCGAACCAAGACGTGCATGATTGCTACGATTTCGCCGTCAAAGAGCAACCTGGAAGAGACCATTTCCACTCTGGACTATGCTTTCCGGGCCAAGAATATCCGCAATAAGCCACAGCTCAACGCGCCGATCAACAAGAAGATGCTGCTGAGAGACTTTGCCATTGAGATTGAAAAGCTGAAGAGCGAGCTCATCACCACGCGGCAACGCAACGGAGTTTACCTCTCGAACGAGTCGTACGAAGAGATGACCACTCAAAGCGAGTCGAGGAGGATTGTTCTCGAGGAGCAAAACGCCAAGCTGGAAACCCTCGAGACGAACCTGAAGAACAAAGTCCAGGAGCTGTTCCAACTAATTTCTGCCTTCACCGGGCTGAAGAAAGACCACGAGGGTACCAAGGCTCAACTTAACGATACCAAGGAGGTTCTGGATCAAACTGAGCTGGTCCTGAGCGCAACCCGCAAGTCGCTTGCGGACGAAACGCACCTGCGCAAGGCACATCAAGCGACCGAGGCGAAGCTCACCGAGGTTGGAACCGAACTCATCAGCACAATTCAGAAGACTGTGCACGATGTCGACGGTCTCCGTGCCAAGAGCAAGCGCAAGTCCGACCTCCAGGCGATCAACCGCAGCGCGTGGGGCCTGGCACAGAGTCAGGTCGCCGATATCACAACGCTTGTCGAGCAACGAATCGAGAGCTTCCAGGACGAGCAGCAGAGACATATTGCCGAAGTCTCCCAACGCATGGGACACTTTGTCCAGGGAGAGCTCAGCAAGTTGACTTCTACGCAAACGTTCCTCGAGGCGCAACTCCAAAAGTTCGACGAGTCCAAGCAGGAGCTCCTCGAGGGCAAAGACACCTCCAAGGCCGAGATGGATAACGTGCTTGAGGAGATCAAGGCGATCCGCGATGCTGTCAAGGAGCAGGTCGGCAACAGCTTGCAGACCATTGCCGAGGCTGCCGACCAGATTGCTGCAGATGTTCTCAGTGAATTGAGCACTTTCCACAGTCACGTAGGTCTCCTCCTTGGCTCCGCCAAGTCAGCGATACTAACGTCAGACAGCTTCATACATCTTACAGCACTCTCGGCAAGGATTTCAAGACCGTATTCGACGACTTGGTCAAGCAGATTACGCATCAAAAGGCGGAGTCGGACAGACTGCGGCTGGATCTTCGTCAGGCTACCGAGGCTATTGTTGACGAAAACGCACGCATCTCAACCCGCATGACCAAGGTTCTCGAGGAAGAGAAGAAACAAGCTGCCAGTGACCGTCAAACACTGCTGTCGCAAATCACCGCCCTCGTCAACGCTCAAGCCGAAACGCAGGAGAAGCGCCTGGGCGAGAAGTCGGCAATGATCCAAAACAGCATGACATCTTCCAACGCCACTCTCGAGTCGACGCTGAAGGCATACGAGGACGGTATGGATTCATGGAATGAGAGGGAGACTGAGCTTCTCGATAAGGTGGCAAAGTCAAAGGAAACGATGAAGACTAAACTACAGGACGACTGGGCTGTAAGTATCCTCCCATGAACATACCGAAGCACAAGAAGTCTGACCCTCTCTAGGCGGCGAACGAGCATAGCACGTCGATCCAGGACACCACAAAATCGGTCAACGCAGAGACCATGCGCGTCGTCGATGAGCAGCTCAAGAATCTCGAGGTGCAAATGGAAGCACTGGACGAGTTTGTCACACGAGCTCGCTCCGAAAATGCCACCCAGCACGACAAGCAAGCCGAGTACATGGAGTCTCTGTCGGCGACTGTGGTGGCTTCCTTCGATAACATCTCGAACCACTTTGTCGAGACCTTTGATCGGGTCAAGTACCTCGGCTCCGAGATGGAGACCCTGACGGCGCAAGCGGAACAGAATCTCGAGCCCCTCGATGAGAACCTCCGGGAGCCTCTGGGCGATCTGCGTGACGAGATCATGGAGACAAAGATTAAGGAATACCAGCCGACTGGAGACACGCCCATGAAGATGCAGTACCAGTACCCGACAGATCTTCCCCGGACCAAGCCACACCAGCGTCTCCTCGCGGATCTCAACGGCTGTGCATCGCCAAGCAAGTCCGAGTCCGTCCCCACGGTTCTCCCAGATCTCTCAAGCCCCTCGTTCTTCCCCCTTCCCCAGGTGTCAGTGTCGGATCAGTCTCACACCATCGCCGACCCACTTAACATGAGTCTCCGGGAGGTGAACCCTAACTTGACGAGCAACCTGACGACCGGCTCGCTGCTTTTTGAGTCTATCACAAGCAGCCTCCCCGACACAAGCGACAACACGGAGCCGCTCTTCAAGCGGCCCTTGCCCAAGCTGAGCAAGACGAATGGCAGGAAGACGCACAATGTTCTGCTGCCGCTCGAGGGGAGGGAGAATGAGCTACCGCCCGCGGTGTTCTCGCAGAGCCTGGGCCCGAAGAGGAAGAGCCCTAGACTCAACTAGCATTCTGGAAATAGAAGTTGTGTGGGTGGAGGGGGGTGTTGCGCGTCTCAATAATTGAGAGACGCGCACGACACCAAATAAGCTTCTGGGTGACGGCGTTTGAGGGAGTTGGTTCTTGTAATAGCATGGGTGGGCAGGCATGGTCTACATTTGATACCCTTCTTGTTGGAGCCTTTTTAAGAGCGCCGTAGAGCAATACTTTCGCTGTTTGCTGTCACTAGCATGAAGTCGTCGATTGATGATGCTCTGTTCGCTTTGAACTACGTCAGAACCTCGATCAGGCAGGTCGGCTTCAATGCAGCCCGGGACTGGGCTCATCTAATTCGTCGCAAGAGTGAATCCTTCCGATCAAGGCTGTATTCGGTGGTGGTGGTATAAGACCACGACCCCGCACATCTTGTCATCCACGCCCTGGATGATGACGATCAGGAAGGGGGTAGGAGCATGTATAAAGCCTGCAGCGGAGATGGATTGAAGTTGGTCTTTCTGCCACAAGTTTATGTTCAATTTTGAACCACGACTATTTGGTAGCTTCCGTTTTGGCTACTTATTTGGCACTGCAGCTCGTTCTCAAATTCGAAGAATCATTTGAAAACATGTCGTCATTCCCCGATCTCACCAAGTTCAAAGCCCTCTCATTTGACTGCTACGGCACGCTCGTCGACTATGAAGCCTCGCTTCGCAAACACCTCGAGCCCCTCCGTGCGGCGCTCCCTCTCTCCCACGAGCTGGCCCAAGATGACGGCACACTTCTCATGCAGCAATTCAATGCTGTATCAGACCGGCTCGAGCACCAGCAAGGTAATTTGCGTACCGACAAGCTGCTCGTCCAGGCCTTCCGTCAGCTCCTCTCTGGGTTAAAGGTCGACGAGGCAACTCTCCCTCCCAACTCTGCCGAAGCCTGGGGTGACATGGCCGGTGCCTGCGATCCCTTCCCAGACACCATCGCCGGCCTCGGCATCCTCAAGAAACATTTCAGACTCATCATCCTGAGCAATGTCGACGAGCGGAACATTGCCGTTACAGCCGGGAGGCTTCAACCAGTCCGTTTCGATGCCATTTACACCGCTGAGAAGATTGGGAGCTACAAGCCCGCGCATGAAAACTTCCATTATCTGTTTCGCCAGGCGAAGGAGGACTTTGGCGTCGATGCCGACAGAGGCGAGATCCTGCACGTGGCCAGGAGTCTCACGGCGGACCACGTTCCGGCCAAGGAGCTGGGGTTCAGAAGCGTCTGGATCGCCAGAGGGGGTGACACCAAGGAGGGGCAGGGCATTGGGGGCGATGCCGAGGCAATGAAAGATAGGCTTGCCTTTGAGTGGAAGTTCCCGAGCATTGGGGCGTTTGCAGACGAGGTTGCCAGGCAGTTTGAGCTTAAGACAGGTGGTAGTGCATGAGTGGGTGATAGTGTTATTCCAAAAAGCTAATGTCATGGACAAGTTCGAGACCAGAAGACCTCGAGGTGGCCACGTCCTCCCCATTTTTCAAAGTTCGTTTCCGCCAGTCGCCCGGCGCTGACTACTAATCAATCCCTTTCCGCCTTGAACTTCTTATTACGTTGTCCCTCTCTCCGGCCACCCCGGGACAGCCAGCCTTGTCGAATCTTGATGGGCTTCAAGAACCCATCAACATGAACCCCGCCATCCATCTCGTCCTCACTGCCAACGGCCGCCAGCCTCATTGCGAGCAAGTCTTCTTTCTGCTTCCCCTTCCTCGCGCTAGCCGGGGTTGCTGCCTCAGGGACCTTCTCATCAACATCCATTGCGTCAGGGTCGGCTTCTTCAGGAACGGCGAGCTCTCCCCGGTGCAGATTCTTGATGTGCGCCTTTAGGTTCTTCCTCGTCTTGAAGCTCCTCGTGTGGTATTGGCAGCGCACAAACGGACAGTAGAAGACGCCCTTTTCTGCCGTCGGCTGGTCGTGTGTCAGCTTAAAGTGCTCACGTAGCCCGCGCTTCAGGGGGAAGCCCTTGTCGTGTCTCTTGCAGTGAGGAATGGGGCAGTAGAAGAGGCCGTCTTCAGCTGCCTCCACCTTGTTGATGTCTGGAACATCTGGATCAATGGTGCTCGCCCGACCTTTAACTGGGCTTTGCGAGGGGTCCCGCGAGTGCGATCGAGACAGCGCCTCATCGGCTGTTTTGAAGCCTTCGTCATCAGAGGCGGGGGCGGGCGGGGGTGATCCCGCAACAAGCATTGCTCGTTTCTCGCGTAGTCGCCGCTCCAGCATGGCCCTGAGACGCTTGCGTCGCCTCGCTTCTTCCAAGTGTCGCTCTTCGTCGGAGCTGTCTTCATCAGCCGGCATGGTAGCTTGCTGATTCCCAGGTTGGCACAGGACCGCAGTGTGTCCATGCTTGCCCTCTTCCATAGTCATCAGGTCCATCTTTTCGCCAAACAAGTCGGCACACCGCTGGGCAGCGCGTGCTACTGCCTCTCCATCGAAGCCTGACAACGCCGCGGCCCCAAGGACCTCGCGCCAGTCTCGTAAGGCCCAGCGCCCGAACCGTTCGCCCTTGTCAGACCTGCTCTTTCGATCTTTGCGCCCAGATGTTGGACGTGGCTGAGGCAGCTTTTGGAAAGGGCTCCGACCTCTTGTCTCTGGCGACGAAGGCTCGCCCTCCGTTGAATCGTCATCGACATACTCGTCTCCCGAGGCGTCCTCGAGTTGTAGCGCATCTCTGTTGCGCGAAGCCTGGGATCTCGGTCGGCGCTTCTTTGGTCGCTGCTTTGGAGTAGCAGGGGCAGCCAAGCTGGCGTCGCTGGCAGAATCGTCGTCGTTGGCTATGTTCAACACACCGGCAAGGCGCGAATTGTGTAGCGTGCATAGTGTGGCGTCGAGTCGTGATAATATGTTTCGTACCGATGGCCTGAGCAAATCATAAGAGAGGTCATCGTCTGCAGCAACAACGGGCAGATAATCGTCGTCCATATCAGTTGCTTCGGGCTCTGTCTTTGCTTCTGAACCAAGCCCACCTTCTTCCTTCTTTGGCGGGGAAGATGCTTCGAAATCTTGCTTCACGGGGGAAGCATCGGATTCTGACCCCTCCCCAGACCCGCTTTCTGATGTTTGTTCCGATTCCTGTTCCGAGCCAGCCGCAGCTTCTCCCTTCACCGGTGATGCCGGGCCGGCTGCGTCGCCCTTCTTGGCAGAATGTCGCAAATCCCGTTCCTCGAACCTCGCGCGTGCTGTGCGCAGAATGGAAGCACCGACTTCCTCCTCCAGCTTGCTGCTCGGTGCCGGGGCAACCGCCCGGGCTCGAATGGTGAAGTCGTCAAACTCGTCATGGTTCGTTTCGAGAAGATCCTGATCCGGGACGCGACTGACGTGGAGTGGCCAGGACGTCCATTGCAGAGGTGGCTGCCAGCCATTCGGCTGTCGCCTGAGAGCCGCCGCGTTGTAGAGATGAATAGACAGGTTTTGGTTGCGCGATTGAGTGAGTGCACTGTGAAGCAGTCGATCTTCCTCGGTCAAGGTTCGCCATGTTGACGGCGCACCCCGCCAACGATTCGGGCGCGTCTCATACAGCTCATCAGAGTCGATGGACCGGATCTCGTCCGTGTCGTAGTTCCAGTCGTCTGTTTCTCTGTCTGGAGGGGGAATTGACATGGCGAGTAGGGCACATTGAGCCAGAAAGAGGTTTTCACTGGTACGTCGTGGGTCCTTGTCCAGTTCGAACACGCGAACGGACGCTGGTGTTGATGAAGAAAGTATCAAAGTGAGGTTCAGCGGCGCTGGGACGACGACATCTCCCAAAAGTGGGGCATTCCAATTCTCACTGCCCAGGCACCTCCCGCACCAAAACATCACATCACATCCTGCCAAACACTGAGGATATCGAGAAACTTCCATTACAGAGAAATGAGGCCTGGACCAATTACGAAAGACTTTTGATGCAACTACACTAGAAATCCCGTCATAAGACCTGGAACCCAAGCCGCCTGGTATTGAACGCCGTGTACGCGAAACTTTGAACCTGTCTACAAAAACTTATGCCTTGGTCTTCTCCTGCTTCTCGAGCTTCCTCTTCTTTGCCCGCAGCTTCTCGGCCTCGGCGCTCTTCTTGTTGTTGGTGTACATCATCTGCTCGAACAGCTTGCGCTTCTTCTTGCTGAGCATGCCCTTGGCGCGCTCGAGGTCCTCGGCCTCTTCCGCCGTCTTCTTGGCGAGCGCTTTCCGGGCGTCCTCCTTCTTCGACTTGGGCTTGCCCTTCTTGTCCGCCATCGACTTGCCCGTCATCTCAGCCTCGAGCTCGAGCTGGCGCTGCGCCGCCTCGTCCTGCTCCTCGTCGTCTTCATCTGCCTCGTCCTCGTCGAAGCCGCCAAAGTCCGAGTCGTCGTCCTCATCTTCCTCGTCAGAGTCGGCAACGTCCATGTCGGGCGCGTCGCCCTCGCCATCCGCCATCTCCTCGTCTTCCGCGTCGCTCTCCTGCAGGGCCTCGCCCTCGGTCTCCTGCTCCTCCAGGGGCACCGTGGGGTCGTACTGGCCGGGCGCGAGCCTGACAAAGGGACTCAGGTGGGGTGGCAGCTGTGCGCCGGGGGCATACAGATCCGGCCTCTTCAGCTCCTCATCGTTGATGCTGTCCCACACCCACTGAGGCTGCACGTACACGCGGCCAGGGATGCGCTGGTTTTGTGCGAGCTTCTGGGTCGTCTGGTTCTCCGGGGCATCATCGTCATCGCCCATGGTAGCCTGAATGACGGGCCTGTCGACAATGTGGTGGGTGATGGTCGGGTCAGTCTCGTCGTTGGTGAAGGCGCCCTCTCCGAGCACCGCGTCCCAGCCGATGCGCTTGCAGCCAAAGGCCCGCAGCAAGAACTCGAGAGGCTGCCGCGGCGACTCACGGGAGAGGTAGAATGTGCAGTTGGCGAACAGGGTGCCGATGTCATTGCCAGAGTATTGGGGCTGGGGCATGACGTCTCCACCGGGCGCCGCGGGCTCGAACTTGTCAAGAGCGTTGCTGGTCTCGTCGGCGTCAGTGGCACCGTTGGCAACGTCCTCAACATCGTCAGCACCCTTCAGCTTCTTGACCACCTTGTCGACAGCGGCCTGTGTCGCCGGGTCGACCTGGTGTTCCGACATCTCAACGTCGGCAATCTGCTTGGTCTCCTCAGCGGCCGTGATCAGGTTCTGGCCCTCGATGGTGAAGGCGCCCAGCTCGCCCGACTGCTCGTCCTTGGACGCATCGAACTTGGGAGGGTACTTGAGGCCGACCGAGGTGTACAGGCGGAAGTTGATAAAGCCCAGCAGCGTCATGTAGAACTCGATGAAAGTACCCATGATCCTGAAGTCGATGTCGCCGACCACCCTCTGGTTGAACTTGTAAGGCACGAGCCACAGGACCTCCTCGCCCTGAATGTTGGCCTGGTAATAGATGCCCTTGATCGAAAGGAAGGACTTGGTCACACTCTTGGAGACGATGAGGTAGTGCTGGAACTCCATGCACAGGCGCTCGCAGCGGGCGACCATCTTGGCAGGGACGGTAGAGGTGGAGGGGAGGTTGGCGAAGAGGAACAGCATCGACAGGCAGTCGTCGAGGTCCCTCAGGGCGTCGGCAAAGGTCGGGTATCGCTCGCGGATGACATGGTCGAGAGTGTAGCCTGGCTTGCCAGTCTTGTCGGGGCGCACGGCGTTGTCTTCGAGCTTCTTCGCGTCGGTGTAGTCGCCACGTCCCAGGGCCTTGGAGATCTTCTTCTCAAGGGCCTTTTGCTCGCGGAACTTTTGGATCAGGGGCTCGTGGAGAAGGTACTGGATATCCTTGGTGTAGTAGAAGGTGGTCGAGGCGGTCGAAGACTTGGAGGCCTTCTTCCTGTTGCGAGGCTCTCGGGGGTAGATACCCTTCCAGATGCACAGTTTGCGGAAGTCAGGCAAGCTGATCTGGAGCTTCTTGACGGCTTTTGTGCGCGTAATGAAGTTCTTGGCCGCGCCGGCCTCGCCCTTCTTCTTCATCCGAGGCATCTTTGCGGTTGATGGTTGGATTGATATGCCCTTGGTAACGACTTGGTTGATGGGCCGTCGATACAGGTGCACAACAGGGCGGCGGGGCACTATATTCTGGTCGACCGCCGAACTTTTTTGCTTCCTGATTTTTTCTGCCGGGAGATGGCTGCTCACCGCTGGGAAATTGTCCCAATCGAGGCTAGCGAATATAAGTCGCACTCATGATTGGATGCTCTTATCTTATCTCGACTCCACAGCGACAGGGCCGTGGAAGCTCGGGGGCTGGCGCATGCTGGGAGCTGATTTGCTGCAGGTCCCCCTGACAGTGGGCTTGCCGCCAAGCGTGGCCGCCCTGACCCGCCGAGTGGCTCCCGCATTGAACACGACATCGCCGCGCGACACTGGACAACCCCTCTGGCCATGCCGTGCATTCAGCAACGCAACCCGGCACGATGACACAGGCAGGCAAGGTTGGCCTATTCTCTGCGGCTGCCGCTTTGCGGTTGGCCTTGTTCGTTGTCTTTCCTAGTCTCCCCGACCTCCTGACCGGACGTGTCGAGATCTCGACCCCTGTTACGAGCTTCAAGCGCCGTAAGCTCCGATACCTCTCCCACCTCGAGCTTCCCGGAGCTATGCTGATCCCCTCTCAGTACAGGAAGGACTATTTCTCTACAATCACAACGTTTCTCCATACGATGGCGGTGTTTATCACCAGGCGCCTCTTCTGTTGCCGCTCTTCTCCCTCCTTCCCGACGCCAAGGCGTACCCCATTTTTACGGCCATCCTCTACATAATCGTCGACCTCCTCAGCGCCGATGCGCTCGCCAGCATAGCCGACTCGGGCGAGGCCGGAGCCTCCAGACTCTTTCAGTCCCCGAGAAGAGGGCGCACATGGAGCGGAATAGTGGTGGCGGCAGCGTAAGCCCTCCCTTTGGATGCTGTAGATTGTTGGCGAGCCGGCCTAACCCTTGCTCCAGGTACCTCTTCAGCCCGTACACGATCGCGACATGCGTCGGCCGCTCGACTCAGGTCTTCTCATCTTTCGCCATCTTGTACTCCCTGGCCAAGGCCATTGGCGGCGCGCCCATTAGCGCCATGGTGGCCTTGTCCCTTGCGACGTACCTCTCCATGTACCCGATCCTACTCCTCCCGCCCATCATACTGCTGGCGTACGACCGACAACAATCCTCCCGTCGCGTTGAATCTCTGGCTCGATTTGCCACAATCAACAGCGGCGTAGTTGCGGCCACGGTCATTGCTCTTCTCTTGGTGTCATTCCCCCTCGCAGGGAACTCGTGGGACTTCCTTTGGAGGACATACGGCATCCAGCTCACGCTGACCGATCTCACCCCCAATGCGGGTCTGTGGTGGTACTTCTTTGTCGAAATGTTTGACTCGTTCCGAGGCTTCTTCCTCGGCGTCTTCTGGCTCCACCTTGCCTCGTACGTAGGCGGCCTGTCGATCCGCCTGCGGCCCCAGCCCTTTGCCGCAGCCAGTCTGCTGCTGGGCATCTTCGCCATTTTCAAACCCTACCCCTCGATTGCGGACACGAGCCTGTTCTTTGCTGTCCTTCCCCTCTTCCGCCATCTGTTCCCACTGATGCGGTATCCCTTTGTTGCAGCTGCAGCGATCCTGTACGCGACCTTCCTGGGCCCTGCGTTTTACCACCTCTGGATTTACGCCGGCAGCGGCAACGCCAACTTCTTCTACGCCATCACCCTGGTGTGGAGCCTTGCACAAAGTCTTGTGGTGAGCGACTTGACATTTGCTCTCATTCGCGACGAGTGGGAAGTGGAGCGGCCGGAGATGGCTGGAAAGGAGATTCGCCAGATTTGACCTCCTGGCGGCAATGACGCCCTGGGAATGCCATCTCGAACGGGGATGGAGTCAATATGGGAGGCATGGCGCATAAGTAAAAGCCCGTAGCGGCGGTTTGTTGTAAGATAGTCATGCATTGCAGTGCGTTGCGCATCTGGACGAAGACGCAGCGCAAACACTTGTGTTGACGGGTCGCTTTATATGAGTATCTAAAATACAGGCCTTGCTCGGCATATTGATACAGTTCAGGTCAAGCCTGGTGCTCGGCCGCAGATCAATCAACGGCGACGTCTGCTTCGACGATCCTGTTGTGACCGCTTCCAAAGTCGGCGCCAGCCCCGGCTGCAGGGCTGCTGGCCGGCGCCGACCAGGGCGCAGGAGAACCTCCCAGGCTGAAGTCGAGCATGGCGCCAAGAGCGCCAAAGTCGCTCAGTTTCGAGCCTTTGTCGGCATCCCAGGTCTGCGAGCGTAGACCAAAGGGCGGGAGGTTGCGGTACCACCAGGCACCATACGCCAATGCGCCTCCAGCAACAAGCAGGCTCCCAGCCACGGTGGCCGACCTTGGGTCTAGCAGGCCTTTAGAGCCTGTCTCGGCCCGGCGTCGAAGCTCGGCCGAGTACTGCTCTCCAACCTGGGGCGTGACACGGATGACGTCGTCCACGAACCGGGAGAGTGTATGCAACACCGACTTGGATGCAGTCGCGAGCACCTGTTCGTCTACCCAAGGGAGTGGCCCAGGGGCTTCGAGGCAGATCATGGAGAGATCGTCAAGCATGACCACCAGCGAAGGGAACTCAGCTCCCAGCGCTTTACGGAGGAAATCTTGGGGTACTGGAGCGGCGCGCATAATGGCCAAATAGCCCAAAGCCAGGCAGTCAAGGGACGAGACCTTGCCGTCTTCAGAGAGCAGGCGGACCTTTGAGCCTGGCTCCTTTTCATCCTTGGCGCGCAGGTCCTCCACGACAGATAGAGCGTCCTTGGCCATGGCGTAGAGGCGGATGGTGGCGGCCTGACCGGGAGCAAGTTCCTCGAGCAAGCCTTTCCTGCGGGCTGTGGGGATGTGTTGCATAGCAGCATCCAGGGGGCCCAGCTGCTTCGAATCTTCGTCATCGTCTCCATTCAACGAGAGGCCCGATAGTAGATGTGATGTTCTCCCCACGGCTGCCGCATGCAGCGCTGTTGGGACGGTCCAAGTGAGCGGGAAGGGAAGAATAGTGCTGTAGGCGGGGCGTGTTGTCTCTGTCCAGTTTCGTGGAAGAGCGTACAGGGAGATGTCAACCATTGGCGCCAGGCTCGAGGTCAGATAGGCACTGTAGGCAGCGGTGTCTGCCAGCTGGGACGACGTGAGGTTGGCGTCCAGGTTGTACTGCGCTTGAGAGGAGAGGTGTGAGACGATGGCATCGTAGCCGGTGGTCCATGTGCCGCTTGACGAGGATTTGAGGGCCGGCAGGCGATCTGAGAAGGTCAGCTTCTAGTCTTTCCTAGTGAGTGCGGGTGAGACGGACTCGAGGGGGTGACGGAGGGGTCGCTGCTCGGGATCAGAGTCCACTCTGAGCTGGGGATCGCATGGTGGAGATATGCGATGGCGGCGATGCACTCAGCATCGATCGAGGGCAGTCCAAAGGCCGGGCCCCAGGTGTGAAGCTCGAAAGACGTCATGTCAGGAAGTCGACGCCGATGATTTGATGAGCTTGAGGGATTCAAGGGCCGAAATTAGGACGTCGTCTGAGAGAGAGCAGTTGATATGCTCACTCTGTCTTCTCGTAGAGTTGTCGTTCATTCATTGATGGTCGAGTGAAGGAATAGGAGGCACGGACCAGACACGCGCCATCACGTGATGGTCGACGTTGAACCTCAGCCACAGGTGAGTCGCTGAGTCAACGTGTGGCTGAATAGCAGCAATCTCGAAAACAGGCGGCCAAAGTCGATGATGAAGTTAAGAAATGACAGTCTCAGAATGAAATCCCCACAGTTCTTGCAGTGTGGCAGCTCTTGATCCCTCCATCGCCACCTGGACTCCGAGGCCTTATCTCTGACAGACTATTCATAAGATGGTACTTAGATGATGACATCTGCCCTTCGTGACATCTGTCACTTGTAGATGGACATGGACGATCTGACCCATTTGCAGGCTCGAGTCTCAAATCGTCCCCGGCCGGAGATGGTGGGTCATTGGCCGGACCGGAGACGGATCTCGAGACCGGGGTTCAGAGTCTCGTGGCCTGGCCATTATTAATGACAATGAGCCAATCTCTGAAAAGCCGGAGATCACGGGTCATTGCATGCGTTCTGCGCAACATGTAGGAGTACTTCTCTTCCTGTAAGAGAGCGGCCCCGTCAAATTAACCATGCGGCATGCCCCCAAGCGGAGCCGGTGGACTCGACTCGCACGACGCACCAGACCGACCCGAGACAGACCCTTCACCTTCTCTTCTGATGACTGAAGCCGCGGGGCACCTGTCAGGCGGGAATAGTGGCACCATACCGGCGTCGCTTACATCCGCCAAGACGGAGTAGGAACCGCAAGCAGAGGTGAGCCTCGGCTCGACGCAAACGGCCAAGCTCCGCCTTTTGGAAGGGGGCGGGGAGGGTCTCGAAGAAATTCGCCTCCCCCTGAAGATCGTGTTCCCCAAGATGCAGGCAATGTACAGGAAGCAAGTAACTTTGACAGGGGCAGCGTAAGGTAACATCCGAGCCAGCGATCTTGTACTGTACCGACCTCGCAAGTAATTCACCCCAAACGCTGGGCTGCCACACTGCGCCGGATGCTGGCCTGGAAAGGAGGCCGCGGAATGTAGGGAACTCTCCTTCAGGAAGGCCATCTGAAAACAAGGGGTCTGTCTGTCTTCGACTTGTCTTGAGATCAACGCCAACAGATTCCGCACGCACGCGCAGTGACACTTCTGTCTTGAACTCGGTGCATCATCTTGCCACCGCTCAGAGACACCTTGGCCCCCTGATTTCGGCAACGACCCCCCCTAAATTCTTTTCTGCACACTCCCGCGCGCCAACTGCCACTCCCGTCTGCTGTCAAGGACGGGTTTTGGGAGCCTAGTGCTGCTTGCTGGTCGTTTTCCTTGCCAAAAGCAGCTTGGGGTGAATCCCCCCGGCGCTTGGGGACTTTTTAGTCTGGAACGGCGTGCAACAGGTCTCGTGGCAGGAAAGCTAAAATCACTTCATTTTGATTTTTTTTTCCCTCTCCTACAGGACGAATTTCCTCTGATGTTTGATGACGGGCGGAGCCCCGCGGATTCTAGTGCCGAGCGCCGGAACCAAACGGCGGCGCGGATAAGTCATCGCTCTCCCGCTGAGCGCCCTCTCTAGGCCTGTGCCAGTGTGATGGACTTGGTCCGACCGTCAGTCTGCCCATCCGAGCCATAAGATGCGCCCGCTGTTCGGCCTTTTCGGCAGCCCATTGCGCGCTCGTGCCGGCTCCTGAAACGAGGACGTTGAGGACGGCACGCACGCCCGGGGGAAAGGTAGCCTTCTCATCCGATGCCAGTGCTCGCGTTCGCGTTCGCATCGTGCTACTTTACTTACTGGCGGGAAGGGGCCGAAGGGCCAGCCGGCAGATAGGGGATCGCGCCTGTCTACTGCCGAAAATGCTGCTTCAAGGCACGAGTACGCTTTGGGAAGGAAGCGACGGGATAATGATGCGCAGAGCCCGGCATCAACTACCGCATACCACACCTACCGCAGGGCAGCATGAATCGCCCAACCGGGCTGGCTGCTGCTTCTGTGGTAGTCGCGGTGGCCCCCTTTTCGCGCTCCGAGCCGACGGCATCTTGGCCTGCCCTTGCCCGGCCAGGGGGTGGGAGCATCGTGAACGGAAAAACACAACCTGGGACAGACACGATACCCGGTCATGGCGAGCGAGGCACACGGAGCGGCGGCGCGCGCGGGCCAACACAGGAAACATCATCGTCATGGGCGGCGGGGTCCCAAGAGGACTCGAAGGCGGGCGCGGAGGGGTTCGTCAGTTGTCACCACCATCTCTCCTTCATGCGACCGTGACCCCCGCAGGCCTGCGACGACCGACCGGCCGGCCGTCCGGTGGTGATGCCAGGCTGGCATGTTCATCGTCTCGTTCCCAGACCGCCTCCGGGCGCGGGGCGGGACATGCCGCGCCCACGATGCCCGGTTGAGGAGTTGATTCCCGGCGCTGGTGTTTCCCATCATCTCGTCCCACCCCCAAAGGAAATTTCCTGGTGCGATTTTCCCTCACCCACCGCCCAGTCCATCCCACGCTGGCCCATCCCACCTGCACATGGCAGCGTTGATGGGGGAGGAATTCGGAGAGGAAGCGGGCGTGATCGGAGTCTCACTCCGAATGGGTCCCCTTTCCCACCCCTGCCCTGCGGAAGAGGAATCCTGGCCTCGGCGTGCATGTCACTGCTGTACCGGATGACCTCTCTCTGCCTTGATGAGAGATTTGATTTCCCACCCACGAGACAGGCACGTACGTTTTTATTATTTCTTGGTCTCCACTGTCCACTTAAACACACTGCACACACCCATGCCACGACGAGACGCACCCAAGAAATGAGCAAAAAGCAGGAAAAATACCCCGTGGCATCGATAATAATGATGAGGAACGGGGGGATATTGCCGTATGCCTGACGTGTGTTGGTGGGGTGTTTTCCTCCCCCGTCGCAGGCCCGGCCGCATTGACGACGGCCTCGGCCCCGAATGAGGGAGACGACTGTGAGAATGGACGACCTGACGTGTTCACGTTGGTTTTCCTCAACTCCGTCATGCCGAGAGCCCCTTGGCCCAGACTGGCCGCGCCTCGTAACTGGCAAAGGGGGCGGCGACAGGACCAAGCACCAGCGCACATCATACAATCAGCCCGAAAAGGGGGCCCGAGCCATGGCCAGACAACGCATGAACCAGCGAGCTTCCAGCTTAAGGTTGCGAGCTGGCACACACCTGGTCTGGGGACCAGACCTGCTGGTACGGGCCGCCTGCAGATCGTGTTCACTCAAGATGGCCGTCGGCGGACAGTTGCAAAATGCTGCTGCCCCCCTCTCGACCTTCCGGGACGCGGCTGCATCAGACGGCCGGCCGGGGACAAGCGGCCAAACGGCCAAACGCCGAGGGTGAGGGGAGCGTGTGATCACTGCGACCCAGGAGGCCGAGCCCCCTATGACAAGGCAACGAAAAGCAAAAACAAATGGGCAATCTTTAGCAAGTGACAGCGGGGGCGGGGCTCAGAGCTTAGAGTGCGTAGATGCGTCGTGCCGGTCCCCTCACTAACTCGGGTCCGGTGAGGTCACGGACTTTTGCTCCCTCGCCCGCCGACCAGCCCTTTGGGGTTCTGCCCTGCAACCAGGTCAGGCCGCCGGCCGAGGTTGTGCGCCGATGTTTGAGCAAGGAGAGGAGAAGGGGAGAGTCGGGGAAAATTGAGGGAGGCAGGCAGATATTACGTGGGTTCTGCCTATGGGCGCGTGCAGGCATCCGCTAAACTCTGGCCCTACTTGAGATCGTCGAAAGCTTCCCCCGCGTTTGGCGTCCTGCCAGTCTCGGATGGGAACCGCCTTGCGAGGCGGTTACTGTCAATTGGCAAAAGAGTGATCGGCGAAAGAGCGGTCGGGTTGGTGATGGTTGGCTGGGATCATGAGATGCATCTTTCAACCATCACCGTCAAGTCAAGGCAAGTTAGGTGAAGTGTGTGTGAATGTATGAAAACCATGAAATTGTGTGCTTTCCGCCACGTCCACCCAATAGGGAGGGGATGATGGGCCAGGGAAAGGGGGGTATCGACATCGACCCTAGAAATCCCATCTAATCTACGCCGAGAAATATGCATGTGTGTGTGTGTGTGTTGTATGTCGTGTGAAAATGTACAGGAGTGGTCCGCCGCAGCGGGGTTCTGGTGATGATGGAGGAGTGTAGGTAGGAAATTGCCCCCGGTCCCTCATAATGCCTTCGTCCACCCATTCCCATTAAATGCTTCATCTCGTGTTGTGAAGCTCGCTCGTAACCTGAAAGAGTCGAGGCCTTCCGTTGTTCATTGATTAAAAAGGGTGTCGTAGTGAGAGGTGTTTCGCGTGTGTATGATGCCGGCCAGTCGGGGCTGGCGTGTGTCCGGTGTCGAGTCCAGCTCCGAGGACAGGCAGGGCCGTCCACTCGTCGCCGGGTCGCGCGCGCCACCCGAAAGGGCGGGCTGTGACCGGAGAGTTGAGAGGAGGTGATGGTGTGGTGGGTGTCGTCAGGGTGCATACACTGGTGTGGTTGGTAGTGCTGCGCCGAGGGGATGAGAGCGGAAATCTCCCGTGTTCGGGCGCCTGTCAAAAAGAGGCTGGCAGTCGAGTTGGGGAGTCCGAGTATTGGGTGTGCTGAGGTGTGTTGATTGGGGTGCGTGTCCAGCTCGCTGGGAAGCTGCATACGCATGATTGCGTGCATGTCGAGGAGGCTTGGACGCGCGGGCGGCAGGTTGTCGGGAAGAGAAACCTGGTTCTTGGCCCAGGCGGGACGGGTTCGAGTTCGGATCAGCGACCCGGCGAGAGAACCCAGTCCTGCCGGGATCTATTCACGGCCCGGAAGCCATGTCCGGCAGGTCGCATTGTGTTTGTACTGGAGGCGCGGCGTCGGGTTGGTGACGAGCGGCCGGTGGTGGACGGCGTCGCTGTCCTGCTCTTAACCTCTCTTGGGGGTGGGAGGCAGGGGCCGGCTGGGAGGAGGGCCGGGGCAGGGAGGCAGCTGAGAAGGGCGCTGGGCGGGCATGGCGTCGAAGTTGGTGGTGTTGGCCATTGTGTGTGGTTGTGGTTGTAGATGTTGTTTTGGCGAGAGACTGCTGTAAGACTCTGGCGGGCTGTGGTGATGGTGTTGGTAAGAGGGTCGAGTCGTTGTAAGGGGCTTGTTGGTTGTGATAGCTGAGAGTGATGAACGACTTATAGCTTGCTGGGCAAAGACTTGTGATGAGACAGATGATACGGAAGCTCGGTGGAAGTGTGGGAGGCGCCAGGGGAAGGAGGATGGCCTTATATGTATCAACGAGGCCCGAGAGAGAGAGACTCCCTTCAACTTCTTCCCCTTCGGGGGGCGTGGTCGGAAGTCTTGACAGCCTGGATGAAGGCCACCCCCCTCCCCCCAGCCAGCCAGCCTGGTGGGAGTGGGAGTGGGTGATCAGAACAGACGGCACACCCGGCGGAACCTTGTTAGAATCCGGGAATAGGCAGATCCTGGTACGTTAGGGTTAGGGACAGGGTAGGATGCCTGACGAGCAAGAGACATGTCAGCCTTTGTCTTGGGGGAAGCCTTTGCTCGGGGGGAAGAGAGAGCTGAGAGGTACCGGAAGACAGGGTGGGTACGAGACGAGACCGTACCTAGGGGCCCATCATCAATCTCGCGTGGCTGCGGACGGAGGGTCAGCAGGCGCCGACATTGTCATTAAACACGCATGAACAGGGCGGAAACGTGCAGACGGCATCCATGACAAGGGCCAACCCGTGGGCCGAGGGTACTTGAGTTCAGAGGTACCGAGGGATGCTTGGGTACATTTAGGATTTAGGGGGGAAAGGACGGGCCACCCCCCTTGGTGCGTTCGGCATTCACTAAATCAGCGAAAGAAAAAAAACACAGCGCGACCGGGAAGGGGGGCAGACGATCAGACAGGGGGAGGGGACAACGTGGCCAGGTACCTCTCCCTGGGCGGTGACAGTGACGCATGCCGTGGGGCTTGACCGCCGTGGCTCCTCCCCCCTCCGACCAGCGAAATGAAACAAGCATGCGCACCTAAAAGCGTGGGTGCCCGGGGGCCACCAGTCCCAAAACATCCCCTGTCCGTGTGGCATGTGGCTGCTACCCCCTGTCGCACGCTTCGACCGCAAGCCCGCTTCCCACTATTTCTGGACTGCTGGCAGAGCCAAGGGGGGAGGTACAGGTACCGGCACCTGGGCTCCTGGACTTTTGCTGCTGCGGCTGACCATCACCGACAGACCGACTGCTTGCTGCACTGCGGTGTGGTTCTCGTTTGATGAGTCATTCCGATTGCAGGTGCAGCAAAAGGAGTCGTTCGGGCGGTATGTTAATAACAACAGCTGCAGCTCGTTTTGCGGTGTGTTCCCGTGGCGCAGGTGGCCCGGTATTACACCGCATGCTCATCGAGAATCGAAAGGCAGACAGGGCTGGGCGGGCAACGTCAGCCGGACAGTCAGCGTTATTCAGAGATGGAAACTTCCAAGGTTGTCATCCGGTACAGGCACCCGAAGATCCCACCTCTCAGGGCAATGTCCGCAGCCCGTCGGCCGCTTTTCGTCTCGGTGAGCTGTTTCCGTGTCATTTCAAAAGGGGGGATTTACGACCGCTTCAAGGGGCCCGCCATGGCACCCGCACTGCATCTCATGCATGCAGAAAGGAGGCAAAAGGGACAGGAGGCCAGCGTCTGTGCCCGAAAGCGGTGAAACCCGCGCGGCGGCCCACGGGCCCTGTTGCCAGCAGACCTGCTTGACCTGCTTGAACACACAGAAGGGAGATATTCCGTCCAGCGACCGACGGCCAGCGCACCCCCTGGCCTGAACTGGGACCGACCGACCGAACGACCGAACGGCCACTGGAGCCCGGCCGATGGGACGCTCCACCGCATCGTTCTCTGCCGCTGCATGGAATGGGCAATGGAAGCCTGGGCTGGCGCGCCTCCACCGCAGCAACACCGTGTTTCGGCCCTCGACGAGCGTAATCAAAAGCGTCCTGCCTCGGTGTGGGCGGCGGCATCGACGGGCCCCCTTCCGCATTTCGTTGGATTGGTGATCACTCACTGATCAGGACACACTTGATGACAGAAGCAAGAAATTATCAAGGGTGTTTGCGTGTCCTGGAAAATCCCGTCGACAAGGCTTCCCCGTCGCAACAAGATGAAGACCCCTTTTGGGATTCCCCGAGCTTCCCGCTCATCGCCAACGGTCAAGAGGTTGGCGGTGAGTTGTTGGTGCCCCGAACTCGGGTGTCCCCAGAATCACAAGAGTCAGGGACAGCTCTCCAAGTTGTGGGATAATTTTTTCAGGGTCCTGTCAACAGAAAATAGCGTCTCGTGCTAGGCGGTGGGTTTGTCTGGCGCCCGGCCTTGGCACACACCACGGGACCAACCTCCAGGCTCCTGCCCTCTCCCTCTCCCAGGGAGGCTCCTTCCTCGCTTTCCTCTACCCGTGACGGGAGCAAGTGTCAGAAAGGTGCAACAAGCTGTCTGCCTGCGACTTCCCCAACCTTCAACGCACTTGCCTCGTGTTGAGGACGTGTTGGCCAGAGCTCCTGCCATCGAAACTGTAGTCAGCCAGACCTTCATTTCATCCAAATTACCAGGCTGCCTCCATCGTTAGCTGCCTCAATTCCCACGACTCAACCCACATTCCGGGGCGGAGACACCACTAACCCCCCGCCCCTGGCCGCCGCGCGGGACTGGGATCGCATCGCGGGCAGAAGCCCTGATCCTTGACGAGGGGGGCCGGCCAGAGGGACACGGTGACACGAGCAGCCTCAAAATTTTCCCTTTTTTCTCAAATTTCACAGGCTCCGTCCGCCTGCTTCAGCGGACCTCGAAGCAATTTCCAGTGGCAAGCAGGGCCATCCTAATCTCCCGCATAGCGCAAATCTCTCCTCCACTTCCTCCGCTGCATCCAAGCTCTCGCTCTCGTGAGGGTCAGTCAGACACGTCGATCACCGCGCACCCCGACCTCGCTGTCGCTGTCGCGCCTTCCATGCCCTCGGCCTCGCGGACCGTCGTAACATTTTTGTCTTCTTTTGGGCTCTCGCGCCGTGGAGGGTTCGTCATCGGCGCCGCAGGCACTGAGAGCCGCGCCACGGCACCCTCCGTCCAGCATGGCGCCCGACTCGGCTTCAAACGACGGACTGCCACCGCCGCTCCCCCGACGCCGATGCATGGCGGCCCTTTTTTACTGCGCCCCTTGGCCCCCATCCGTTGCAGCGGCGGCTGACGACGTTGTATTCGTAACACCGTCGCCCGGCGCCATTACCGTGGCTGGCATGCCTGTTGAAATGGTGTTTACTAATTTCAGAACACAAAACGCACTCGGAGTGTCAGCCGTGCAGTAGCCATGTCCCTGGGCCAAAATTGCGACAGCGCGATACGAGAAAAGCTGCCGACTCGGTCAGCACCCCCTGGCCCCTGTGGCTTGTTGGGATGAACGCACGCATCAACCAATTCGGCCTCCTGGCTTGGGTATTGATCTCCGTGGCGCGATCCTCAGCCCCCAGCACTTGAGACGACATTTCTTTTTCCGCATCCTCTCTCGGATGTGTGACCAGTCAGCGAGCATCTTCACCATCAGCCCTGGAGTTTCTTTTGGCGATCAGCTTTTGTTTCAGTGCCAAGCATACCGCCATCGTACGTTGACCATGCCATGCCGGCTTGTCGCTGATCCCTCGCTGAAGACGCCCCCAGGTTCTTGGCGATATCACAATTCCAAGTGTTGGCGCAACAATATTCCTCATGGTCGACCACCCTGTGAAAGCACAGTACTTACCCTGGTCTTCTAGGGTTTGTCAACCCCGCAGACTGTTGTTGGCCTGCAGCCTTATGGATGACTAGGAAGAGTGACACCTTATCATCTCGCTCTGCCCTGCCTGCACTGCCCCGGCTCCGGGATGAAGGACGACCGGGGATGACAACTGGTGTTGCCCTAACAGAGGCGCACACACACGCCCGTACACCGCCTGCCTGCTGCATCCTGCATCAACAAAAGCTTCAGGCATCAACCTTTTCGGCGGGTCTCTGCAACTGCATTCCGCAGCAGTTTGGCCAACAGGATTAGCAGGAACCGTCCTCTTCTCCCGTCTCCCGTCTCCGTCGGGCTGTGACTCACAGTCATAGGACGCTTGGTCTGACAGGTGACAGCTCATCGTGCTGCACGACAGGGCCAGATATTTGGTGGGATCCGGGGGTCGGAATCCTCTTGACCAATTAGTCGGTCACAACTGGTCCTGTCGACCCCGTGCAGTGGTGGAACCCGGCACCTCGTGGCATCCAACGTCGCCCGAACAAGCCCCTGGGGCCGTCACCGCCAGTACCGGTACATTGGGACGCTCCACATCTTCCAGAAAGGACCGCGTCGGACGCTAGAACAGCCTCGGTTACCGCTTCGGCTTCGCCCCCCCCTGGGCCGTGCCCCCCAGGATACCGTGGACACTTTCACCGAAACCTGCCGGCCCCAGCGAGCACTGTCACCGCTCCTGAAGCGCTTTGCACTGTCGGCCAACCTGAGGGACTTGGCCACTGGGGCGTCACATGGAAAACGGGGTCTCTTCATGGCGGTGCAACTTTCACGGGTCACCATGGGTCAGGGCGAGGGGCACCCGAGACAGCAAAGCCGATTCTGTCGATACCTCACATTGCTCTCAAGTTTGGTCGGGTCTGATGTCACCGCTTACTTCCAAGCCGGCTTTCGGGCCCCAACAAATGGGTCGCACAGGGTGTCACGACCCTCGCTACCGGCGTTCTTCTGGAGATTGATCACCCTGTTTGTCCGTTGAGCGGAACTGTCAAGCCGCTCTTCGTCATTTCGTCTGATGGCGGGGGTGGTGTCAGTGTCGGCGCAAGGCAAGGGCATCTGAGCACAGTCTTCCAAACAGATGTCTGTCCCAAAGACTCGGGTCCTGCCCGGTGTCTCGGAAGCGGGCTGCAGGCACCGTCATCCAGTCATCATTGAACGGCAGGCCGACGGCTTGTATCTCTTTCATCGTCCTGCGACCAATGGCAGCAGCCGCGAGAATCGAATTTAGCAGCAGAAGCACCTTCCGGCTCCCTACCAGTGGTCGACGGCACTCCATGGCGTCGGCTGAATAGACCACCAGCCTGGCGGGCTGTTGACCCTGTCAAAGCGGTGGCGCTGGATTATCTCCTTTTCTTGTCGCCCTGGATCTGCCTTTCCGAAGGATGTTTCAAAGGACCTCCCGCGATCCACGGCATCGGCGGCTTGGCGCCGTGGAGGTCCAGGCGCAACATGCAAATCTCATCTGAACCATCAGACACGCACGGGCGGATGCGCGCAGCCAGGGGCTCTGCCAAGAATAGCCACACCTTCGTTCGGGCCCGGCGGTCGATGGTCGGTCGTCCATCCCAGCGCGGGAAATTTCCCGACAGAGGGCCAAATGCCCTGAGACAAAGCTCGGACGCGCGCTGCTGCTGGAGACAGATTGAAGTTGTCCCCCCAGGGCTCCCGGGGCACCAGGTCCACCAATTGCCACTGGCTTCTTACCTTCTTTCATTTCCGTGCGAAAACTGACGCCCACCCCTGGACACAATAAGCCCGCCGATTCTGGAGCACATCGGCATTTCCGAATTCGCCTCCCTCTTGTCTCGTAAAGGTACGGGGTCCGGGGCGGTCGGCCATTTCGGACAAAGTCGTACCATCATTTGGTCCGGTTATTCAGCAACACCACGGGAGACAGACAGACGAAGAGAGCCCCTGATGCGCGTCAGCACGCCCGGCCGACTTCAAGGACGTGCAGTACAATTTCAAAGTTCATCCGCCAAATCCCCTCCGGTGCAGGTGGCATTTCCGACCCGATGACCCCTGGCGATCCCCGCTACTTCCAACTTTCCCATCAAGCCCTACCAAGGTCGGAAACATTCTGTACCAAGTCTGCCCCTCGTCTTGCTGTCTTTGGCAAAAAGCAAGCGACAGCCAAGACTTTTCGCGGCCCATCGCTACGTCAATTGCCTGTTTTGATGACAGCGCCCCTCGCGAGCTTGCTGCTCTTGGACCCAATCTGGGGAGACAGGGGTATCCGTGCGCAAGGGGCCTGTCGATCGAGCCCCGAACCATCGATCCTTGCGCAGACTCGACTGACTCGGAGAAACCGGCTTTTGTCGTTTGCTTCCTGACGGCGGGTGGTCTCGTGACGAGAACACTGGGGGAAAGAAACCCCAAAGAAAATCCTAAGCGAGTGCAACGATGGGCTTGGCTGGAGGGGAAAAAGAAGACAACGGGGCCGAATCTCCTGCCACGCCAGGGGTATCTTGAGATCGTCATCCCCAACCTAACCCTCAAGTAAGTACCGGCCAGCCGGCGTCACTGTGCAAAATAACATGTTCGGAGTGGGCCACTCTAGTCTAAGGCACTGCCGGCATTCAGGAACGGCTGGATCCAGGAACCGCTACTCAGCCGACGCCGTCGTGATGGGTTCTGACACATTTCTTTGTTGGTGAAGGCGCAAGGGGCTCGCATCTTACGAGTCTTCCACGAGTCCACGACGACAGGCTGACGACCCTTTGTCTCGGCCGCGCTTCACACAAGCCAAAGGTAGCCTCGGCTGTCTGCCACAAGGCGTCGAGGGCGGCGTTTCCGGCGCAACGGCTCGGAAGCTTTCACTAATGGAGCCTCACCCGGGACTCGCGGCCTGGAAAGACCACACGGATCGTTCCCGGGCGAGGGTTCGTCGTCCGACCGTGTGGCCGGCCCTGAACCTTCTCTATCAACTCAGCCCACCTACTACAAGCCATAGAGAGCGCCACACCGGGCAGTCGGATCGCAGCCCTCGTTGAAAGCCCAATCGGAGGCCAGGCTTGGCCGGCGAGGGCGAGGAGCCGACCGATACCAGCTGAAAGGGCCAAAAGCAAACAAAATCGAATGCGCTTGCGCCGCACCAGACACTCGCACCACGAAGACGACTGGCTGCTGGTGATTTCGGAGCCCCACCCCGTCCCTGGCCCTGTTTGGAATCGATGTCAATCCCACGTGGTGACAGGGAGCGCTTCGATATGGCGGGACCCCTCCCCTGTCGATCACAAGCAACACAAAGCGGAATGTCGGGTCGGAATGGGTGGATGGGATGGAAACACGCCTGTCATCATTATGGCTGGCCGACCGATCGACTTTCAACGGGTGTCAAACGCAACTAATTCGACGCCCAGTGACCGATCGACTGTCTATTGGAAGCCCCTTGGAAACGCGCTCCCTGGCGCCATCTGTTCTTGGTTCCCCCCCCCCCGGGCCATACCTGGGTGAAGCTGGAAGCAAGGGTGACAAAAAGGTCACTCTACCTTTGCTTTGCGAGATTGCTCCTCGCCAAACCGCATGTCGCCAAGTCAGCTGTGTGACCCTTTGGGACGAGCCGCGCGGAAACGAAAGACGAGGCATGCCATACCGGTATCATGCAGCAAGCCGGCCGGTCTATCGATTGAACTGGCCAGGCCAGGTCTTTTTGATTTTCAGCCCGACTTTCTCTCTTTACCAAGCTGGATGCGGCCTGTGGTGCGGACCATCTCCGAGGTGGGGGCCGAGTCGGCAGGACACATGTCGACATTTCCGCCACCACGACCCTCGTGTCAAGAGATTAGAGTCTGGCGATGCGATGCATCCGGCATGTGCCTCGGCGCCCCGTCACGAACCGTTCGTCAGTGTGGGGGCAACGGCATCTTGGAGGCCCGCTCTCTGTCGGCATCGGCGCCTCGTCTCCGTCAGGGCAAATTTAGACAAAAGTTGACGGCACTATATTCTCCCGACGCAGCCACACCAAGCCTCGGCGGCCGCATGACAGGCGACCGGCTCCTTTGGACATATCAACGAACAGCTGTCGGTCACGCGGTCGTTGTGAGGCTCAGGGGAGTTTGTCAGGATGAGACGTCTACGGTGTGATCGGCTGGACCTGCAGCTCCCGATTGGTGCGCAATCTAGACAACGCTGGCCGGGTTTAGCTCTATTTCGACGATGATGTGCTCCCTGTCGTTCAAGAACCCCACCGAGGCACAGCAACATCTGCGGGTGATGAGGGCTTCCGGTCATGGAGTACGTATCCGTCACTCAATCGATAATGGCCTGATGTGTCTCGCCCGCTGGGCCCCACCTCCTGTCTTGTAAGTTTCAGCGAACGAAAGAAGAGGCGTCGTGGTGGCTGCTGATCGGGGGCCAGGTTCGGAAAAGCGATCACCGTCGTGATGCGCGACTAGTCAGTTCCCGCCCACGTGTGAGCGTTTACCCCTTGCGGCCTGTTGACCAACGGGCAGCATGGCCTTGAGACAGACAACCCAAAAGCATCGTAGGCCTTGCCTGGACCTTTCTGGTGCCTGGCTTGGGAATGTTGGTCGTGGCTGATATTGGATCCTTATCGACGCCATGTCTCGGGCGAGCGGGGTTGGCCCGAGGGAGATGGTGTGCAGACTCACATCAGCAACCACTCATGCAACCCGTGGGTGCGGGAAGCAAGCTCTGCAATGTTGGCTCGATAATGATGAAATCATCATATCCGTCAAGCAAAGAAACGGGGCGCAGAGGTACTCGGCGAAATAGAGGTACTTGGCTCCGATGTATCGATTTATCGACAGCCTGGCGCACGCCGCGCACCCCAAGAGATGGGACGCCTCGTACTCGCAACACCACCACCCACCAGCCTTCCTTCAGGTCGACATGGTTCGTTCGTTCGTCCGCATCATCCCCCCTCCCCCCTGTCGCCATCCGAGGCCAATTACCGTTGCCCGTGCGGCAGCCAGCCTACCACCCTCCATCATCACCCCAGGGCTGATTCCAACCGTGCTGCTGCAGGAGGGCACGGCAGGGCAAGCAGGGCAGCAGCACCGCCTGTGCGGGCGTGCAATGCAGTGCAGGTTTGGTGCGTTGCAACCGCCATCACGACGGCCGTCTGCAGCAAACGCACGCCTCAGCGACCGGAACACCCCTGTCGTGAACCATGCGGCTGGGTTGCAGAGGAAGATCACCTGCACACTCTGTTCCTTGGAACCAGAGTGAGGGGGGACCGGACCCGACTGCCAGGCAACCGTGGCAGCCCGGTTGGTGTCCAATATCCCCCTCTCTCGGCGCCCAAAATGGGGGTCACGCAGACTCACGCCTCCCCAATGATGAGGCAGATGTTGGCTGGCTAGCTGCGGGCGAGCACCGCCCGCCTCCTCCTCGGCGCCGTGCGTTTGAGGGCGCTCATTATTGCGTAAACATGTCATCGAACTGATATCATTCCCCTCATGTGGCCTTGCCCGCTATCGTGGACCGCGCAAGCACGCACGCCCGCCCGCGCGGAGTAGATGGTGCCGTTCGCGGGCCGCTAGTAGCGTCACTACGACAAGACAGACGGACTGTTCCTCCGGTCAGGGGGGCATCACGGGAATACCGATTGTTGCGAACAAAGCCCCATGTCAGGGGGGAGCTGACCGCTGCGATGCTCATAACAATTTTCTTGTCGGCGACGTTTGAGAAATTTCGGTGAGCAGCGAGTGGCGACGAATCGGTGCCGTGAAACCAGGAATCAACGGTCTTCGATCGCATCACCCCAGCGCGGCCACAACTTACGCTCGACTCCTGGTTGGCCAGGGGGTGATGAGCCAGGGGTGCGGTTCCTGGCAAGATGAAAGGAGACGGTTGCAGGGATCCGTCTCCAGTCATCTGACCCGGGTGACAATGTCACCTTGCGGTGTGAATGTGCTCCGATGCCAGGATTGGCATCGCGGGGTCATCGGTCACTCGGTCACACACACTGCCTTGCAGGCGGGTGACAAAATAAATGAGACGCTAATACCTGGTAGTCGCCCAGTAAGGAGTCTCATCTTTTTTGTCACCCGCTTGCCTTGTTGCCTGCCCTGCCTGCGGGATGCAGCTTGCAAGGGTATGGAAACACGGTGTTCGTGAGGGGATGATCAAGGTATCGATATGTCGATGCCCTGAGCAAGGGCGTACCTTGGGTTGCCTCGGCAGGATGTGAACGGCCATGATCCGGTGCCCATGTGCGTTTACGAGAGGACGTTTGCCTATTCACAACATGCACGTCTGTCCGCAGCTTACAGATCGGCAGTCAACCTCACCGGAACTGGTGGTGAAAATAGCATCGGTGTGGGTGGTGGGAAACCAGGTTGGAATTGTCTGGTACTGGTACTGACACTTGGTACAGGTACTTGCTTCCTCCAAACCCCGCCGTTGTTGCCGGACGGGGGCCGTGATATGCGAGATGAGACAAGGCCGCCCGAGCGAGCCCCAAGTGGTGAATGATGGGTGACATGGGTCTGGCGGTGATCGAACGGGGGATTGGGCGCGATGGCGTGGCGGTGATGATCATGGCATTCTTGGTGATCGGTAAAAAAAAAGCCACACTTGCCCCCTCAAACCCCTTCTCTTCGCATGTATCAAGCCCATGGCAAGGGGGGAGGGGTGGGATGGCGGGGCACGTCACACTTGACAGTTCTGCGATGGCAGGGCCTGTGATTGAGGGGACATGTTGTTTCAAATCCCGCTGATCCCATCGAGGATGGCGAGGTTGTCAGCACGAAAAATATGATCGCCCGGATGGCGGTGGGACGACTCGCACACCCTCACGTCGTCTCGTGCGAGTGAGTGATCTGCATCTCGCTTCGGACTTTGTGGGCACATTGGTAAGCCCGAGGGACCGGCGCCAAACCTGAAGATGTGGCGAAGCCAGCAAGCGCCCACGTCTCGGTTCTATTGACTCGTCCGATGTAAAGTAGCTCTCTCGTGCCTGGGCACCAAAAGCGTACGTCAGAGCATGAATGGGAGCTTGGTCCTCCCCGCCGGCCGGCGAGAGGAGGCCGGCCGGGCTTCAAAAGATTCGTCCGACTCTGGACGAAAACTCTCCCCGGTGCTCGGGTCGGGTGGCTGACGTTGTCGCCCACCACAGGGTGTTCTATAGGGCCTTGTTTCCCTCGTGGTGAAACAGCGGCGCTGTTGGCCGACGGCTTCGGACGACATGTATCTCGCCGATTTCCCCGGCTGTTGTGTGCGGGCCAGGAGGGCGGGATGGCGGGGGTCATACGAGCGTCGCGCCACCTGAGAATGTTGCCGACGGAATTCACGAGAATTGCTGAGCCGTGGGTGACATCGTCACCACCAGCTCGTGTTCGCTTCACCCTGAAGTTTCGAGTGATGTTCCGTTGCTCATGCCTCTGCCTGCTCCT
This sequence comes from Plectosphaerella sp. P0831, assembly GCA_014635975.1. Classification (NCBI taxonomy): domain Eukaryota; kingdom Fungi; phylum Ascomycota; class Sordariomycetes; order Glomerellales; family Plectosphaerellaceae; genus Plectosphaerella; species Plectosphaerella sp. P0831. The sequence goes on along the minus strand of JACAFV010000109.1, from coordinate 21,199 downwards.
CCGCCCCGGGGTTAGGCATCTGCGTTGAGCTGATCCAATTCTCCATCATGGCCTGGCCGACGGGCTTGCTGCCGGCAGCATCGGATGCAACGCCCCGGGAGGTGCCGGCCCCGGCGGTCCGGAGGGACCCTTCGCGTTTCTTGACGACCAGACAGAGTACGCGGCCGTAGATGGCGAAGCCCTCGAAGGAGATGTCCATTGCCAGTTTCTTCTTGTCGTCAGTTCCGCCCTCGCCGGCGTCTTCGGCGTCCTCGGCATCCCGGGCGGCAGATTTGTGTTTCCGCCGCCGTTTCGGGGGCGGCCCATTGTCGGCGTCCGACTCTATCTCGATCGGTGCCGCGTCAGTGCTGGGACTATCGTCTTCGTCTGATCCCACGAATAAGTCTTCTGAGTCGTCATCCTGCTCTATTCTAGTCGTCCGTTGTCTCTTGCTGCGCCGTGGGGGTTGGACCGAGCTCTCGTCGCCGACTGCGGGAATATGGTCCAGGACTGCGCCGGCGTCTGCGTCATCATCATCCTCCTGGAGAATGATCGGCTCGCTGGCTTCGTGGGCATCGACATCAATCGGGGCATCGTTGGTTTCACTGATGAGCTTGGTCGAGTTTGATGCCAGCTTGCCCGTCGCCTTGTCTCTGAAGTGTTTGTGTTTCGTGAGGATCGAATGACGTGTCGGGGTTTCGGTTAAGAAGACGGACACTTCAAAGTCGTCTGGAAACCGACCCTGTCAGCTGTCTGTCACGAGAGGTTTGTTTTGGCAGACGGGTGAACAGATGGATGCTTGCTTGGCATGGGGGGCGCACCTTCAACCACGACATCCTTGATGCCCTTCTTCTTGGAGCTCTTCTTCCGGCTGAGCGCTCTCTCCTTCTCTTCGCGTAGCTTTGGGAGGACGAGGGGTCGCACACTCTCGATCACTCTCGGAAGGATCGGGTTGCGTGGGTTGAGCAGCCAGGTGTGCGTCAGAGCTGGGTTGTCGACGTAGATGCGAACTTCGAGAACGGAGAATTTGGTGATGCGCAGGTATCGTCGAATGGGCGCCATGCTGGGCGAAGGACGGCTATAGCTGGTGTATACGAGACGATGTGCTGTGCATAGCAAGTGCGGCGATGATGATGTCCACAAGGTTGAAAGTCGGACTGTAGTGGAATTGGCGTGAACATTGTCACCGAGGCGGGCAGCTGAGCTGAACATTGGAGTTTCCCCACCACAGCTCCAGGCCGCCAATTCCCAAGTGACGCCGCTGCTGCTGCTGCGGGACGCGCCTTTCGTGCAGACGGTCGCGTCTCCACTTTTAAATTTGTTCGACTCCATGCTCAACTTCGCACCACTTTACGCTCCCAGAAGACTCGGTCCAGACGCCCATTGAAGCAGGCTCCGGGTAGCTATGCTCAAGAGGCGAACATGTCCAAGTCGTGGGCTTCGACCTTGAGGTTGCCAAAGACAACTTTCCCGTGAGAACAGCGACCTGGTCCCGTTCCATACGACCTCCTGCTGACTCTGTGACTCTAGGTCTAGACCTGTCCCTCAGTTCCGAGCAGAGTATCTGCAGCGATGCACCGATGACCTCTACAAATGGCAGGCTGAGAATAGACCTGGCGAGACGTTTACCCTGCACGACGGGCCCCCTTACGCCAACGGCGCCCTCCATGTTGGCCATGGCATGAACAAAGTGCTGAAGGACATGATCGTCCGAGTCAAGGTTCAACAAGGACGCAAGATCCAATACAGGCCAGGCTGGGACTGCCATGGTCTTCCCATCGAGATGAAGGCTCTCGGGTCATCCCAGGGCAAGGACATGAGCAGTGTGGAGATTCGCCAGGCCGCCCGTAGCCTCGCCTCCAAAACTGTTCTTGAGCAGATGGAAGGATTCCGGTCGTTTGGCGTCATGGCTGATTGGGACGCGCGCTGGACAACGATGGATCCGGATTTTGAAATTCGGCAGCTTCGTCTGTTCCAGCAAATGGTCCGCGACGGGCTCATCTACCGCAAGCACAAGCCCGTCTACTGGTCGCCCTCTTCCCGCACCGCTCTGGCGGAATCAGAGCTCGAGTACAACGAGAATCACGTCTCAACGGCCGCATACATTCGGTTCCAGGTTGCCGAGACATCCATCTTGAACGAGATCCGGGAGCTTCGCGGCTTTGACGGAGGAAACCTCTACGCCATCATCTGGACTACGACTCCCTGGACCCTTCCTGCCAACAGGATCATCATGGTGCACGACGAACTCGACTACGACATTGTCAGTGTCGGTGCCGACGCGTACATTGTTGCTCAAAGCCGACGAGAAATCCTCGAAACCGTCTTCCCGGAAACCGAGCACAAGACCTTGTTGTCCCTCAAGGGCGCCCAGCTCAAGCAGCTTCAGTACACCAACAAACTCCGTGGCAAGAATGCCCCCCTGCAACCCATTATACACGCAGATTATGTGTCGGCAGATTCGGGTTCCGGTTTGGTCCACGGCGCACCAGGCCACGGATTCGAGGACTACGAGGCTTGCATGCATATGGACATTGACGCTGCCGCTCCCATCGACGACGAGGGCAACTTCACCAAGGATGCGTTCCCGGACGACCCAGAAAGACTCACAAATTCATCTTCCATTCTCAAGGGCGGTAGCAAGGCCGTCTTGAAGATCCTGGAAGAGCACGCCGATGTACTTCATGTTGGAAAGTACAAGCACAAGTACCCGTATGACTGGCGGACGAACCAGCCCGTCGTCGTCCGCGCGACGGCTCAGTGGTTCGCAGACGTGGACAGCATCAAGGGCAAAGCTCTCGAGGCGCTCAAATCTGTCAAGTTCGTGCCCGAGTCCGGACGCAACAGACTGGAGAGCTTCGTCGTTGGAAGGAGCGAGTGGTGCATCTCGCGCCAGCGCGCCTGGGGCGTTCCCATTCCAGCTCTCTATGACGTCGAAGGCAATGCCATGGTGACGGACGAGTCGGTGAATCACATCATTTCCGTCATTGAAGAGCGAGGCATCGATGCCTGGTTCTCTGATGCTGCAGATGACGCTGCCTGGGTCCCCCCGACGCTCCAGGGAACCTTCCGACGCGGAACAGACACGATGGATGTCTGGTTTGACAGCGGCAGCAGTTGGACACTGGGCAAAGGCCAAGCCGATGTCTACCTCGAGGGCTCCGACCAGCACCGCGGATGGTTCCAATCAAGCCTCCTGACGCACATTGCCGCTCAGCGAGCCAATGGCACCGTCAACACCACACCCCTGGCCCCTTTCAAAACCTTGATCACGCACGGATTTACCCGCGACGGCAAGGGCAAGAAAATGTCCAAGTCTCTTGGCAACATCATCTCTCCGGCGCAGGTCATGGATGGCACGCTGCTTCCCCCCATCAAGCTTCGTGGAGCAGAGCAGCAGGCCGCCACAGGCCCCAAGTACGACGCTCTCGGCCCAGACGCTCTGCGCCTCTGGGCAGCCAGCTCTGAGTTCACAAGAGACGTTGCCATTGGCGATACCATGCTCAAGTCTGTCCAAAACACTCTGATCCGCTACCGCACCATCCTCCGCATGCTGCTGGGCTCCATGCATGAGTCGGCACGATCGGCACCCCTTTCCGCTGTAGACAACATCGCCCTCGTTCAGCTACAGGACGTCATGAGCGAGGTGCATACCGCCTTTGATAACCACGAGTTTTACAAGGCGGTCAGCCTGCTCAACCGATGGGTCGCCAACGATCTCTCCGCGTTCTACCTCGAAGCGTCCAAGGACCGCCTTTACTGCGGCGATGGCGGCGGTGTTCTAGAGCCGATCTTCCACGGGTTCCTGCGCATGCTTGCTCCCATGACCCCACTCCTCGTGGTCGAGGCCTGGGAGTATCGCCCGGAGTGGCTCCAGGCTGACGCGTATGTCAATTCCCCCGTTTCCACATTCGACTATCACTCACAGTCTGTGTCTAGAACTTTGCCGCACCCGCTCCACGCCCTGTATAACGCCCCTCTCTTCGACGCGTCTCGCCTCACCCACGATCCTGCGACACTTCGTAAGGACATACCCATTCTCATGTCCACCCACACGGCAGTCAAGGCCGCACTGGAGCAAGCGCGTCTAGCCAAGGTGCTTGGATCCTCGCTGCAGTCGGCAGTCGTCATCTCCACCTCCAGCCCTGGTATCAAGGGAACCCTGGAGCGTTATGTAGCCGAGCTCGACGGCATCTTTGTCGTCTCCTCGGTCGATGTTACCAGCGAGCCGCCGTCTTCTGAAGCCTCGGAATGGGTCTACACTCACGAGTTTGAGGTAGATGGCGGCGCCAAGGGCATCGTCACGGTTCTCCCGCCCAAGCACCACAAGTGCAATCGGTGCTGGAGATACCTGGCGCCGGTGGAGGACGACCTCTGCCAGAGGTGCGATGAGATAACTGGCGACAAAGCCTGATATCTTTGCTATCTAAAGACATCATTTGTGTTATCACCATGTAGACAAGACTCGATACCCAATTCACTTGAACTTGAGCACCGCGCAACATGACAACTCGGAGATATAGCAGCTTTATTTGGACAAGTCGCAGAGATGTGCTGTTCTCATGCAATTGTCTGCGGGACCTTGTAGTGTTGGGCGTGTAGCACAGTCTGGCAACGACACGGAGTCAGATCTGGGACCTGACATGTCGCACCCTGAACTCAGACGAGAAGAAGTGATCCCAGTCTTCCGCGTTGGGGCGGTCGCCAAACGTCCTCAAGGCATACAGAACGAAGCGGTATCGTCCAGGGGCAGCCCACGAGCCGTCCGCCAGTCGGCCATCCCAAGGCGCCATCCATCCAATGTGCCTATGGTACGTCAAGGGGTATCCCGGGATTTTTTCCAAGCGTCTTCTCGCCGAGAACGTTGTCGGGCTGCTGCGGTGGCGGGACAGTACAAGATAGCACAACCTGTTGAACCTCCAACAGCACCTCGGCGCTTCCCATCACGAGCCAAATATGCTGCGATGGGAAGGCCCCAACGGGCAGGATGAGTTCCGTCTCCTCAAGAGGGTCCCGCGCCCAGTCAAGATGGACATCCGGTGCCGGGATCTGAATTGTTGCACCTGCGGGCAAAGTCGGGTTGCGTGGGTTGTCCGAGCGGCTGGTGAACAAGCGACTCGAGGCAAGGACGGTAATAATGTGCCTCGGACTTGCGGCGCCGACGTAGGGAAGCACGATCGGGGAGACAGGACCATCCTCCGAGGTGCCGTTTAGGACGACCTAACCCGAGTAGATGGGCAGGGCCGAGATATCGACGTCTTGTGGTGGCGTGGCTGATACAAAGACGCGGGTTTCTTCGCCAGCTTCCAGTGTCAGCTCCGCAGGGTCAAACACCAGTCCAGCGTGTCCTTGCGAAAGAGGCGGGCTGGTTTCCTTGTACATGGTACCCGACCACAGGGCGTTTGCCGTGAGGGCTGGACGGTGGACCAGTGTGGATTTCACCGTTGCGTTTCCGTGGTTCGTGACAGTAAAGACGTCTTGAGGAACGAAGTTTTCCGTGTCGTTAAAGGAGAGGCGTGTCTTGTCCAGGATCACCTGGGAGAAGGCGGCGTCGCATGCCTGAACAAGGCCGGCAGCTTGCTAAGGCACGGGGGCAAGTCCTTCGTTGACGACCACATATCCAGTGCTCAAGTCATATGACTGCCCCGGTCTAGCAGTCGACAACAACAGGGCCGTGATAAGAGCCGGATCATGAGTGCTCCGGGCCTTGGAAAAGTCAGCCAATAGATTCTTTCGACAACAGGATACGACGACGTTACCTCGGCAATGAGAGCCACGATGGCGGCAAGCAAGGGAAAAGCCATAGAAGTACCGGACTCGACGCCATATCCGCCTATGGCAACAGGCAACGTGAAACGAATGTTTCCCCCTGGCGCGCCGACGTCAGGCTTCAGCTTCAAGTCGAAAGTTGGGCCCCAGCTGGTGAAGTGGCTGACATAGCCTCCCATACCCTTGTCGATAGTCTCCGTGACATCACCAGTGACCGGGTCAGACGTCGTCAGGTGGGTGTTTTGGAAAAAAGATACCGAAATGACACCATCACCGGCCGATGGGGGGTGCTGATACCGAAGAGCCCTTCCGTTCCACCAAAGTCGTTTCCGGCAGCGAAGGTACATGGCGCCAGCAGCGACGATACGGGAGACCAAGAGAGCGAATGGGTTTTGGCTCCAGCCGCTGGCAACTCCGATTGATCCCGTGATGATGTCGCTTCCGTCCTCGTATGCCTTGCTTGTGGTCGCCATGAGAGCATCGAGGGTTGTCGAGTCTGAACAGCTGAAAGCGTGGTACATTCCGATCTTGGCCCCCGGGGCAGCGCCGATAAAGCCCAGTGGGTTCTCGAGAGCGGCAATGATGCCAGCGACATGAGTTCCATGGCCATTGCACTCCTCAAAGGCGTCATCGTCGGGATTCGGTGGTGCGGTGCCGTCGTAGCCCTCGCCCACGAGGTCCGCTCCAAACTCGACCAGATAGCCAGGACCAAAGCAGCCACCGAGGGCCGGGTGGGTATAATCGATACCAGTGTCAACGATCCCGATGCGCAAGCCCTTTCCGGTGATTCCTTGCCTGTGAAGCTGGTCGGTCTGCGTCATGGCGTGAGGTGAGTAGCCACCCTTTCCGACCTGCCGGCGCTGAATCTCGGCGGCAGGCTTGTGTTGGGCAGTCCACGACAGGTTGAGCTGCGGCGCAGGCACAAATTCCACGGGCCAGATCTTTTGAACCTCGGGCAAGGCCTGCATACGGGTCAGAGCGTCCTCCTCCTTGTGTCCCTCGGCGAGTTCAAGGTTAAAAGAGGCGCCCCTGAACAAGGCCGAGTCAAGACGCAGGCACTCAGAGACTCCAGATACCCCGGATTTGGAGGAGAGGCCTGCAAGAAAAGCACCCGTGTCCTGTGAACCAGATAACTGTCAGCTGATGTCACGCGATTTCAGACTGGGAAGATGCCGTGCCTGATCATCTTGAAGTTCGACAATGTATGCTCTTGGGACATATTGCCTCTCGACGGAAGAATCCCTGCCGTCAAGTCCCCTTGCGTGAGCCCAGCCACAGCTGGCAAGAAATACGGCTTGCAGTCTCGAAGACCTCATGATTTTTGTTGAGCGGTTGAATGCAACCAGTTGATCCACCCCGAGTTGTCAGGAAGGCTTGGAGACCTAGTGAGCGACGACACACGACGAGGCAGTCTTTATAGCCTAGATGGCCTTCCCCCCCGTCGGTCTTCATCAGGCCATGTGTGTACCCAAATAGATGAAGAAAACTGTCCGTTCTTCAACCGCACGTCCAACCGAAGCAGCGGCGGTGTAAGGTTGGGTGCAGCAAGAGCTAAGGGCCCTGCGATACGATCGTGAGGCCGAATGCCTCCATTTATTCCATTCATGAGAAGACCTGCAGTCTCCGCCAAGTGGAAGCTTGAGCTTTTGTCCAAGAACGGTGGAGAGGTTGACACTGACCTCAATACGGCATTCTGGTGGTACTCATATGTTAGCAAGTCGCCGCACGCTCCTTTGCCTACATCAAATGGCGAGAATGCCTGTCTCCTGCAGAGTCTCAGTGATATTGGTCATTAGGTTTGTCAACTTTGACTTTCGTTGATGATCCGTGGAGCCGTCGACCACTCGGGCGGATCCAAGCCAGTCCATGTCGTCAACAAAGCATCGAGGTTGTCCATCACGGCAGGTTTGTCATGTGGTGAACAAAACTTCGTGCTGTCTGCGGCGAATTCGAAGCCCCTGGTTCAGCCTGATCGTATAAAGTTGGGCCACAGCTGGCTCGCCAATCGATACCATCCGGCTGATTAGTGGATCCTCCAACCCATGCCGAACCCCCGTGATAGTCGTTTCCTATGAAGTTAAGGTCCGGATAGACTCTCATGTTCGGCGATTGCTGGCGTTGTATTCCATCGGCTGCATTCTGCGAGGTCACCGTCCGACCAATCAGAACCGGCAGCAACTGTGGCGAGATATGTTTGAAAACACAAGATGCAGTGACAACAGATGGGAGAGCCCTGTCATATTATAGACGAATGGACCGAGGAAAGAGCTGTCGTGTTCCATCACGCGGACGAGGCGCTGTGTAAGCCGGCCGGCGAATGCGTGGTCGTGCTGCCAGACCGGTATGGCTCCTACCACACCTTCATGCAGGTCCCGCTCACCGGTCAAGCCTGATCTGGTCATGTGCTCTGGACAAAGTATATCACTCACTCACAGGCGGCCTGGCCATTGAAGTCTGGCCAGCCTGGTGTCGGCGAAGACCCCTCAATCGCCCCTCGATCTAGGGCACCCTTGCCTTTGTGGCAGCGATCGAGCACGCTGGAAGCTCACCGGTCGTGCTGACAGACCACATCAGGGTTTTCTTGTATCAGGAGAGGGGCCAGGTATCCACGACTGTGAGATCTTCCCTCTGAATGCCGTAAATTCCTCCGCCTTCTTACTCAAGCAGGACTGGCTGATGTTTTGGCCTCGGTGTACCTTATTATCCGTGGCAGAGGCTTTCACAAGCTAGTTCGGTCCGTCGTGAACCCTTCACCACTATCAAAAATGCGCTGGTCTGGCTGCGTAAAGTTGACAGCTTTCACTGTCCGAGAAATGATGGCCATGTATCATCGACCAGTAGAGCTGCATGATCTAGCCCAGGGATTCGGCGGACCAGCCGAGAACGCTGTGAAGCCCCCCAAGCAGATTACACACTGATTTGTGACTGTGACTCCAGCGAACGTTTGACCGAGACTGGACAAGTACGCGAAATCGAATCGGTGATCTGTGTATGTTCTGATGTAGTTCGGAGCAGAAAGGTCTCCAAATCCTGACGCATAGGCGCCGCGAGATGGGTGTGTACGACCAAAACATGTGTCCGGAGGGCCTGTGATGTTGTGTGCGTGGGGAAAATCGTCTGACTGACGGTGCCACCCTTCTGTCGCCACGTAGTGCGATTGTAGAAGTGATACACGGAAAAAGAGGTGTGGCTATTTGCCTGCAGTGACTCTCGGGTGGACGGATGTCGGACGCACTTCTTGAATTGCTGATCTTGGTCCAGAAAAGACAGCCCGAAGGAGTCGTAGGGCCAGGGCAAGTGCGTTCAAAAGCCAGGCTCAGGCCTGGTGTACAGTCTCTGAAGGTCACGATCGTCAAGAGAAGACCTCATCGAACACGGGCCGTGACGGGGCAGCTCGAGTGACGCTTTTGAAAAACCTGGCACGGTGATGTTTACGGCCGAGGAAGACGATACTCCGTCATGCGTGTCGTGGCTTGGCTGGCGAAGCGTCAGAACTGCAGCATGCACGAGGGAAACCCAGCCATGCAGAACACCAGATCGGCCACGCCGGGGATAAGCTCCTGCTTCCCCGTCCCCTGCCTCCCGCTCGCCATCCACCAGCATGCCCACCTCATTTGAGGGCTCCGGACGTCACTTTGTTATCTCTGCCTCCTGCAGAACGACGGACACTGGATCTTGCGACGGTGTTTCGACGAAGTTGGGCCGGCTCGAAGTGGGAAACCCGCACGCACTGGTGAGCCATCTTGGCTGCCCATGACCGTGCGGGCTTACATCTCTTTTTGGAGAGGGAGCAACGTCTCGACGCGCGTTATGCGTGCATTGTCTTGGTGACTACGTCGAGGGTGGGCGTGCAGTGCAGCTGGCTGCAGGGTGGCAGATTGCGATTCGACGAGTTGGGGGCCAGCGCAATACGCGGGCGGTACATGAGAATAAGCACAGCGGGCGCGCGAAAAGCTCAATGGCGGGCTAATTCCGGAAGAATGAGATAATTTTGGGTAAGTTTCGCTGCAGCTTCGTTCGAGTATGTCGGAGCCGGACGAAAACCATGGCCCTCCGGAGGGATCATCGTCACGATGTGCGTGTTGAGAAGGGACCAGGGGGTACGGCGGCGCAGGCCGTCGTCGGTGGTCTGACATGGCCGGGGGCGACCCCAGGCCGCGCGAAAACAGCCCAATCACGGCGGGAATTCCGGGGCCTGGTGTCCGCGTTCCCGAACAACGATCATGGTCGTATGTGGTGGCTGGTCCGGTCCTGCTCAGTGCTGTCCGAAAAAGCCACCATGTGATTTCCCGAGTATCCAATATTTGGACTGAGAACAGGTACGGGACGGGACGAGGCCCCGCCTCTATCCCTGCTTTGGAGACGGGCTTGATCGGCCAAAGGAAAGACGCTGGCTTTGAACTCCCGTCCTGAGAGGTTATCGTTCCGTCTGGGCTCCTCGCGACTGGAGCGTTTGGTCGATGATTCGTCTTGTCGCCACCTGCCGGTCATGTGCTTGTGCATCGAGCTGCCCCATCCCATGCAACACGGCGCGGCGTACCTCGTAGGGTAGTGCGGAATGCCCAGTGATTATCCCGCATATTCCCACCCCCGTGCCTGTTGTGGACGTGCGGCCGGGCCGTTGCAATCAGGCCAGGTCGATAATGTGGAGGATGTGCGCCAGGAGGACCCTGGATGTTCGGCGTCTGCCCTGCCCTGCCCTGCCTGCCTTGAGGCGGGGTAGGATTTGAAGCCTGGGGGCTGCCCGCCGTGCTGAAGATAGGTGCCAGATATCATTGCTCGATGTATTTGGGGTTCCCTCGAGTAGATGAGCTGTGGCATGAACCAAACCTGGATTGACTCCATGTCGCCGGAAGGATCAGAGCCTCCTGTCGTCGAGTCTGCCATGGAGAGGGCGTCTGGGAAGAAAACAGACGCCAAGTGGAGCTGCTGTCGGCGGTTTTCGAGGCTCTGGCCCTGGCCCCGTTCGAGGGGTGGCAAGCGGCTCAGGATGGGGCTTCTGTCCTGTCAGTGATGCGACGAAGCCGATACCTGACCGCGCTTGAGGTGGCGAGCAGCTTGTCTTCATTGGCTACCTCGGTCAGGGCGGGTTGGCGGGCTGGCGGGCTGCTGGAAGGAGAACTGCCCCATCGGGTACCTATTGTCGTCGGCCCTCAATCGTAAACGGCGCTTTTGAAGGGAGCTAGAAGATGATACGGAGGAAATGAACGGATGTTATCCGATATTCTGTGGAGAAGTGCACAATTGGGGCCCTGGGAGCCTGTTGCAGGATGTGCTTCGCATAGGAAGACGACATGCTCACCAACCGTGGCTTGTTGGATGCTGTGCGAAGAGGGTTGGTAGTCGGGTGTGCGGGCAGTGGTGGTGGGTGGTGATCTGCTGAATCCAGAACATTAGCGAAAACCAAATCCAGCGACCTGCATCCTACCCCCAAGCTCACCCCTCCAGCCTTTCTCTGGGCGCATTTAGTGGACGAGTGCCACCGAGACAACGAGGCCCGGTTCCATCGTGGCCATAGACGGCTGGTAGTCGGCAACAAATGGAAAATTCTGGAAAGAGAGACTGGAGTTTGGCAGAGGGCGGCTCGGTGAAGCCCGAGGAGTCAGGGGCACCTATCATGCAGTGAGGTGGCATGAAGTCGGACGGCGGTAGTAGTGGAAGGCACCTCAGAGTCGTTCCTTCCCACAGGAGTGCAAGTTGGAGTCGTGGTTGCCCGGGGCGGGCAGGTGCGTGGTCAGCACGCACATGCACCACTCGTTTCGGTGATGGTTCTTTCCCACAGCACCTACTTCAATATGTTACCAAAATTCCAGATTGCATTACCGGCAGCTACCTGGCCTGAAGCACGATCAAGCTCTCGGTTCTCGCTCTCTTCCGAGCAGGCGATGATGTTCGGCGCGGCACTCTTTTGCAAAAGCAACAAGCGTGAAGAGCCGCCCAAGGCCATCCATTAGGCGGGTCCCAGGCGATCGAAGCTCACTGGAACCTCACCTCAATTCCAAAGCCGCTGCGTTGTGCGAGCGCCCACCCACACTTCTTCCCTCTTTGGTTCGGTGGACGCCTCGCCCCCCCCCCCCAAACCAGCAGTCATCGGCACTCATCTTTTCGCAAGTCGTGCCGACCGGCCGCCAACGCCGAAGCACCATGCATTGGGTCATGCCCCCTTGGCTTACCTCTTCGGAGATCCAGAAATGATCCATCCGAGCGAGTCTTTCGCCGACAGGCTCGTCGAGGTCTGTCTCGGTGTGCCAAACGAGAATGTGGTCATGAACCAGTGCCCACTAACGGCTGAACTTCCTAGACGTCATGATCAGGACGAATGCCGCTCCGGACGAGGGATTTAGACGCATAACCAGGCAGTACAGATTCGGCCGGACCGAACGGAACGCATCTGGATGACATGTCATGGGCCCGGTCTCGCAGGTGAAAGGAACGGAAACAACTGCACGACAAGCACAGTTTTGAACACATCTCGGAGAAGTCCCTCGGGCTTCGTCCCGCCACATGTCCGAGATGGAGACGATGCAGACCTGACTGCTGTCAGGGGACACGCCCTTGATCGGATGACAAGTTCGATTCTTTGTGGCCAGCGAGTGGTATGGACGGACCCTCGGCTTGCAGGCCCTGATTCGCGTCACCAACGAACATCACATTGCATCGGCAAGGCGTTTCAGTCAGATATCACTCTCAGACAGCATTTTTGCTCCGGCCCTCACACCCATCCCATCCCACACCACAGACACGCACACCAACAGACGATACGGCGATGCACTGGCGGATTTTCGTATCAAGCAAGACCAGCAAGCCCGCACAGGCGCCGCAACGGACCAGCCCTGGTCTCTGCAGGGCGCCAGACGGGCCTGCGTCCATCAACCTACTAGCCTGGAATGCTTGTTCAACCCCCGCTTCAGGACCCATCAGGGGCGGCTCCAGTGCTCGCTCCATTACTCCGCGTGAGCTTCGAAATGGACCCCTCCCTCCTCCGTCCGTCGCATCAGTCAACAAGGTCTATTCGTATAGACGAACGGAATCTCGCCATCGCCAATCCAACACCCACGGGCTGACCTCATGCACCATCCAACCATCCATCCATTCATGACCCAGCGGGCGTGCCGCCAGGAAATTTCTCGCGGAAACCCCTGCCGGTCAGTCTCGCCTGGTCTGGCCTCCTCTCCATAGCACGACCTTTTTGAGGACCCTGGACAGCCCAGGGAAACATTCTCCCGGCTCGCCGTGAGGCGCACGCACGGCACGCACAGCAAAGCGCGCACCGTCGACGGTCCACGGGGGACACGATGTGACGGATGACGGGCGGCTCTGACCTTGTGGTCTTTCTCCGTCTCGGTGGAAACCCCCCCTCCCCTGCAACCTCCGTCCCCAGTAGCGTTCGCCAACTACACGCACGCCAGTTACAGCAGCACAGCCAGACGCGGGCGGCACCTAGTGGGATCAATCGAGCGCTACTCTTGTTCGGACGGGGCCATCTAGATGGCAAGAGCGGAACTGGGGGCTTGCCGCTGGATGGCTCGATTCTGGGCAGTGGATTTCCCGTCTTTTTCCCAGTGCCTGTCCCCCGCCGTTGATTCGTCTTTCTCCTCGCCTGCCCTGCCTATGGCCGGAGAGGAATCTTCCCAACCGCGACACACGCTGACCAGTTGGACGCTGCAGAGACTTACGTGCCTAGCCCCGGTCGAGAGGGATCTTCTGTCGCTAATATTAATAGCTGTCATGATGAGAATTCTCCAGGTGTTCGCTTCGGCATGAGCGCTTAAGCCTGCCAGTTCGATGGACAGGCCCGAGGCCGGCCCATGTTGCAACGGCGTGCGTGCCTCGGCGCATTTGCATGACCGATGCAGCAGGTGGAAACGGTGCGGCCATTCCGTGCTGAGGCACAACAACATAACACGGCAAGATGCTCAAACGTTTGGAGCCCCAGGGGGTCCGAAAGCCAAAGGTACCGCCAAAGTACCAGACCTTGGTTGCCCCGGGGGTCCTCTGTGGACGACGACCTCGGACTCACACTTTTGCCTCACGCAGCGCACTAGTTAGTCTCTATCTCCATCACCGATGGATGGTGTGGGTTGACTGGCATGCGCCAACGTCTGCCCCCCCTAACACAC
>JACAFV010000108.1:11143-112687 GCA_014635975.1 Plectosphaerella sp. P0831 | reverse complement strand
GGCTTGAAGGCGGGCGGTGAGCCTGCTCTTCACGCAGAAAGCGGCGTCGTACCGTACCGGTACAGTTGCTGTACGCATAGCGATTTTTGGCGCCGGAGAGGAGGAAATAAGCAACTCGATGGTGCGGGATCAGGGAATAGCAGGGGCAGAGCAGCACTTCAAGGTGTGAGAGGTCGAATCGACCAGTCCGGTGTCTGCAAGTCCCCTGGAGAGACGGCGGGTCTCGGGACAGTTGAGCGGACGGGGGGACTTCAAGTTCTGGGTGTGGAGTGATGGGGGTGTGGTTCCAAGGCGGCTGCGAGACCCCCGAAACTTGAAGTCTCTCTAGGGTGTGGTTCTAGATGTCCACTGACGTAAGGAAGTTGCCAGGGTTCACAGTAAACTCTTTCTGTGTTCGTTTTGAGCAGGGGGGCGCGTTTCGTCGCAAAAGCCCATATCCACTCTCCCACCTTGTCTCTTTCGCCCATCTTGGTCCCCCATGCCCATCTCCACCAATACGACGAATGCTGTTGCAGCATCAGGCATCTTGGCACGAGGAACACCTTATTCTCATTCCCGTCATCGTTCGCAGACATCAATGAAGTCTCTGTGTCTGGCTGTAGAAACCCGCCGATCGTCAACACTATGCCCAGAGAGCGAGTCGAAGACCGAACGAAGCTGGATGATGAAAGCGTGGCAGTACTGCCGTGCAAGTATCTGTGTCACGAGCTTGTTCGACACTCATCGCTCGTCACTCGATGGCAAGGGTACGACCAGCACGGCCCAGGGCGGGTCGAACCAGCCAGCGTTGCATGCCATACGGCAAAAATGGTCGTGCTTGTCTGTTCCAAGACGTGGGTGGGTGACGGAGGAAGAGGCGGTCACATCGTCATATGCCGCCGCGTTTGGGCTGAACGCTCAGTCGCATGCTTGGTACCATCCAACGGGAGCCATCGCGAGGATGAAAAAGCGTGGCAGGGGGGGTAAGAGGGGGGTCCCGCCTGTCGTCATGGCGCCGGTCCTGAACTGAACGGCCCCTCCATCCCCATCCGTCATTCCTCGACGTAGTGGCCCAAGAAACTGGGGGGACAACCTCGTTCTTTGATTTCCTGCTTACTTGGGTACTCGATCGATTGATTGTTAGCGCGACCCCGAGGAAGCACTACGAAGACGTTTCCCCAACTCTCTGACATCAATCTCCCAGACTAAGAAAGGAACCACTCGCCCCCATCTCGGCTTTCTTCCCAGCCGAGTCCCATCCACCGGCAGTCTACAAACAACGCCCGCTAGCGGAACAAACGATGCTCGATGCGGTATCGCCTCGTCAGGCTCTTGTCGACAGGCTCAAGCGCACCAGAAGGCGGACCGCGTTCAACCGGGGCCCTGTCTGTCCGGTGCCTCTTTGGCCAAGGTGTCCGTGGGCGAAGACAGGTCAGGTCCTCGCACGCATGCCTCGTCGACCCTGCCCTGCATGGCAACATGCATGCTTGACGCCCCTTTGTCTTGGTTACACCCGTTCCGCCCTCCCTCAGCCCTTTCGAGAGCGAGTGCAATTCGACCAGTGCGGCCGTGCAAACGCCAGAAGGGCAAGGCAAGGCAAGAGTCGGTAGGTAGTAGTTGGGTGGGTTGAGGGCGGAACAATCGCTCCAAGCCTTTTGCGCATGCCCATCGAGTCATCCTTGTCAGCGCTGGCCCCCCCCCCGCTGCTCGTGACTTGCTTGATGTGTCGTTACTGTCCATTGACATCCCCCGAAAACTGCCTAATCGGTAACACCCCGGACACTGGGGATTTGAATTGCCGCATCCACTTCCCAGAGGCTGAGGAGTGCGGGCTGGCATATCATCATGTCGTGCATCGTCCACTCAGCCTCTGTCACCATTCGATGGTCTACTAAACTGATCCGTGGTACGCTGTGGTTTGGCGCACCTTATCTCTCTAGTTCAGTTCCTGGTTCGAGAAGCCCGTCAAAAGAAAGAAAAAGCCCGATGCAGAAGGATGGCGATTATGCCCGGCTTTGCGGTGACCCTTTTCGGTTCGTGATCGACATGTCATGGCCCAAACAGCCTACCACCAACTGAGGGCGCGCATCCTTCGGACCTTCAGGGAGCTTTCAGCTTGGCCTGTCCGGCGGCCCACCGCGCCAAACTGAGAAGTTGAGATGGGAAATGACCTTTGACGAGCTGACGGATGATGGCCGTGGCGCCGCGCCAAGTTGTCCCTCTCCCGCCCGAAAAGCGCCCTTGACGCCCCTGGCTTCGTGATGAGCCGGGGGCAACCCTCCTTGGCCCGCTGGGCGGCCCAACGTCCGCTATCACCGATTCGGGGAAGCTTGGGGGGCGTTTGCCAAAAAGACACGGGCCTTAAGAAAAGAAGACAAGACGTCGTGAAGCACTACTGCCGGTTCCGCCATAGCCGGCGCCTCGGTGGCTGCAAGATTGCAAGCGGCGCGGAGAACACCAACTGGGGCCGATGATCTCAACGGCGACCGCTCCGTCGTCCACCCTAGTGTTGGCCTCTGGCGCAAGCCACAAGCGCAGAAGTGCCAATACTCGTATGTGTTGAAGCTTGGTCTGTGTTAAGTAAGAATCCTTGGCGGACGTTCAAGTTGAGAATGAAGCAGGTATGCCCTTGCTAGGATCGGGGTGTTTTGCAAGCCGCCGCCGCCGCCCCCGGAAGGATTGTTGGGGGTGGGATGGTCAGTGTTCCATCGCAAGAGGGGCCTCCTGCCCTTTCGATCCGGTGGATATGGCAACAATATCATCAGCTGTGAGAGCCTTGCGGGGGGACAGATAGGTCGAGAGGCGAATTGCTGCCCGACTGGGGTGTTGGCGCCATCGACCATGCTAGAGTCCAGTCCTAGCACAAGAAAGACCCAACCTCATGTCTTGCCTGCTTGCCCCTGGACCAAAGGACACTCGGCATCGCGGTGTTCCGTCCGGCCCGGTTGTTGAGCAAAGAAACCCTGATCTCCAAGACGGATCCCCCCTTGTGATGAGAGGACAGGGCTGGGTGTGTTTCTGTACGAGTACAGGAAACAAGCAGAACGCCCTTGCCCAATGATTGCCACACATCGGATTTCTCCGCTGCACGATTTTACTGGCTTTTTTTTGTTTTGTTTTTACTCAAAGGGGATCCCTGCGTTCTGTTTCGGACACGCTCTCCAGCGTTACTTCGCTCGTCTCGGCCATCACTCTCGTTGCCTCGTGATGTTTTAGCGTTCTCTCTCGACGTGTCGATGATGGATGCCAATCTCATCGACCCGGCATTTGCGAGATTGTTTTCTGGCCCATCTGAGATTGCAGCTCTCGACAGCCCCGTTTGAGCTGCGGAACCTCGCGCTAGCTCGCTTGCAGCGACTTGAAACACGCTAGACATGGGGCCCTGGCCCGGAAGATCAGTTGAGCGCCCGCCTATGACAGGTGCTGGAATGGTCGCCGACTACTCCACCTGCCACCACTACACACTTGGAGACGCCGGGATTCAGATCTCAAGTCCTCTTTTCAAGTCGTCGGCTCGTCGCCCTCGACGACCCATTCCGCCTGCTCCACAGTTGATGCTGATTACCCTCCGTCCATCGGAGATTCACCGGCACGTCACCGTGGCCCGTGCAATGTCCGAGCGAAGTCGAGACCGTTGACAGGTGCTCCGCAAGATGGCGCAGCAAACACAAGCGCAAACCGAACTGGCCTTGCTTGCCTGCACGGGGAGAACCAATGCCGCTCAGCTTCAAACGTGGCCCGGCTTGCTCGCTGGCGGCGGCATACTGGTAAAGACGGAAAAGCTCAAGGCAAGGGCGTGACTCTGTCAGCCTTCTGGTGCAGGACTCTGTCCTTGCGTCCCGCATACCCCAGATACTACTTACAGTGACAGCGTCGATCTTCAGCCAATGCGACCATCAACCGGCACATGCCAGTGCTCCACAGCTTCAGCGTAGGACGTACGCACGGCGAGAAACGAAACATACAGACGGCCCAGGATGTCTTTCAGCTTTGGGCACGGCGGTCGGGGCGTCCATTTCTTACTCTGTCCGCCCCCTCCCAGTCATCTCACTCTCCCCGTGTCCAAGTACGAGTATCCGTACGTACCCAGTAACATGAAGGCGGCGGACTCTCCGCTGGTCCCGTCCTTCTTGGGAGGGAGGGGAGGGGTGTATGCGCACCCGCAGCTAGGCTGGCGATCCATGCAGATGATCAAATGCGAGGTTGACGGTGAGGACACGAAGGGAACCTGGAAGATTACTAGGTTTGTTGCGCCTATCAGCCGGCCGTGGCCAGGTGCCCTCCAGATTGGCTGGTATCAACTTGTACCCGGTACGACACGGAGGCCCTTTAATTTGAGTGCTTCTCGCCCTACCGACAAGGGCATGTCTCAGAAGCAACAAGGATTCCCCAAAGGAGGGCCACTTTACCATCTGACAAGGGGGGGATCCCATCTGCATCATGAGGCTTCCTGGCCCACAGCGGGGGAGTGTCGATCATGACCGTTTTCTGTCTTCGGTGCGGCGGGGGCGCAATGCGACAGCTTCTAGAGGTCATTTCTGGACTCGAGGTGCCGTGTCTGTGTTAGATGATAACGGGGGCGCTTTGATTAAAGCGAGAAAGAGCCGTGAGGCGCTCGCTTGTGTTGGCGGAAGAAGTCGACGAGCTCGAGCTACGGCGGCCGGAGCGTCGTAGCCCTAGCTGCTGTGCCCCGAGTCTTGTGAGACAGTCCTAAGTTTTCTTCAGTTTTCAGGCCTTTGAGGGAACCCCCGTAGCAAGGATGTCGATGTCAGTGCGCCAACGCCGGCATTGTGGGCGACAGCTGGCGGCACTGTGCTGGCGGGACTTCAGCAGCCGGGTGGCAAAAGACGTGATGAAGGGGGGGAGTGGAGAGGAGGACGCGCGTCTTTCAGCGCCTGTGAGAGACTGCGTCAGGGGACTCCTCCCTGTGGTATACCGACGGCGACCTTTGGGGGCGGTGGGCTCTGAAGACCATTGGCCATTGCCAATGCAGGTAGAGGGGTGGTGGCTGTAAGGCCGCTGGAAGCTTGCATGCTGCAAAACCTGAATTCCCAAAGCGCGGGAGGGATGATGCCGTCACTGCTGGGGAGGAAAAGGGCGTGGTTTGTGGCGATGCAGTGTTAGTTTTCTGGTGGAGGGGGGACGGACGGAAGGACATGAGTCGGGTCACAAACTAGGCAGGTCGAGGAATTGCCCAACACGAGCCTGGCGACATTGGCATGACCCCTCAAAAACAAGCGTGTTGAAGTGCTTGGAAAGACATGTCGTTGATAATAGATTTCGAGCGCGGCTTTTGATAGAAAGGGTCGAGCTGCTGACCTTCTGGACAAGCGAACTCCCTAAGGAGAGAACATAGGCAATGGTGATTGGTTAGAACCCGATCGTGGGATACGACGAAACATCAATGACGTCACATGGGCTGTTTTCCTGCGCTTGAAACGTCGAAGAGGCCGTCCGTCCAGTAGGAGGAGGGGAAGATCAATCGCCGGGCGCGGTCCAGACCGTCGTCGACCGTCGACGGCTTGCACATCGTCGGCGATGCCTACGCGTCGCCGCCATGGACTTTTTATTTAATGCTTCAGGGCTGCTCAATTTGCGCTGTTCCTCTGCTTCTTGCTCTGAACCTCGCTTGGGACGAAAATTTGCGGAAAATTCGGGGTCAACGGGTCCACTCCGAAGAATATGCGCATCTCCATCGGTTACACAACGACGACTCAAACATAATGGCCAAACAATATCCGCAAAGGACTTTCATCAATACATGACACGAACGAAGGCGTGGTCGCCTGCCGAGAGAAAAAGTGGATGAAGGAAGAACGGGTCTGGGAAGAGGAGCAAGCATGCGGCGCTTGACCATCACGATGCGAATACAATCGGTACATCCATTATCGGGTTCAACATTCGTGCGGCACGATACCACGGCACAACCTGCAGCTTCGACCCCCGACCCGACAATGCTCGATGCGTACGCCAGCCATCCGCTAATTGAAGCTGGAACACCGTTGCGCCGCCACAACGTCATGCAGGCTCGAGAGCCTTGTGCACCGTGCTGTTTGTTCCGAGCCGTCGATGAGGTTGGAATCCCCCCGGCTCTCTGGCAACGCACCCAGAATCCTTGGCTTTCACTCGACATCGACAACATGGTCCATGACTGATGCAGATGACGACAGGGGCACCGCCCCTGGATCACCCGGCGTCGGATGATGGAACACGGCATTCCAAATTGATCCAATGGGGCGAGCATTGAACACGGTCTCACGTCCGTCGGCTCTTATGCATCTGGGACAGCCAAGGTGGTACACGCCGTGGACGATGCACAAAGACGCAATATGCTTGCCCTGTGCAATATCGTCGTCACTTGGCTTTTTCGATCCAGGTCCCTCCAAGCAAAAAGCAACGCACGTATCGAGGGCAGGCCGGGGCTACCTTACTTTTCCGTCACTCAGAGGATGAGACATGGCTGGGGAGTCTGCCCGATTACCGCATCCAGTCTTGTCTGGGAACTGACTGCCATCGGGAAGATCTGTCTCACCTCCTTGGCCCAGGAGCGACTTCACCTGATTGAAAGCATGCAACTCGAAGACCGCCAGGCACGGGAATCCGAGGGTTTGTGATGGGCTTGTTTGACCGACATCCGCCGAAACACAAATGCCGTCATCGCCTTTCGGTTCACACCCCTCCCCCCGTGGCCGCCATCCGAACCAGGAATTCGCTAGATACAAGCACGCACCTCGGATGCTTGCCATCTCGATAGTTCATTCGTGATGAGGGGTTTTGCGTCGGGGAGACTAGTTAACCCCCCGCGCGGCCGCCATGCACGTAGTCATAGTCCCAGTGTCCGCCCCCCGCGAGCAGCTTTGCATGTGCCGACGGGTCATGCACAGTGGAATAAAGAGCTCCGAGTAGGTACGCCACGTTGGACGCATGAATCGCGCGGGTGCCGCCCTTGCCGTGACGACAGCCCGCTCGCTCGGTCGACGAGGTGAGATGGTGCGATGGGACGGAGCATATCTAAGACAGCTGTTGTGCGGGAGATCAACCAGGAAGATCTGCGATGTTCATCCCGCGTCACTACAGTTGGAGGAACGATGGGCCAGAAACACAGGCAAGACAGATGCATGGCGAGTAGCCAGGGCGACGTGCTGAGTGTGGTGAAATAGATAGAGATACTCACAGCGTCCTCGCTGTGTGGAATCGCAACATCAAGTCATGCGGCCCTCTGCCGATAAGGCGATCTGCTGGTGCTGCCCGCGTGTTGTTGAACCAGACTTCACTCATGTGTTGCGCCTCATGCTGAGACATGCCTGGCTAGCTGTGCGACTGACTTCCAGATACTAGGCGGCCAGTAGTTGTTGTGACCTGTGTTGTTGTTTTTCAGAACGTGGGAGCCTGCAATTTCCCGCATCTCTGTTGGCTGATTCTTTGCTGGGAATGGCGGTAGGAGACATATGTTGTCGATGAGTACAGCACGATGGTGATTGGGGAGCCCCCGGTGCCGAGAGCTATCATCGACTGGACTTCAAGGTTCCCAGGTTCCATGCCGATCGACCTCCTCTCAAGCTCCGTATTCAAGTTGAAGACTGCCAAAAGTCAATGCCAACCGTTCTGGTAAGAGAAACAGACATTCGAGCGACGATGGATTGTCGGTCGAGTCACATTTGCCGACGTATCAAGAGCGGTGGGAATTCGTTGATGTCAAGTGAAGACGTCTCGATTGACAAACTCCCTTCATCGTCCAGTGTTGCGTGATAGTTTGACCGTGTTGTATCTAGTAGCGGCATTCGTGGGAACAGAGACGAAGATTCATCGTCGCGGAGATGCCCAGAGGAACCGTGTACCTCGTCTCAGCAAACTGATTGTCAGATATAGGACTATCAACGTATGCTAGATTACCGAGAGCGATGCCAAGGGTGCTGCCAAGTACGAATCGGTTCCGAATTAACCTAGTGATCCGAACACCGAGCATTTCCTGCTGAATTTTGAAGTGTCCGAGCAGGCTGTCGCCAGAATAGCATGAAGAATATAACTCCCTCCAGCCCCTGTTCGCCGAGCTAGAAGTGCCTCAACCCAAGGATCGCGCTTGGAACTCAGGATTATGGGATATCAACAGATATCATTCGTCTACTTCAATAATTGTGGATTTCCCGATCATTTGCGTTTGGAGGTCGTCTGCTTGGGAGGTCTAGACATTCGCGTGAACCTGCTCGCCCCCCTTCCAACATGTGTCTTATATTTTGGGGAGCTTCCCAAGTGACTTTCTCAAGAAGATGCCTCGAATGAGCTGCGTGAGAGCGCGGGCAGACTGGTTGCACGACGAAAGGGAAAATGAGAGTGTCGCGCGACTACATCCGGTTCGCTGGTCGTGGCTTGATGCCAACACTCGAGCCGGGGCTGATACTTGAGTGTCAGGACAGTATTGTGTTCAGCTTCAAGATAGATCGGCCAAGGGCCTTGCAAGACAAGTTGGAGTTGCTACCCTGCTTCGATGGATTGATAACTGCACAGCTCACAATGGTGAACGAGGTGCGACGTTTTGCTCGCCCGATGGTACTAAATTTTCCTTCCCTGTTCACATTGATGAGCCTGTCCCGAGCACTTGTCCATCAGCACAGGAAGCCTCGTATCACATAAAGATCCTCCAAGTGAGCTGGAAGTAGCAGAATGGAAGAAGATGAAGCTGGTCATTAGTTGATACTAACCAGGGAGAGATTTCTTCCCCTACGGTACAAATATGCTGAGGGAGTGTTTGGGACTTGGTGCACAGGCGAGAAGATCCTACAACCAGAGCCAACAATGCAATGAGAGCAAATTGACCACCAACCGGTACCAAAAGAACTCTCTAGAAGTATGGTGGTGGATGTAACACGCGGCGTTGTGCCCCCTCTCTCGTCCCAATGCATCTGTCTACGAGCACGACATGTTGACCACATAGGACATCCTATTTGCAAGCTATCAAGACAATGGCGCTTGTATCAATGAATCTACCTACTTACTACCAGAAGATCTTTGGGGTATCGTGACAGTATCCATGGTTGAGAACTCCGGCGGCTACGACGTGCAGCTTTGACCAGATTCATTGGAAATCAATGAGCTTCACGGCCAACGAGTCCTCAATTCCCGCCTCCGCATCATTGGGCAGGAATACCCTCTTGGGGATCTGGAACTCGACAACCGGGGCCTTCTTCACCTCCTTCTCCATCTCGGCATCCAGCAACTGTAAAAGACTGTCAGCTCATGTTGGGGACGAGCGTATGTAATGAGGGGCAACTTACACTGCTGTACGAGTGGTCCAGGAAGTCCTCCACGTTGTAAGACTGCTTCGTAAACTGTTCCGACATGATCTTGGCAATGGTTGCCACGTTCGGATGCCAGTGGCTCTGCAGTTGGACGAGCTCCCAAAGACAGCTATCAATGGCGCGCGTCTCGGTGGGATCCGCCACGTCCGGCAGGAATGGGTCATCCATGCCCTCGTTCTCGATCAGTTGCTTCATCTGCGGGTCTTGCACCTCGCGGTGGATCATGAAGGTGCATGTCGGGTGGCGCTTGAGGATGTTGTAGGTCCATGGGATGATGAAGACAACGGCCGCCGGAGGACCACTCAGCGACAGCCGGGCGAGCTTCTTGATGAAGCTTGCGACGAGGGCGGCCGGCAAGTGGGAGGATGATAGAAACGTGTCCATGAGGCGGAAGAAGCGGGACCTGTGCTTGGAGTGCAGAATGTCGCGATCCAGGAGCGAGTACAGTTTGGTGTAGAAGGACGGGTAGTCGAGGTTTCTCTCCTTGATGAGGTAGAAGACACCGGAAAGGGCGAGAAGGGACATGGAGCCGCCGGTGTTGTACGAGTCTGTCAGGAAGTCGGCGAGGAGCTCCGGCCGCGTGAACCACGGCGCAATGACGTTGGACATGATGTCGAGGATCTGCTTCCTCTCGTCCTTGGTCTTGGCGAGCCTCAAAACGGCGAGCCATGCGTCCTGCCCTTGCCGTTGGTGCTGGTGAAGCGAGTTGAGAGCGTGCGACTTCTTCTTAGGCTTCTCAAGATAGAAGTTCTCAAGCTCCTTGGGCACGTCTCCAATGGCAGAGAGAAGGCCAAAAGCGTCGTCAAAGGCGTCTTCCTGGTCTTCAGTCGTCTTTTCAACAAGGTTCCTGGTTCATGTTAGCATGGCCCGAAGGTAGCTGGATGGCATCGTGGCGTACTTGATCGCCCTCAAGGCGTAGAACCGAATGTCGTCAAACTCTCCGAGGTAAGTCTCGACAAACTCACCGCGGGCCTCATCGCTGCTGGAGTTCAGAAGCGCCTCCATGATTTGCTGCAGCCAAATCTGGGGGAAGCTGTTCTCCTCCGACTCGGCAAGGTGCTGCGCCTCCGACTTGACGAGCTTCATGGCGATGGCGAGAGCCGGGAGAGCCAGCTCATCCACGATGATGAACTCGAGAAGCACGTCCTTGTACTCAAAGTAGCGATCCCTGAGCCATTGTGTGACCACAGCTTCCTTCTCTGCCTGACCCTTCTTCTTCACGAGAGAGCCCGAGGCGAGGAGGTTCATGAAAACTTTGGTCAGGGCAACCGAGGCGAGGGCGGCAAGGTCCGTTTCGCTTTCATATGATTTTGCGATGCCGATCAGTTTCGGAATGTTGTTGTAGTTCTTCTTTGATTCGAGGATCGACTCCTGGAGCCTGACAATCTCATCGGCGGCGGCATTCTCATCGCTGCTCTCGTCGTCGCTCACGGACCGTGCCCGCTTCTTCGGCGGCGCCTTGGTTTCCGAAGAGCGCTTGCGCTTGACGGCAGGAGCGCTTGCTGTCTTGCCGGGCATTTTGAGTCGTTTCTGGGGGACAATGGCGGAAAATCAGCATGAAATGCACCGCAGTCGAATTTCACTGGTAACTCTCTGATGGCCAAGACCTTAAAAATTTCCAGGCTCGAGCGCACAGGCCACCTCAACTTTAGATTGGAAGGGAGCCACTTGATCAAAAGTTGGAGACCAGCCTAGCCTGATTCAATCCAGCCCGTTTGCCCGTCCGTCCAGTCCCGTCCAGTGTCGGGCGCCTCCACGGTTCCGCAGACTCCCGGCCGCCCAGCAACGTGAGGAGCTGGCAGCCGCATCACGTGATACATTCTACCCGAGCTAGCGCGGCCCAAAAAACCTCAACCTCATCCTCCAAGCTACGAATGACCTCAAGCCTCGTAAATCGCATCCCCAGATCATCTCAAAATGGCGTCCCGTCTGGTTAGATCCGCTGCTGGTACGTCTGAACCCCTCGGTCCGACGACTACGAGACCAATTGGCCCCGCGACCGCGATCGCTGACGTGTAGTCTTCCCCTCAACAGGCGCCAACCTCCTCCGGCCGACCGTGGCTCGGCGCGCGCTCCCCGCCGTCTCCATCATCGCCGCCCGCAACACCTCCAACGTGCCCGCCGAGGAGCCCAAGAAGAAGGCCCAGTCCCTCATCGACTCCCTGCCTGGCAACTCCCTCGTCTCCAAGACTGCCATCCTCTCCTCCACCGCCGCCCTGAGCGCCTACGCCATCAGCAACGAGTACTACGTCCTCAACGAGGAGACCGTCGTCGCCGTCGCCCTCCTCTCCGTCTGGGGTGGCCTCATCAAGTATGGTGGCCCCATGTACAGCGAGTGGGCCGAGGCCCAGAGCAACAAGATCAAGAACATCCTGAACCAGGCCCGTGCCGACCACGCCTCCGCCGTCCAGGTCCGCATCGACGACGTCAAGCAGATGAGCGGTGTTGTCGACGTTACCAAGGCTCTGTTCGAGGTCTCCAAGGTATGTCCGAGAACAGCCGGCGTATATCACCGAGGGGTCTCCCTTCTGTCATATGCCGGCCTTGATACATAGTGTCAACGTGGCAACACGTGTGCTGACACATTGTTTAGGAAACCGCCAAGCTTGAGGCCGAGGCCTACGAGCTCGAGCAGAAGACTGCCCTGGCCCACGAGGCCAAGGTCGTCCTTGACTCCTGGGTCAGGTACGAGGGTCAGGTCAAGCAGAGGCAGCAGAGGGAGCTGGCCGAGAGCATCATTGCCAAGGTCACCAAGGAGCTTGAGAACCCCAAGGCCCTGCAGCAGATCCTGCAGCAGAGCGTTGCTGATGTTGAGAGTGAGTACCGATGCATTCCCGAGGCCGAATTGACGCTTGCCGGTCGACCCGAAAGATCCATCATGCTGACGCCGTAAACAGAGATCCTCGCCACCAAGGCCCAATAGACAGCTTAGCTGCCTAGTTTCTTGAACGAGAGATTCCAGCAGAAGAGCGGAGGGTTTCTTTTGTCGAGGGGCTTCCCCAACCTGTGTTTATAAACACCCTGTGCATTAGCCAATTCCAAGAATTGTGATCCTAACTAATCTATCTGCCTGGTTGTCGTACTCCTACATGTTTGCACACTCGATGCCTCTGACCGTGACAACCTAGTCCCACAACAGGACCATGCCGACTTTGTTGGACCGAATACGTACTTTGGCGCGTGTTGGCAGAATCGAGACAACAGGTTTCAGCCACAACCTCCATCGCCGATAGCGGAGTCATGATGCCACCGTCGAGGGCCCCGAATCTTGACTGACGCATGTGTTCAACTGGGTAGCAATCGTATTGTTGTTCATTACAAAGAAAATAAGATTTAACACGTCAATGTACAGCACACAGACAACGGCCAGCCCTCTCAGTACAACGGCCGTGACTCCTCCCACTTCGATGCAGGGGCCGTCTTCTCTTCCATCACCGGTGACTCCTCCGACTTGATGTCCGCGCCGAGAGAGACACGGCCACTGCGGCGCCGGCGGACGCTGTCGCCGCCGATGGGTCCGATCCACTCCCATGCCCTGCCAACCTCGCCGCTTCGACCCTCACGCTGGCCAGTACGAACGTTGCTGTTCTGCTCAACAATAACCTTGACCTTTGCCCAGATCCTGTCCCGAACGCTAAGGGAATGAATAGACCGGAGAACATCGTCACGCAGGTTGGGCAGGAACAGCCAGGGGTCGTCGATCTCTTCCTCGCCCAGCTCCTTCTGCGCGGCAAGTCTGGCGAGCACGAGGTCAACAAGTCCCGGCAGCTTGGCCGCTTCGACCTTATGCGTCCTCCAACGAGCGCGGAGATAGAAGTAGAGTACGATGAGGGAGCCTAGAGCCCCAGCTGGGAGTCGATATCGCTCCAGTCCGAGTCGGAAGGAGCGCTTTGCTGAGCAGGTGAGCGAAAGGCGAGCGAGAGAGGAGGACGAGAGGTAGGTGTTTGAAACGCCGGCGGGATTGGCTTCTCTAGTTCCGGGGCCGATCTGGTTAGTATCTGGGTCAGAAACGACTGTTGTAAAAATGATGCAAGGGTTGTGCGTTGTCGACAGTGACGGGGGAAGGGCAGCAAATACTTACTCGACGGTTTCCACCTCCTCGCGATCCTTCACCTCGCCAATAGCAGCCGCCCAGAGGTCGTCGAACTCCTGCTTGTTCATCTTTTTGCTCCTCTTTTGGCTGATCACCTGCCTGAGCTCTTCCTCTTCAATGGCAGGCGTCTCCTCCTTCTTGCCGGTGTCATCCACCAGCTCGCCACACTCAAACTGTGCGCGCCTCTCGCGCAGCTCCTCAACGGCCTTGTCTGCCACGGCCTTGACGCGACGGACCTTCTCGCCATCAGGCTCGCATGTCGGGGGCAGCGGCACAATGCCACCGAGCGACAGGGGGTGAGGCACGAGAATGAAGTCCTGCTCGCATCGCACAGAATAGTCGGCAAAGCAGAACGCATGTGCCGGGCAGGGCTCGCACTGCGGCTCGACAAAGGGGACAACCCAGTCCGGAACAGGGACATCGGCAGGAATCAGTTGAACAGCATCCCGGCCCAGTCCACAGTACCCAACGGCGACCTTTTCCTGACGGTACCAGCCGGCATAGGTAGCCAGCAGCACGAACGAAAGTGCGGCAAATGGCACCTTGAAGAAGGGAGTTGCTCTGGCTGGGGGCTGGGCCGCACGGCGTGGTTCCAGGGCAGTCTCGCCTCTGGACCTCATCTCGAGCTCGAGCTCAAATTGTTCCTCAGGTGTAAACTCCTCCCCAGCATCGATATCGGGAGCCACAAGCATGGGCTCAGGGGCGGGTAGCGACTGACGCGACTTTTTGCTGGGCGAAACTTCAAACTTCTTGACGGATCTGGACGACTTTGGTCGCTCGTATCCGTCAGTCTGTCGCCTCGTAGAGATATCGTCGTCATCGTAGCCGTAAGTGCTGAAATTCTCTTGGCCACCCGTCCTTCTTCGGCTGCTGCTGGGCCTGGGCTGGGCTGGCGGAGAGCTTCCACTCTGGAAGGGGTTTTCTGCGGAGAAGTTCTCAGATACCCGGGGTGTCTTGAAGAAGTCGTTGCGTTCAGACTCCTCGACCTTAACCTGGGGAGTGACGGCACGTGGAACTCTTCGTGCAGATTGGGGGACAATGTCCCCGTCATCGAGTGCTTCGGAAACCTGGCGGCTTATCCGTCCTTTTCGCTTTGTCGGGCTCGGAATAGGAGCAGGCTCGGGCTCTTCGTAGTCTTCGGACCGAAGTCTTGCGGAAGCCTTCCGTGGGGAACGGGATCGCCTGACACTTTGCGGCGGAGGCGCAAGCTCGTCGTCAAAGGCGTCAAATGTCTGAGAGTTGCCGCGGGGCATGTCGATGATGCCCATGCTGGAGCGCTTGGCTCTAGCTTGCTTGTCGAGGAACTTCTTCGCCTTGGGCACCACTCGCTCGTTGAATAGTTCGATAAGCTGAGGCTTCTTGGCCGTCCCGGGATACTGTACGTCGTGCGCGACCAGGATGGAGCGAAGTCGCGGAACAGTAAGGCCCTTTGGGTCGAACCCAGGCTGGAGGTAATCGTACTCGTCGTCCATATTGTCGAGGCGTAAGTAGACGGAGGGTCGAAATAAGTATGTAGTGCTGTAGGCCCTCGATGATTTTCGAAGGAAAAGAAGGTGGAATCAATCAGGCGAAACCTCGCGATAAGAAAGCGCAAACAAGACAGCTTCCGACCGTTTCGAACAGGGTCGGTCCTTCCGATTACCGCCTTTGCTTTGTTGGATCAAAGCAAGCGTCTGCGATGTGGTGGACCAGCCTGCAGCTTGACTGAGACTGAGATGGTCAAAGCCCGTGACAGCTATGCAACGGAAGGAGGGGAACCAAGGAGGAGCGCAACAAAGCCAGATTTCTGGAAGCAGCGGCGTGATGCGATCGAAAAAGTAAAGGTGTTGCCAGAGGGTGCAGGTCTCGCTGGTGCTTTGTCTCTGTGGCAACCCGGATTAAAAGTGGGCAGTTGATGAACCTCTGGTGGGGTGACGACATGGGGTGCTGACACCTCAGCCACTCCAGCCACACGTCTCTTGCTGCCTGCGCCAGTATGGCAGAACATCCCACCTTGGAGCAGGAGCTTGGACCATCTGCTAAAAGTCCCGAACATTGAGGATGCCGCCGATCGCATGATGATGAGCATACCGGTCGATTTCTGAGGGCAAGACCCCTGAACAATATTCTATCGTTTCTATCTCGCTGTGCCTGCAAGCACTGAAATCGAGAGACAAAACCAGAAGAAGATGCCGAGCCCTCGAGCCCTCCTTGCGCGACCGCGGGTCGTCTGCCGAACATGCACCAGGCGCTTCCAGACGCAGTCTAGAAGGTCTTTCGCCAGTACGAGCTCGACCGAACCAGACATCTACGATGTGGTGTGCGTCGGCGGTGGTCCCGCAGGCCTGAGTCTTCTGACGGCACTTCGTAAGTGCCAATGACCCAACTATGAATGCAATTGATCATCCAAACTCACATACCCAAGGTGCAAACCCAGTCACTTCCGGACTGCGGGTTGCCCTCGTCGAGGCCCAGGACCTGTCCAAGACCCGAAACTTCAACCTCCCCTCCGACTGCTTCTCGAACCGCTGCATATCTCTGACGCCAACATCGGCCGAGTACCTCAACTCCATTGGAGCATGGACCCATATCAAGCGGAACCGGGTGCAGGCATACCACGAGATGCAGGTGTGGGATGGCGTCTCTGGCGCACGGATCGAGTTCGACTGGGAGCATGGCAACTCCAGGGCCGGGAAGACCATCGCATACATGACAGAGACTCTGAATCTTACGTCAGGTCTGCTGAGCCGCCTGGACGAGCTTGGGGGTGTCTCTGTGTTCGAAAACTCCAAGGTGCAGGAGATTTCCCTGGGCGAGGAGACTGAAGAGATGGACCTCAGCCAATGGCCTGTTGTTCATCTTTCAGGGGGACAGAAGCTTTTTGCCCGTCTTCTTGTCGGTGCCGATGGTGCCAACAGCCCGGTTCGCTCCTTTGCCAGCATCCAGGCCAGGGGCTGGGACTACCAGAGGCACGGCGTGGTAGCGACGCTGGAACTCGAGGGCGATGGATGGGGCGGCGAGCACAACAAGACCGCATACCAGCGTTTCCTTCCTACTGGTCCTGTCGCCATGCTTCCGCTGCCCGGCAAATTCTCGACGCTGGTGTGGTCAACGACGCCTGAGAGGGCGGCCGTCCTCAAGAGCCTGGCGCCAAAGGACCTCGTCGCGCTCGTCAATGCGGCCTTCCGCCTGAGCACGACGGATCTGGACTATATGCACACACAATCTTCGGGTCAAGTTGACGAGCTCTCTTGGCGCATGAACCACACTGAGGTCGACCCACGAAGCGTCCCTCAGCCCGTGGTCAATGTGCAGGAGGGCACTGTCGCCTCGTTCCCTCTCAAGCTCCGCCATGCAGACACATACATTGGCGAGCGAGTCGCGTTGGTTGGCGATGCCGCTCACACCATCCACCCGCTCGGCGGCCAGGGCCTGAACCAAGGCCAAGGCGACGTGCAGAGTCTGGCCAAGTCTATCGAGTTTGCCGTCTCCCACGGCCAGGACATCGGTACCTCTCTTTCTCTCGAGTCCTACAACTCGGAGAGGTATGCCGCCAACCACGTAATGCTCGGGGTCTGTGACAAGCTTCACAAGCTGTACTCTGTTGGAAGCGGGCCACTGGTGCCACTCCGTTCTCTGGGTCTCAACGCTGTGAACGCTATGGGTCCGCTGAAGAAGTTCTTCATGGAACAGGCTGCAGGAAGTGGCAGCAAGCTTGTCTAAGGCCTCATTGGTACCCCATCTGTAAAATCATGTAAAATGTATAACATCTGTTCAATACAACTACTGTCCTGGTCTCGGCTACAGACGCTGGTGTCTTGGAATAGACCAGCTCCAACCTTCCACCCCGTCAATCATACCACATGCACATCCTTGGGAGGTGATACGATGATACGAAAAAAGAACGATGGAATATGTACCGTGCTGTCTGTCTTTGTCCTACAAGTACAAACGGAATTGACCTCGCGATCCTTTACTTCATTTTGTCCCCACCCTGATGATTTATCGGTCGACCTCACCTGGAATTCGGTCAGCAGATGAAACATATGGTTGAGCAAGACTGGGGTTGACCTACCAAACACAAGATCCATAGTACCAATGACAGCGACAGCGTCAGCAAGCATGTGGCCCTTGCAGACGTGGTCGAAACCGCCCAGGTGTGCGAAGCCGGGGGCACGGATGTGGACACGGTACGGCCTCTCGCTACCGTCGCTCACGACGTAGACACCCATCTCGCCCTTGGGAGCCTCAATGGCAGAGTAGGTGTCGCCGGGGGGCACGGTGTAGCCCTTGGTGTAGAGAAGGAAGTGATGGATCAGAGCCTCCATGTTCTCCTTCATGGCGGTGCGGGGAGGAGGAGAGACCTTGTAGTCCTCGACGCGGACGGGACCGGCGGGCATCTTGTTCAGGCACTGGTGGATGATGCGCAGAGACTGCCTGAACTCCTCCATGCGGCAGAGGTAGCGATCGTAGCAGTCACCACGGACACCAACAGGCACGTCGAACTCAACCTGGTCGTAGGCGTCATAGGGCGCGCTCTTGCGGATGTCCCAAGGAACACCGGAGCCACGAAGCATGGGGCCGGTGAAGGAGAGGTTCAGCGCGTCGGCGGCGGACACGACACCGACACCCTGCAGACGCTGGAGCCAGATACGGTTATCCGTGAGCATCTCCTCGGTCTCGTCGATGCGGTCGCCGAACTGGGTCGCCCACTGGTAAATATCGTCGAGAAGACCAACGGGGATGTCCTGGTGGACACCACCGGGGCGGACATAGGCGGCGTGGAGACGAGCACCCGAGACACGCTCGTAGAACTCCTATGGGAAACATTAGCATATAACCCCTCGGAAGGTTCGGGAGGAAAGGCCTACCATGAGCTTCTCACGCTCCTCGAAACCCCACAGGAAAGGCGTAAGGGCGCCAACATCCATTGCGTGGGAGAGGACGGACATGAGGTGGTTCAGGACACGGGTGATCTCCCCGAACAGGGTGCGGATGAACTTGGCGCGCTCGGGAATCTCAATGTTCAGGAGCTTCTCCACAGCCAGGGCGAAACATTGCTCGTTGGTCATCATGGAGACGTAGTCGAGACGGTCGAAGTAGGGAAGCGCCTGCAGGTAGGTCTTGTACTCGATGAGCTTCTCAGTGCCGCGGTGCAGCAGGCCGACGTGGGGATCGGCGCGGACAATCTCCTCGCCATTGATCTCGAGAATCAGACGCAACACACCGTGAGCGGCGGGATGCTGGGGACCGAAGTTGACGGTGTAGTGCCTGATCTTCCTGTCCTCAACGGGAACCTCGACGTCGTCGCCAAGGCCCGAGGTGTTGTAGGGGTCGGCGGACTGGTGCTTGAAGTCGGAGTCGACGGGAACGAGCCTCGTGGGCTGGTAGTCGGAAGCCGGCTGGGCGTAGCGTCGGAGACATGTCGTCGAGAACTGACGGGCGGCGGTCGAGGGACGGGCGACCGAAGGGCGCAAACATAACCGCTTGGCGCTGTGGCCAGCGAGTCTGTAGAGGCTCGCCATTGTGGTCGAAGGGCGGGGAGTTGGCAGCAAGACAAACTGAGGGGATCTACCTCCTCAATTGGGCCTCTTCGACGGTGCCGGGGGGCAGTGGCGAGCTGGGGGTTGATGGAGGGGATTCGATGATGTTGGATTGTGTGGTATGGCCGTCATCTCCCGAGGAGCTCGACGTTCGAAAGAAATCAGTCGGCTCTGATTGGCTTTGACGGAACAGCGTTGAGCCGTGGCCGCGACCCTGGACCCGCTGAACGCCCACGGCGCCAGCAGTGTCAATTGATGGGCGGCACTGTGGACTGTAGCTAGCACTCACCCCATGCTGCCTCACCGATCAAACAAGGAACACATCCTGGGCATCTCTCTATTGAATCTCAATAACAAACCCAACAAGCTGGAAATCGCTTGTCCGGGGAAGCGGCCTCATCACAGGACTATTATAACCTCGGCTCCGTCCTGGAGAGATCCTGCTGCACTCTACGACGAAAAATGCCTTGGCCATGGTCATCTGCTACGCCACCAAACAACAAGACTGATGAGCAGCAGTCCGACAACAAACCATCGTCGTTGTGGAACGAGGTGCTGAGGCCCGAAGATCCCTTGACAAAGGTTGCAAAGGAATGGGGTCCGATTGGACTGACAGTCGTCGGGACATTGGCGGCGTTTGGTTTCTACCAGCATTACCTGCGCCGATTTCCAAGTTCAGCAAACGTTCAGGAGTCCTTTTTTCGGCGGAGGACCCTCTTTGGCAAGGCCACCAGTGTGGGAGACGGTGATGGTTTCCATCTTTTCCACACACCTGGAGGGAGGCTTGCAGGCTGGGGATGGCTTCGCAGAATCCCAAAGACGAGAGCCGACCTGAAAGGCCAGACTGTAAGTTGCACATTACTCTAGGGCCCCAAACTCTCAGCTGATAAGAGCCAGATCCCGATCCGCCTGGCTGGCGTAGATGCGCCCGAGGGCGCTCACTTTGGACGCCCTGGCCAACCACATGCGGCAGAGGCTCTTACCTTTCTTTCAGACTACATCCTCAACCGGAGGGTCCGGGCCCAGATCTACAAGCGAGACCAGTACAATCGCATCGTGGCAACCGTATATGTCCGTCGGTTCCTGTTCAAGAAGGATGTCGGCCTAGAGATGCTCAAGCAGGGCTTAGCAACAGTCTACGAGGCCAAGAGCGGGGTTGAATGGGGCGGTCAGAAGGAAGTTTACGAAGCCGCAGAGGCCCAGGCAAAGGCAAAGAAGCTGGGCATTTGGTCAGGCAAGCAGAAGGACTTTGAGAGCCCCAGGGCCTATAAGTCTAAGATTCAAGATGTCGAGAAGGCGCGCGACACGGAGATGAAGATCACGGCGCCGCAAGTCGTGAAGAGCTGGTGGCGCAGATGGATTTCATGACCAAGCATGAGCGGAGCGACTTTCACTGCACATCAAGATACCCTGTACGAAGCACGACGGCCACTTTAGGCCCAAGAATATAGCCGGAGCTGATTTCTCCGTTGCCCCTCCGAGGCTTTTCCCGAACCCCATGCCACGGCTTGGGGACTTGAACCAATCATTCTGAACTGATGGTGTGCAGCGCCTCTTTCACTGCAATTTGCCCGGCATGCACCCCCGCCAACCCACGACTGTGTCACTGCAGGCCGAGATCCCCCAGGCCAAGTGCATCCGTGGTTCGGCAAACCCGGCAGCGAGCAGAGGACTCCATCTTCTCAGTCCTACATCTACTCATCATGGCCTGCATCGGAGAACCCTGGCCCGGAGAATACGGTTTACGGCGGTCGACAAGTCCGTGTTCCCGTTGTAGCAGAACACACTGCGTTGCAGTCACACAATCTCGGCGCTGGCTGGTGGGCGCCATTCTCGGAACCCCTTCTCGTTCATAGGAGCATAAGTGGTGAGTGTGCAGCATGGCGACGTCCCATTATGGCTGCCTCCCCCTTGTCCTTTACTACCTCTCGCCAGCGTTGCAACGCACTCACTGCAGTGAACCCCGCCATCAGGAAGTCATGCTCCGTCAACACATGCGGCTTAGTGGCCCGTCCATCACATCGAAGGCTGTCAAGAGGAGCAGGAACAGGAAGTAGCACATTATTTCTCGAGTACTTATTAGTCGACGACAGAGTTGCCAAAATGAGTGCTCTCCGCTGCTCCTCTTTAGAACTGCCTCCTCTTCCCCGCCAACGTCATGATATTCTCCCTCGGCAAGGCTGCCATCATTCTGGTCCAGCTGGGCCTCGTCGCCTCTCAGACAGCTGTGGCCATCAATGCCGGCTCTGTCCTTTCTCAACAGATCGATGGCTTTGGCGTATCCCAGGCCTTTGGTAGAGCAGCCCAGTTCCGAGATGACTTCCCCCCAGGGCCACGACAACTGGCTCTTGACTATCTCTTCTCTACAAGC
The DNA here is from genome assembly GCA_014635975.1 of Plectosphaerella sp. P0831. Taxonomy (NCBI): domain Eukaryota; kingdom Fungi; phylum Ascomycota; class Sordariomycetes; order Glomerellales; family Plectosphaerellaceae; genus Plectosphaerella; species Plectosphaerella sp. P0831. The sequence continues at coordinate 91,426 of JACAFV010000108.1, read as the reverse complement.
ACTGGCGCAGGCTTCACCATTGTCCGCAACCGCATCGGCTCGGGCACTGGATCATGGGACAGCATCCTGCCCACTAATCCCGGCGGTCCCAACGCCAACCCGACCTATGTGTGGACCAACGATGATCGTGGCCAAGTCTGGTTCAGCCAGCAGGCGGCTCGATATGGTGTAACCACCTTTTACGCCAACGCATGGAGCGCTCCGGGTTTCATGAAGACCAACGGCCAAGAGATCAGCGGTGGCTGGCTCTGCGGCGTGACCGGCCGCTCCTGCAGCTCGGGCGACTGGCGTCAGGCCTATGCCAACTTCCTGGTCCGCTATATCCGGTATTACGAGGAACAGGTCGGCATCAAGTACACGCACCTCGGCTTCCTCAATGAACCGGACTGGGTGTAAGTCTCTTACCATGGTATCCCAAGAAAAGGCCAGCTGCTGACCCCCTACTAGCGTCAGCTACTCGTCCATGCAGTCAAATGCAGCCGAAGCCGCCAGCTTCATCCCCATTCTCTACAATACATTGCAAAGCGCTGGTCTTGGTCGAATCAAAATCACCTGCTGCGACGCCCTGGGGTGGCCCAGTGCTCGCACCATCACCAGCGGCCTCGTGTCGGCTGGTATGGAGCAGTACCTAGGCGTCATGACATCTCATATGTATAGCGGTGACCCCAACACTCCTCTGAGCACAAAGCTCAAGGTATGGCAGACCGAGGCGGCAGACCTCGATTCGTCCTGGTGTACTACTTGGTACTCCACTGGCGGGCTCTGCGAGGGTTTGACGTGGGCAAACAAGATCGCCACCGGTATCCTGAACGCCAACCTCTCCGCCTACATTTACTGGCAGGGTGCTCAGATCAATCAGTTCCAGGCGGCGTCTTACCTTGTGGCAACCGACGGCACCACCGTATACCCTTCCGGTCGTCTCTGGGCGTTTGCTCAATGGTCGAGGTTCATCCGTCCCGGGGCCAATCGCCTCTCCGCCTCTGGAAGTATTACCGGAGTGCTTTGGGGCGCTTTCAAGAACTCGGACGGTTCTATCGTGGCTGTTTTCACCAACTCTGGGTCCGCAGCTCAGACCGCACGGATTTCCCTCAGCGGGTTCACGGCGGGCGCTGCTTCAGCCTGGGTAACGGACAACACCCGGGCCGTTGCTGGCCTCACAGCCTCTCTGTCAGGTGGCGTCGCCACAGTCGCGCTGCCAGCGCGCTCCGTGGTCACAGTGAAGCTGACTCCTGGCATGGCTGTTCCTCCTCCTCCGACAACGCCGCCGTCTCCGACGCCCACCGGCTCTCCTCCAGGAGGCTGCTCTGCTGCCCAGTTTGCCCAGTGCGGCGGCACCGGCTATTCTGGCTGCACGACCTGTGCCTCGCCCTTCCGCTGCGTGTACTCGAACGATTGGTACTCTCAGTGCCTGTGATTGTTGTTGGTGGCTGTAGCCGGGGGTTTAGCTCTCGGGCCATTTGCTGTAGCAGATGATGATGGCGAGGTTCAGGGCTGAGGACGTGGAGTGGCGGTGGATTCTTGGGGGACTTTTCTCGATAAGCGATAAGCGATAAGACACAACCCTCCTCCTGACGCTAAGCCATTTTGGTACGATGGCGTTCTCAATCAACGCTGATTGGCCTTCCAGCCTCTCTACCCCTGTGTGTCACATTGGAGACCCTAGCGCTTCTCTTTCCATCCGTGCTTTCGCGACTTTGACACCCTGGACTCGACTTCACCTTCCAACTTCTTTCTATCGGAAAATGGCCCCTTCAAACATGAGGCAACAGAGAACGCGATATTAAGATACACCACACACACCATAACACCACCATCAAGAATCAACACCCTCGGAGCAGCCTGCAACAAAAGAGCTTGGCAACGGACGGGGAGAGTGACCGCCCGCCATGGCGACTCTCCAGGTTCGCGGGCCTGAATGGTCCGCCACCAAGCAAAAGGCCCTCGACGATGCAAAGAAGATGCAGGTCGCCGTGAATGAGCAGTCGATGAAAGACGGCAAAGAGCTGCCACCTTATATGCTCACAGAGCTCATCGGCAAGGGCAGCTTCGGCAGGGTGTACAAGGCCACCGATGTCAAGCACAAGAGCCTTGTCGCCGTCAAGATCATCGACATTGAAGAGAGCGACACCCTCAACCCCAAGCTGGCCGACACATTCAAAGAGTTCATGGCAGAAGTCAACGCCTTGAAACTTCTGAGCGATAGCGGCGCCAGGAATATCAACCATGTCATCGACGCCCTGCCCGTGGGCCAGTCCATGTGGATGATCACAGAGTACTGCGCTGGAGGCAGTGTCGCAACTCTGATGAGGCCGACAGCTCCTGGAGGCTTACAGGAAAGATGGATCGTCCCCATTCTCCGAGAAGTCGCCGAGGCCGTGTTTTGGGTCCATCGTCAGGGCATCATCCATCGCGACATCAAATGCGCCAACGTCCTTATCACGGAATCTGGTGGTGTACAACTCTGCGACTTTGGCGTCGCCGGTGTCATCGAGACAAAGTTCGACAAGCGCTCAACATTCATCGGCACTCCGCACTGGATGGCCCCCGAACTTTTCGACCGCGACATGTCCTACGGAACCGAGGTGGACATTTGGGCCTTTGGCTCCATGGTCTACGAAATCGCCTCAGGCCTGCCGCCCAACGTCATGGCCGGTATCGATGTGTACCAGCTGGGAAACTACATCAAGTCCCATGTCCCGCGCCTCGACGGCGACCAGTACTCGGACCAGCTCAAGAGCCTCGTGGCCTTCTGTCTGATGGAAGACCCACGACAGCGGCCAACCATCGAGCAGGTCCAAGCCCATCCTTACATCATGAACTCGGCACAAAGATATCCTACCTCGTCACTCTCCCTGCTGGTCAGAGGCTACAAGCTTTGGGAGTCTCAAGGTGGCGCCCGCAAGTCGCTCTTTGCACCCGGCGGTGCCCAGGGTCTTGCCGACGTATCCGATCTCTCGTCCACAGCGCTCGCCAACGACGAATGGAACTTCAGCACAACTCTGGCGTTCGATCAAGAGGTTTTCGAGGATCCCGACGGGCAGGCAGTCTTCGACGTCTACGGAACGAACGTCGACTTTGACCCGAGCGAGATGTTCCGCCAGAACAATTCCAAACCCAAGGGACGCCGGAGACCACCACCACAGGCTCTGGCGGCCATGCGCGCCCCGCTTGAGAAGGTCTTTGACCCCAATACGATATCAAACTACGAGGACAACGCGCGTGCCTACTACGGTATCCCGGCGCCGCCGCCCGCGTCGGACTTGCCCCTCCGGGACGAGTCATCTCAGTCGGCCGATGTGAGGGAGTCTCTGATCGACCTCGATGCCTCCCTCAATGGTGTTGACCTCTCGAGGTTCGTCGACATGGATACTATCCGCGCCGGCGAACCTCGCATGTCCGTCGACTACTACGGCGACCCCGAAGACTCCGAGTTCAACAGGCCGCCCCTGAGTGATCCGGCAGACCTTAACCCTAACCGCAGGACGCAGGACTGGAAGTTCCCTTCCTTTGGACCGGCATCCGCAAACCCCGAGATGTCCAAGTTCCCCCCAAGCGACACATTGTCGGTCCCGTCTCCGGCAAATCGCCCCAGCTTGCAACACAGCTCGACCGACCCTGTGCAAGCACCAAACTATGGAGGACCCGCCGATTTCACCTTCCCCCGACCAGGCACTCAGGCTAGCATGCGAGAGTCAGTTAGTAGCCTCATCGACCTCGACATGAGCATGCCCGAGCCAACCCCCAGCAGCCGCGAGTCTATGAGCAGTCTGATTGACCTGGACATGAGCATGCCTGAGCCCACGCCAGAGAGCACACGCCCATCAACCGCCAACTCTGACGCCGCCTCGGTCAGTGGCTCCGAGATGGGCATGGCAAACCCCTTTGATCTCGAGCGCCACGCTTCGCTCTACATTCCTTCCTCGAACCGCGAGCCATCCATCTACGTCTCCGATGACTCGGACTTTGCCTCGGCCATCCCCAAGGCCAACGACGCCTTTGCCAACGGTCTGGCAGGCCTCGCCATCTCCGAATCCTCCCGGTCAGGCTCGGCCATGTCGCACCACAGCCGGCCCAACGGCAGCATCGGCAGCAGTACGGGAAGCAGTACTATGATGATGCCCCCGCCTCCGCCCCTGCGCGTTGAAACTGGCTTCAACCCCTCCGACTACGCCGACGAGCCCGAGGATTCTGCATATCTCACCCCGCAGACCTCCCGGGGTCCCTTCGACGGCTCAACACCCACAGCACCCAACACGGCCCTCAACGGGCGGTCGCGTTCAAGCTATCCGATTCCTTCTGCCCCAGCTCCTCCGATGCTGCAGGTTATGCAGGGCCAAGCAGACCCTGAGATGGTCAAGGCAGAGTTGAGAAGGATGACAATGAGTCTCGGCGAGCATCTGACGCTGATAAATCAGCACCTCTCGTCGCTGCCGGTGCGGGACGCCGGCTACGACGGTTCGGACGGAATGCAGTAGGTGTCGAGGACATGGCGATGAACTGGCTGCAACATTTGCTTTTTCTTATATCTGCGACGGGACGCGAGCGTCCAAGCATAGCGGGCGTCTGGGCCAGGTGGCAAGGGAACCTGAACCTCGTGACATGGCAAAACGGGGACGGCGCCGCACTTGTACTTGTATTCTGATCTCTTAGGGCAACGAAAGGAAAAGAAGGGCAGCTGAAGCTGGCATGATGGCAGTTCTATTTTACACGGGGTCTGTACCAATCTCGGCTCGACGCTTGTGACCTTGACCTGAATCATACCCCCATCATGTCGCCTATCAGGAGAGCACGATGCTTTTCCATAGCCTCCTGCAGGGTTATGAGCACACCTGCGGCCAGAGCCTTGACCTTGCTCTCCTCTCCGCCATCGTCGCCCCTCAGGCCATTAAAGACGGCACCGACCCACTCGTTCGTCTCGACGATTTCACGGGGCATCTCGGCACAGAGCCTACCCAGTCCTTGGCCGGTGCTATCGTTGACTTCAATCATGGCTGCGAGAGCAACGAGAAGCGCATGTGTCGCCGTCAGGTCGCCGGCAATGTGGCCACGTACGCCGAGCAGCAGATCCCATAGCTCCGAGGTCATCTGAGGGAGGCTCAAAGTTGAAGGGCCGGCGGCATGGACGAGAATGGCCAGCGTCTTGAGGTAGAGGGATAGAAGGTAGGGTTGGAAGACGACGGAGCCATGTCGCTGCGAGGCCGGCGAGCGGAGGGCATGCTGGAAACGGGCCGTCAGAGGGGCGAAAAAGGCCACGGATAGCAGCGAGGCAGTGGTGTTTGGTATGGCGCGGAGTCGTGGCTTCGTACCAGCCTTGACACCTGCAGATTTTCCACCCTTTGCGTTCAATCGAGACGTGAACGTGGAGAGCTTGAGGACATCGGGACCTGTTGCCTGGTCTGCGGCATTGGCGGCAAGCGGAGCTAGGAAGCTCGATGTCAAGTCTTGGGCGATGTTGTCTAGTGCTGTTGTCGGGAGCGCTTTGAGACTGGCGCCGCGCGCGGAAGGTTGCAAAAGCTTAGCCGAGCCAGGTGTGTTTTCGTCAATGTACATCCTCTCCATGCGTTCGGGGAGTTGCTTGGAGGGAAACGCTGCGGCGGCGGCGTGTTCCGACACGTCAAAGCTGGCAACCTCCCGGGCCCCAAGCCCGAGGACGATGAGAATGGACGCTCGCTGAGAGATGGAGTAGTCGCCGTCGAAAAAGGTCTTTGCGAACCAGGGTGCCATCAACTTGGGCTGGGCGACAATAATGGCAATCATGCCCTGGGTGCGTTGCTCATAGAACCCGTCCATCTCAAACTTGTCCTGTAGGCCGACAAGCAGCGATGCCAGCTCTTCCGCATGCTCGCTGACTTCTGTTCCGAAATTCGCCTTTCGTCGAATCAGTACTGGGGCAGTTTCCAGAGCGAGTTTCGGTTTATCGTAGCTGTCTGTATCGCGCAGATAGAGTATGAGATCTCTGATATAGACGGGCGGCTTTGGTTTGTCGCGGCGGACCATGGTCGCATCCTCATCTGAGTCTTCGGGGTCGTAGTCTGGCTTGGAATAAGATACCAGGTCTGCATCTTCATCCTCCTCCGAGTCGTCAACTTCTTCGATGACAAAACCTGGTTGCCTGGGCGGGATGGGGGCACGCTTCTGTTTTGCGGAAGCTGCCTTGGTCTTGGGTTGTGCCTTGGTTGACTCTGTCGGCGGTGCGGATTTTGTGACCAGCTTGTCAATGGGTCCAGCTTGGTCAGAGATTCTGACCAGGCCTTTGAGCCATCGAGCTTCTTCGGTATCCAGTTCATCCATCTTGAAGTCGAGCTTGGTGTCTGAGAGTGAGGAGATTGCCTCGCCAATAATCATGCCCAAAACTCTCGCCTTGGTCTGGGATGCAGCAAGGCGGTTCGAGACGGCCTGGAGATAGCCTCCAGACCTTGTGAGCATCTTGACTTTGAGGGGAGAACTGCGTTTGACGTGGCCGGCACTCAACAAGACGACCTGAGCATGTGCTGTACAGTGATTAGTACACGAAGCCCGAGACATGTCGACTGGCGCTCACCTTCTTGCTGGAGAATTGGCGAATGCTTGATGTAAAGCTCGTCGCCAAATAAATTCAGACTCTTGTCGAGGACCGTACTGATGGCCTCCCTGTTCTTGGCGAGTGCAGCAAGAGCGGCGCGTCGAATGCCAACCGAGTCGCCTACTCCAGCTCCCGTGGCACTGGTGAGCCAGACGATCAAGTGGTTCCTGCGGCTGTCGTCATTCCCGACAAGCTGTTCAATCACGCCCGCTGAACCGGAGATGACCGCGGACGCCTCGGTTGTATCCGCAGCCCCCAGTTTGTTCAGAAATGTATCTGCGAGATGCTTCAAAACTGCGTATAGTACGCGCTTCTGCTCCAACTGAGACAAGTTTCCAAAAAGTCGGAGGAAATGCCTGATCTTGCCTTCCGCGCCTAGCAGTACATCTTGGATCATCTGCTTGATCAAGTGTTCTGGGAGTGACGTTAGCACGAGAATCGCAGACAGGAATATGACGGCCTACCTCCGTATCCTAGTCGAAGGGCCCTGGCAAATATCTCCGAGCAGATAGCATCATCCTCGAGACCCGTTTCGGCGTTGTTGATCCAGGCCGCGATGCTTCTTCCAATCCATTTCGTGTAGGTCAAGCCATCAGCGATCCAGATACGATCTTTTCGGAGTCCTTGATCTCGGGAGAGGATGGCATCAGCTTCGGCTGACAAGGAGATGATCTTTCCGCTGCTGGCAAACAGGGAGAGGAACTCTTGTTTCAAGACCTTGATCATCGTCGCGCCAGCTTGGGAGTGCACATTGTGCCAGAGGGATGACAGTGAGTCGTCTCCATCCAGGGTTGCCGTGAGAACCTGGAGAAGAGTCTCGAGGCCAAGAGTGATGTCGGGTCGCTTTGCGTCTTTCTCGCTCGCTTTCGACTCTAGAATCAGGACCTTGAGGCGGGCCAATAGTGCGTTGATACCGGTAATGTTGCGTAAACAGTCGAGCATGAGGACGCGATCATCTGCCTGCCCGTCCCTGAGAAGGGGCCAGTAGTTGGGCACAATGTCGGACACGAGCAGCTGGACAATCTGTGCTGTGGCTGGGGATGGCGCGCATAGTTGGTTGCCCTTGCGAAGGAACTTGAGGGTGGAGATCAGTGAGTCGTAGTCGGGCTGACTTTTGAGGTGTCCCACGGCATCTGCGAGTGAAGAGACCGAGGTGGCGGCATGCTGGACTTGGATGGTTTTCCGAGAGTTTGAGGTGCTCAGGCCGGCATCCTCAATCCTCGGCTTGAGGTAGGTTTGGCTCACTGGGGTAAAAAAGTCGTCCATGACTATCCAATACCTCGCGCTAAACTGCGAACAAAGGATGTTTCAGTGAAAAGCAGATATTATTGTGGGATCCATCAGTAGGTCTTCCAAAGTCGGGAGCTGTAAGTTGATGAGTGTGAGTTGTGTCAAAGGCGGTACGGCACGGTCGCTGGTGGAATGGCGCCGAAGGGGAGCTTTCCCCACTAGGTACCTGGTCATAGTCTCACACCCGTTTTGAGGTCTGCCACCCCACCTCGGACACAAACAAATTTTGGTGTGGTCTCAGGCTTCAAATGTTACTGCGAGACAGTCCGTGCACGGGCTGCTGCCTCCACGCGAACCACCATAAAGGGCAGCGACAACCGCCTGCTCCTACCAAAGCCACCCGCCAACGCTGAGCTAAGCCCCTCCAACTCCCTGGCGACATCCATCTTGCCCTCACTGAAGCCCAGCTTTCTGGATCTCGCAGCTCAGCATGACTTCGTCCGTCACAATGTCAGAGGCTTCGCCAGCTTCCTTCCATATCGATGAGGCCAAAAGATGGTACGCAAATGGTCCTCGGTATCCATGGGTCGGCGGGGCACTGCTGACTCTCATCCAGGACACACGTCGACAACATTCGCAAGACCCCTGGTCCCTTCACGGACCCTATCGCCGGCACGCAAGAGGCGATTGACCAGTTTGACAGTATCAAAGTTCTGTATGTATGATTTCCAGAACGCCAATTTGCTCGGGACTTGCTAACCACATTGCAGTGTCATGTCAGTAACCCCACACGTACCCCTCAGAGAAGTGAAGCAGCATGAGCTGACCTTATTCCTAGTGGCGCCGGTGGTCTGGGATGTGAGATCCTCAAGAATCTTGCCATGTCAAAGTTCAAGGACATTCACGTCATTGACATGGGTATGTTGCCCTGCTCTCCACTCCTCGTTTACTGCGCTGACGATATAACCATTTACTTCCAAAAACAGACACAATAGATATCTCCAACCTCAACCGTCAGTTCCTGTTCAGGAAGTCCGACGTTGGAAAGTTCAAGGCCGAAGTTGCCGCCGAGTTTGTCATGCGCAGGGTCAAGGGCGTCAAAATCACCGCCCACAACTGCAAGATCCAGGAATTTGACGAGTCCTTCTACAAGCAATTCCAGATGGTCATCTGCGGCCTGGACAGCATTGAGGCCCGGAGATGGATCAACGCCATGCTGGTCAGCATTGCTGAGGAGGGCAGCGATATGGACGCTCTGATTCCGCTCATCGACGGCGGCACCGAGGGCTTCAAGGGCCAGGCTCGTGTCATCGTCCCCTCCATCACCTCGTGCATCGAGTGTCAGCTGGACATGCACGCCCCACGCGCCGCCGTTCCTCTCTGCACTATCGCCTCTATCCCGCGGCAGCCCGAGCACTGCATCGAGTGGGCCCACGTCATCGCCTGGGAAAAGGAGAAGCCCTTCCCCAAGTTGGACATGGACGACCCAGAGCACGTCACCTGGCTGTACCAAAAGGCCCTCACTCGCGCCCAAGAGTTCAACATCCCTGGCGTCACCTATGCCTCCACGCAGGGTGTCGTGAAGAACATCATCCCGGCCATTGCCTCAACCAATGCCATCATCGCGGCGGCCTGCTGCAACGAGGCCTTCAAGCTCGCCAGCTCGTCTGCCCCGACCCTCGGCATGGAGGAGAACTACATGATGTACTCGGGCAACGATAGCATCTACACCTACACCTTCAAGCACGAGAAGAAGGACGACTGTCCCGTCTGCGGACAGGTCGCCAGGCCTCTCGAGGTCGACCCTGCCACGACCCTGCAGGACCTGCTAGACTCGTTTGCCGTCCGCCCAGAGGCTCAGCTCAAGAAGCCCTCTATCCGAGGTGAAGGCAAGACTCTCTACATGCAATTTCCGCCTTCGCTCGAGGAGCAGACCCGCCCGAATCTCGAGAAGAAGCTGGCCGATCTGGGTCTCGAGGACGGCCAGAATGTCGTCGTGACGGATCCAGCATTCCCTCTCGAGTTCAACTTCTTCCTGCGCTTCAAGCGCACCACTTGACGCGACAAGACACATTGGTAGAGGGTATGCGACAGTAGCCCTGGCCACGTTGCCCCCTTTTTGTTAACGAGGATCATGAATGGAGAGAATCTAGAGGACATGCATGTTGACAGAGTTGGACCTCGTGATGCAGCTCGAAAATGTAGAAGATGTAAAGTTCGCTGGTATCATGAATTTTTCTTCTACCGAAACCCGAGTGACCCTATGCACCGTCGCGGTAAAGCCAGAAAAAAGAAGCTGGGGCAAAAAAGCAGCCTTGTAATAAACACCGTGGGACGAGGAAGGAGAGGCATTATGGTACAGGGGGCTACCCCCCACGCTCACCGGACCATGTTGATGACCTGCTCCTGCAGCCTCGCGCACTTCCTCTTGAGGGTCTTGATAGACTCGAGGAAGATCTCATCGCTATCCCACTGGCCGGTGGTCTCGATGGCGAAGATGAAGTGATCTCGTCTCCGGCCGAGCTTGACCTTGCCCTCGAATTCGGCATGGCGCAGGCACTCCCTGCTGACCGTGTCCTTCATGGTATCGCGAACAACGGCCTTCTTCTCGCCCTCGTGGCCCTCGTAGCCGCTGCCGGCCTTGCGAGCCTCGTGGGCGGAAACGCGCTCGATGCCGATGACACCGGCGGGGAAGCAGCGGGCGAACTTTTCCGCATCGTTGCCGAGGATCGGGCGGGTGATGTCGATGGTCGGCAGGAGACGGTAGGAGGCGGTGGCGACGGGGGAGAACTTTGCGTGGTCGGAGCCGACGCCCTTGTGCATGTGCATCTGCAGGTCGAGGGTCTGGCCGGGCCGCAGCTTCGCGATGAGGATGCCGGGGACGTGGGGGCGGATGGAGTCTTCGTCGGGGAAGATGCCCTCTTGACGGCCGGTAGGGATGTACTTGATGTCGCTGGCGTAGACGTAGGCGTTGTTGTAGAGTTTGTGGGGGTCGCGCTCGTCCTTTGCGGCGTTCTCGTTGCGGGTGCACTCGACCTGGAGGCGGAGCTCGACCGTGTTGGTGTCAAACATGTCGCCGGGTGTGCCGTCGGCGTTTTTCTTGCGCCACTTCATCCAGTTGCGGATGACTTCCTTTGACCCAGTGAAGGGCACGAGGCCCAGACGGTGCGACAGGACTTCATCTTGGATCACGGACGTGTTGTTGTATACGTATACGGTCTCGATGGCCAGGGTCGGGATCTCGGAGATGAGGATGCGGCGGAAGGCGTTTGCGATGGAGGCGTCGACGCCGACGAGGGAGAAGGACGACTCATCGCGCGTGAGGTGGTGGAACTGGACTTTGAAGCGTTCGCGGAACTCCTCGAGAGACCAGCTGTTGTCCTCGCCGGGGAAGTTTCCTGGGAAGTCGGTCGAGGTGACGTCGGTGATTGTCTCCTTGTTGATGCCAACCGTCTAGAACGCGAAGAGTGTCAGTCATCGGAGGGGTGGGCTGGGGTACCGAAAGTCGGCAGGGGAGACTAACCTGCCGCCTGTCCAGCTCCGCGGCGCTGGGGGTAACGAAGGGAGCCATTGTGTGCGGTGCTGTGGTGTTTCGCGGAAAGTCGGTGATGGGCGGCAGCGGAAAGGCGATGCGATCTCTCGACTCGACTGAAGCCCCGGGGAAATTTTTCGAGACCCGAGAGACCCCTCCAAAAAGTTGAAGATTGGGTTAGACACACACCCGCCAATTGCTTATCGTGATAACGAAACGCCCCATGACACACCAAGCAACGCGCCCCCTCAGAGTCATTCTCCCTCACGCCAACACAATCACCTCCTGCTCAAACTTGCCCGCCTGAACAACTTGTCCCTGCATGACTCCGTGGACATAGCACTCTCCCAGCATTGCATATCTGCCGTCCTCGCGACGCCGGATGAGAAATGGCACGTGTATCTCGTTTATGACGCAAGCCACGTCGCCGTCACGCGCATACCGCGGAAACAGCCCGATGCGCCCTGACTTCATCCGCCCGAACCGTCGATGGCCCATGGCCGATTTGAGTGCATTTTGGACCTCGGAAAGCGTCGCAGCTGGGGTGCGCGACTTGAGGCTTGCGAGATCAAGCTTGCCCCGGCCTGCGGGTCTCTGCTGACGAGCCGAGTAGGTCTGTCCGAGAAGTGAGGGGCCCCTACCAGTGGTCTCGTCCAGAAGAAGACTGAAAATCTCGGCAAACGAATCGGGTGCAGTGTTTCTGCCGTCTCCGTTCTTGTCGCCCACGAGAGTGCGCCAGAAGGCCTCAAAGACGCTACCGCCGTAAACCTCGGGTGTCGCCGAGTCGGACGCCATGTTCACCCATGCCGCCAGCTCCTTGTTTCTCAGTGCGGGCTCGTCAATGTCGAGAAGAGGTACGGTGCACGTTTCCGAGAGGCTGTCGAGGGCGTCAAAAACCCACGCATGTACCAACAATTCCATCGTGTCCGGCCTGAGTACCTGTGTGTGCTTTCGTGGCTTGGCATAGTCGACCAGGGAAGCATTATACATGTGCCAGGTTGTTGTCCCAACAGCCAGGGATTTGGATTCGCGCGGTCGCGACCAGTCAGGAACCCAGGACGGGAGGTCAGGGAGCTTCGAGTGTGGCTCGTGGTCTACACTGAACAGTACGTCGCAGAGGTTGCCCGGCCTCTCGGTAATGTCGGCATAGGCAGCGTTGCAAAACGCCATGCCCGGGGTATAGTCCTTGTCATACCTAGATAACCCGGAGTCAGTAACTTCCTTTCACGGCTGTTTCAGGAGTCCTTAGGAGTCTGTCCTGCGAGCAATATGCTACGTGGTTTCCACGTGGACCAACTCGCGAGACAGACTCCTGACAACTCCTGACACAGCTCAAAGGGGTGAAAATCAACTCCGCAGGTAGCTCACCTCACTGTGATTATGTTGGCGAGGCTCGTGTTCAACATGCCCAGCATGCCGTAGATTTTGTCCCGCAGGTCAAATGCCTGAGCGTGTCGGGAATCGTTGGAGTTGGACACGAGCGGACTGCGATTGACTTTTGATCTTGTGTTGCTGCGAGGGCACATGCCTTTCTGACGCGCCAGTGTGGCGGGAACGTGCCACAGCGGTACTGGCAACTCTGGTTTCTTGTTGTATAAGCCTTCGAGGTCGACTGCAGCTGTTGTGTCTCTGAGCTTCTCGCAAAAGTCGCCCAGATCCTCGAACTTGAGTACATGCTCGCCACACATGATCCATGGCTGAACCGACAGTATAACCTCTTGGATCGTCCATAAGCGGGTGAACCAGCGGCGCCCTAGCATGTCGTAGACACCCTCCCACGGAGCCGATTCCAGCGCTGGCAGTCCTGTTGTCGCGAGGTGGTCGGCCTCGGGAAGTTCGAACCACTTGTAGCTGATTTCCCGGATCAACTCGATGGCCTCGGGGGTGTTGTTGCCGGCGGGGCCTATCCAGATGATGGTGCTATATGCGTGTTCGTAAATGTCGGACATGAGGCGGATCTGCTGCACTTTTTCCGCCGTGTCGTCTTGATTGATGCATATCTGATCAATCCACATGACAATTGACTCGTTCGGGCGACGAAACTGGCGCAGAGCCTCCTCCAGCGTGCGGGTGATATGCTTCTCAACCCCGTCGCATAGCAGAGTAGCGTCAAAGATAGGATCACCCCAGGTATAGCTCAAGGCCGTATACCACATGGGCTTGTTGAGATTGTCTTGCGAGAGGGCGTGCGGGTGAGATACGGACGAGTTCCATTTGGTTCGCTCTACTGGTATGGTGTATCTGAATTCAATAGAGCAGTGGTGGAGGGTTCCGAGGAGGGGGTCGTCTGGCATTCCTGGATGAATCTCCAGCACGCGAATCTCGTACTCTTGGCGGATCGGTCGATAAATGCCCGCGGCAGCAGGACCTGTGCTTGGAGATGCTTCGCCAGGTTGATGCTTCGCCTGGCCTCCCTGACCAAAGTTACCGCCACGATTTGCGACCCAGTCGTCAACCTGACTGTGGACGTACTGGGACCACATTCCCAACGGAACGGTTTCTTTGGAGACATGGCTGTGGTACGTTGCAATACCTGGAAACTCTCGGTCAATGGCAGCGTTCTCCGCATTCTCGTCCACGAAACCAAATTCTTCGCCTTTCGCCATGTTTGCTTGGGGTGATGAATGAGGAGAAGTAGAGCAAATACCCGCAACAGGCTCTCAGCACTGCCTGCCTGATATGTGGGCAAGATCGAGCCTGCATGAAGACACCACCTATCACCAGTCGAGTCGGGGATGGCCGCATGACCCGTACCTTGGAGGAACCCAACTTGAAGCAATAAATGTCAGTTCAACTGTCGTACTCTATCTGTATGAATCAGCAACGGCTGACTTTATGCAGCCGTCTTGATGCCCGCAATCATGTTCTCGTGAATCTTGGGCCAGTTGCCGTCGCACGCACCCTTGACCACCCCGATGAGCAGTCGTGAGCACATCATGGTCACGTCCTCGACGACCTCAAGACCAGAAGTCCCGTCGCGCACCCTCCAGAAGGTCTCAAGCACGACGTTGAGCGGACTGCGGATGCGCACAAAGACACCGTCCTCGATGTCAGTAAACTCGTAGGTGCTGACAACGTCGGAATCCCACAGTCCAGCTGGCAGGGCGTGCACAACCTCGGTCACGCGGAAGCATTGTGTCGCGCGCAGGCCGACGACGCCAGATGGCAGCGCGGGCGGAGGGGAGGGCGTGGGAGCTGGCTCGCGCTTGGGGTTGTTGGGCGAGCAGTTGATGAAGTGCTCGTGGTTGTGGAGCATGGCGATGGCTGCCTCTCTGGTGACGGGTGGCGGCAGCACGCTGATATGGTTAAGGGTTTGTGTGGTGTTGAGGAAGCCTTTTTAGGTCAGCATGGGAGCGGTGACGAGATGGGAGGGACTTGCTCATGATGGAAGATGTTGATGTCGTGAGGTTGATGATTGGAGCTGTGCTACAGTGAGGGCGGGGTGCTGTAGGTGTTCCACTGTTAGGCGGGTTTCAGGGAGAGTGCAGTGCTACTAACATCAATCTGATGTCGCTGGTGACCGGTGACTTTGCAACCAGAAGACAATATCCAGGCCGCGATGAGAGCAAATCGACGCGCGATACGGTTGATTGAGAGTGTCTTGCAAGAAGATGAAAATGGTTCGACTGTCACAGCGCCTCGAGAGTCGACGTGTGGTCGTGGCCGTCCAACTGTAACTCGGGATGTCTCAAGGTCCGAGCCCGGTGCTAGGCCCCTTCAGTTTGCCTTATCAGGGGATCGCTTCAGGGGCTGGTCACAGGCTTCATCCTCACCTCGCACATCGGGTCGTGCCGAGACCCGGGCTCCTTCAAATGGGACGGCGCTTTGACTCGCCATACAAATCTTCCTTTCGAGTACATCACCATGGCAGTCGCAGCATGTTGGCGTCCTCGTGGCGTGTGTCAACAGCGACATTGGAAGGACAAAACTGCCTGGACTCGACTCCATGCTCGCCGACCGCAATCGGGAGGTGAAGCCATTTGAGATGCTTCAGATGAGGCAACAACAAGTGGCAGCAGCTTGTTTTTTCCCCGTTGCCTGCACGCTTCAGTTCAACACAAGAGGGTGTGTTTGCAGCCTGACAGCCCTTGGCGCATATCCGCTGACCATTCAGACCACCCAACCGAACGCCTGTCTGTCCTGATGAGCCTCCCACATGATGCGGGCGCGCCATCTCGACGGTTGGTTGGCGCCAGGTCATGCCGACGAACCCCTCTTCGAGGCTCAGAGTCGGAACTGAGGCCTTGATAAAGAACCGCATTCCCTGGCTACCGAGGCTGTCTCTGATGATCGCATGATGTGCCCGGCTTACTCTTAATTCGAAATGCCTCCCCAGCGGCAGAGGACACCACAGGTCATCTGTGCCGAGAACATCGCATTCTTACAGCTCCTCCATACCATCCCTCCTGAGCCAAAGAACCGAGAGGTGCTTGAAATCCTCGAGGAAAACGAGAACAGAAGCCTCTCCCTTGAGCAGGAGCGGCAGCTCACCGGCATGCTGGCTGTGTTGTCATCCATCGAGAAAACCAGTGATTTCATCACTGCCGTGGCCGTCCGAGAACTTCACGCGTCCCAGGAAAATGGAATACCTAGACTCGAAATTCTCCTGGCGGTCAACAAGTCAACCCCGGAATCTTCTGAATCGTATCTAGAGGCAAGCATTGAGGGACTCAAAAGAGTCCTGCTCACTCTTTCTTCAGCCTCAGAGCGTAAGAGAACCGAGAGAACTGAGCAGTATCAAGCTAAGATTGAACAGAGTATGAAGTTCTCCTCGAGACGGAACTCTTCAATGAGATCATCTCAGTGTGCCAGAGCCGGATTCTCTCACGCCTGCGTTTTCTCCAGCCGAAGCGACGAAAACAAAAAGCACTTCTGCAGAAGGCCCTGGCCAAAATGTGCACTGCTTTGGAAGGGAGAGGAGAAACCGAGATCCTCTCGTTCAACAAGGTGACACGAAGATTCATTGCCGCTCTCGATGATTATAGCGAACACCGAGTGGAGTCGAAGATCCCACGACTAGTCGAGGAAGCAGAGGCCTGGACTCGACTCGGCGACATGATTCATCTCTTCAGCAATATTCGGACAAATCATATGGACCCCGGGAAATACCAGGCAAATCGAAAGATCATCAGCAAGATCGCACAGTACCGCACAGTAGCTCGTCGCCTCTACCGAATGGCTCGAGTATGCCAGCCCCTGCGCAATGCCATCGTTGTGCCCGTCCGCCTGGGCCCAGAGGCTTTCTCTCAGCCAGACACTACTGGGTACAGCCCTTCTCTGGCAGAAGCATACAACAGGCTCACAAAACTAAGTCCACCACCTCAACTTGCTACTATATGTGAATACGTGGAGAAGAGAAACACTGCCGAGGATCAGTTCATCAAGAGCACTCGCCAGACGCTCGGAGAAACCAGCAATGTACACGCCGAGGTTCAAATTCTCACTCACCTGACTCATCTTAGAAGCATCGCATCGGGACAGGCCTTCATGACCAGATTCGTGCAGTCAAACAAGAAGGCATGCTTCCTCTGCAACCAACTTCTCACGCTCAACGGGCTCCCTGCCATTCCAAAGAGTCATGGAAAACTGTATACAGGTTGGAGGATCCCCATGGTTCCGGAGATGGAGCCGCTACAACTTGAACTGAACACCCAGCTGGAGAAGGCATATAAGAACAGCATTGAACTGCTGTTGTCTGAACAGAAAAAAATCGACCTTCCATATCAGACTGAGAGCAGTGCCCTGTCAATGTCTGACGTGGCTACATCCGAGGTCACGCAAGTTGTATTGTACAACCCCATCGCCATCAGTCTGCCAGAAGATTCAAAACAGTCGCCACCCACAGAAGTGGTAGAATGCGAGGATCTCACCGACCCGGAGGACAACCCCATCACTATCAGTCTTCCAAACGAGTCAAAACAGTCGCCGTTCCCAGAAGTGGTAGAATTCGAGAATCTCGCCGACCCGGAGGACAGCAGCGAGGAGAGTGAAGAAAAGATATCCTCTCCTATTTCCGAGGCAGATGCGACAAACATCGAAGACGCCTCGTCTCAACCCCCCGCGACAGACGATCCAGGTCAACAAGAACCTACAAGCCTGCATGAAAGCACGGGGGAGAGTGAGAAAGAACTGTCTGCTTCTGTTTCTGAGGCAGATGCAGCAGACACAGCAGACGCGGCAGACACGGCAGACACGGCAGACATGGCGGATACGGCAGACACGGCGGACATCGAAGACATCCAAGACAAATCTCAAACAGCCGCGACATACGATCCAGGTCAACAAGAATCTGCAAGACTGGACACCGAGCCCATGTGGACAGCTAGACCAGGCCAAACTCCCCTGGTCCACACCATTGGCGACTCGACACTTGTGGTGGAATACTCCATCGGACCCGACATCCCAAGGCTCAAGACTCTCCAGTATCAAATCAATACCCTCAGTGATGACAAGACCCAGCAACTCAGAGACACCAATGCACAGATGGTGGCTGTCAAAGACCTGGAAGAGGGCTCCGAGGACACTCTCTGTGGAACTCTACCGGTATACCTCGACTTTGGCAATGCAATCGCTGAGCTAATACTATACAACTAATCCCACAAACCCAGCCAACCCCCCTCATACAACACTGCCCTTCTTCGGAATCAAGTGGTGGTTGTTGACAGTCCACTTCCTCTGCGTTGTAAACACCCTCACCACATCAACCTTGACCCTCTGCTCCGGGTGATTCTTCGCACTCGCCCGGGTAAGATCGCCACAGCATCCCTCAACCTCACAAAGCGTCGAGTCGCCCTCGTGCGCCTCAATGCTAGCCGGGCACATCCACACCTCGTCCACTCCCGCAATCACAGCGTCGACCGTCTCGTTCTCGTTACCCAGCAATACATGCCTCTGGTAATGCTCTGCGCCCTTGCGGATTCTGGTCTCCTTCATGATGACCTCTGTCGTCACCACATCCAGATACCGCCTGTCCTGGATCCACTGCAGCAGCACCGGCAGCTGGTACATCCAAGCCTGGTTCTCCAGGTCTGCGTAGCGGCGGAAATCGAAGCCGTTGGTCATGTCCCAGTATAGCGGGAACAAGCCCGTCCGCAGATATCGAAGGATCTCGCCAAAGAGCTCTGGGTCGTTTTCGAAGCGCACCCTAGGGGACTCGCTTGAGAAAGTGGCGCGACGAATGGCTTTCATGAACCACGGGGATTCTTCGAAAATGTCGCTGCAGACATGGAAGTCCTGGCCGCCCACCTCGACGATGATTCTGTTATCGAGCTTGACGTGGGCCTTGCGGAGCACGGGAACGATGATCTCCTCGGTTGGCGTGCGTGGTTGCGAGGGAGGCTGAGACTGGGACACCTGGGTGACAATGTCGCCATCCTCGTTGAACCGGAAAGCAAGGGAGCTGTTGCTGTTTTTGCGGGCCAGGGATCGAGCGGTCTTTGCAGTCCCGCCAGGTGTTGCTTTGGCACTTGTCTTGGACGAATCGCCCGAGGTGTCGTCCATGGAGTCGCTGGCTTGATGGAGCGGGTGTCTGAGTGAGGTCGGTGTCGCGGTCCTAGACTTTGTCGGGTTCATCTTGAGAGGGAGAATCTTGAGCATGGACGGCTTTGTCGAGCGCTGAGACGCCGATGAGGACTTGCGCCTAGGTCTGTCCGCCTTTGTGGTCGTCGCAGACGCGCTGCTCTTCTGGCCCTCTCCCTGGCGTAGGCCAGGGGATGATGCATCCATGGAGGAGAGGTCGTAGCTGTCCTCCCGCGAAGTCTCATGCTCCGAATCCGTCATGAAGCGACCCATTTTCTGGAGAAACTCCATCTCTGCCTGGGCTTCACTGAAAAACGTCACATCATCACCGTCTGCGGCGGCACACAGCCTGTGGATGAACGCGATGATCTGTGCCGACGTGCGCCTGAACTTGGGCTCAGCGGGCGACCGTTCCTAAACGCGTTAGAAGACAATCGCGCGAGGGAGAGTTGAGAGGAAAGATGCGAACCCGAGGCGTGGTATCATTTGAGAAGTTGTCGGGTTCGCTGGGAAGCAGATCGAGGAGGAGGGAAACTCTCCCGTCGCTTGCGCGCCGAAAGCCGAGTTCGAATCGCTCGGCCATGACAGGTCGGTTGGCTTCTGTCAATTGGCAAGGAGCCGGCGCGATGCGAGAGTGTTGGTGTTTTTTTCTTTTGTGTTTGGATTCCAGTGAATTGGTGGTGTCTGGCAGGAGCAGCACCGGCACTCCCTTGGGGCAGTGGGTGCTGCTGGTATTGTTCGCCGCCCCTGAATCAGGGGCGACAGCACACACAGTCACCCGCAGCCCCAGGCCACCAACTCACCACAGCATGGCTCATTTATCAATCGGTCTTCGAAACCATAAGGATGCATATGACAAAACAGTAGCGAATCCACAAGTTACACTGTCCAAAATGTACATTGCTCTATCTCTACGATATCATCTTACATCAAGCTGCTTCGTCCCCCAATCTCCATGCTGCCCTGCCCATCCTTCATGTCGCCACTACGGCCGACCACAAACTCGTGGTAGATGCGCCGCAGCCTATTGCGCTCATCTGAGCTGATACTGGCCTTGGTCCCGTCGAGCGCCTTGATCAGATGCTTCCATCCAACGATGACCTCCTTGTCCTCGACCGCCGCCTTGCTCGCCTCTGGCTGCAGCGCGCGCTTGTTCCGCTTGCGCGCCTGCTTGATATTCTCCAGCTTGGCTCGAATAGCCGCATTCTCCATCAGCTGACTCGGCTGCCCCAGAGCCGGCCCCGACGCTTCTTCCGGCTGGCGGTACGGGAACTGGACAAAGCTGGGCACAGCGGCTAGCTTGTCCACACCATTGGTTTTGCCGTTGGTCTTGGGCTCCTCGGTGCCGTCCTCTTGCAACACGTCGTGGATGGCCTCGAGCTGGGCGTTGGAAATAAGGCCCTGAAGGTCGGCACCGGAGAATGACTCGCAGCGCTTGGCGATCTCGGTCCACGCCTCGTCCGAGTTGGTCATCTCCTCTCCCAGCTTCACCTTTTGCGACAACGCCTTGAGGATATCGACGCGGTCTTCCAGAGTTGGCAGGCCGCACAGCAGAGACTTGTCCAGACGGCCAGGACGGAGGAGAGCGGGGTCGATGAGGTCTGGTCGCGAGGTGGCGGCCAGGACGTACACACCGGACAGACCCTCGGCTCCATCCATCAACGTCAGGAGCTGGTTGACCACGCGGTCGGTTACACCCGTTGAGTCATGCCCACGCTTGGGTGCGATAGAGTCAAACTCGTCAAAGAAGAGGACTGACGGTTTCGCCGCCGATGCCCGCTCGAAAAGGTCGCGGACACTCTTCTCAGAGGCGCCAATGTATTTGTTGAGAATCTCGGGGCCTTTGACGCTGATGAAATTCAGGCCACACTCGCCCGCCACGGCGCTGGCGAGAAGCGTCTTGCCACAGCCAGGATAGCCGTAGAGCAAGAGGCCGGAACGCAGCCGCAGGGGGCACTTTTCGAATACCGGGGCGTACTTGGTCGGGTACAGCAGTGTCTCCAGCAGCACCTGGCGAGTCTCCTGGAGGCCGCCGATGGAGCTGAAGGTCGTGGTCGAGCTTTGCAGCGAAACGTTGCGGAGCGAGGTGGGCGTAAAGTCCTTCAGCGCATTGTCAAAGTCGGCCCGGCCAAGGCGGATGGGTCCGATCTTGGCCGTCGAGGTGGTCTGGCTGACAGACCGGATGATTGCCTCGTTCTGGGCTCGCTCCACGACGACGCTCAAATCCTTTGGCATGTAGCCGTCTGTCAGACCTGCGATGTCGAGGAAGTCCAGGTCTTGGTCTAGAACAAATCGGCCTGGTCTGCCCTGCACGCCATCGGCGCTTCCCTGACTCGCGCCGTCCATCCATGCGCTGCCCTCGGCTCCACGGCTACCATCTGCTGTAGTTGGCCGGCTTCCGTTGTGCGAGACGACGCCGTCATCCTCGGCAGGAACGGCGTCCTCCTTGACAATGGCCTCCAGAACCTGTCTCCTGGCCTCCTTGTTGGGAGACTTGAGCTCCAGAACCTCGCGGAAGACATTTGACCCGACGATCGTGTCGTTCAACGATTCCTTGCCTTCTGCTGTGGCGAGAACAACGACCCCGCTATCTGGACCACAGAATTGTCTCGTCAGGGAGCTGACAATCTCACTGACTTGGCGACTGCGGCCATTGTCGTTGCCGACCTGCAGCTCCGTCTCCGTAGGGCATGATGTGTCCAGATCGTCAAGAATGATGAGAGAACGCCCCCCGGACTTGGCGCC
Source organism: Plectosphaerella sp. P0831 (assembly GCA_014635975.1). Lineage (NCBI taxonomy): Eukaryota > Fungi > Ascomycota > Sordariomycetes > Glomerellales > Plectosphaerellaceae > Plectosphaerella > Plectosphaerella sp. P0831. The sequence continues at coordinate 69,839 of JACAFV010000108.1, read as the reverse complement.
CCAGCTTGCGGCCATGAAAATTTGCGTGAGGGTTCCCCTGACCGCAGCCATCCTGCTCTCGTCATTCACCAGCTTCTTACATGAGAAGTATGACGTGTGAAAGAGCCCATCCTGCCGCAGACGTTGCGCTGCATACCTTGCCACAGATGTCTTGCCAGAGCCCGAAGCTCCCGTGAGCAGAGTGCATGATAGATTTGAGAGATGGGTTTGCAGGTCTCCAAGAAGTTTGTCAATACTGACGAGTAATCCGTCATACGAGGGGAGGGGCTCGAAGACGGGCTCCTCGGTGATCCAAGAGGGTCTCGGAATCGGCGGCTGAAATTCGATGGCGATCTTGTCACTTAGCCCGACAGCCCATCTTGTCGGATCCCTGGGGTCTGGAGCTCCTGCTGACGGCTCAAACTTGACAACACCACCATCCCAGCCAAGGAGGCTCTCCAAGCCTTCCCACACACCGAATAGCATGCCGTCGGTGAGTGGGCCGGACAGGAGTGACGATGTCGCTGTTCGCTGGCTGTAGATAGATCGGAAAGTCTTTGCAGCTTCTTCCTTTTCAGCCTTGGACTCTGCCCCGAACCTGAGGCCTCCGTTTGTCTTGCTGCTGGCTGCAAAGGGGAAAACCGATAGCTTTTGAACAGCGTTCTTCTCCAACGGGGGGCTAGCCGGCTCAATCTCGACTATGCCACCAACCATCCCCGTCACACCCAGTGCTGCGCATAGTGGGGAGGACAGGGCAGCTGGCTTGCTGTCCGGCGGATCGTCCCATACTCGGAGATTTGCGATGACCTTGTTGGCAACCTTGAAGGTGCTCTGAGTTGGATCGTCCGGTTGTTGCTTCTGCGCGTTGGCGGACTGGGCACTAGTTTCCCGTAGAATTGTCACCAGCACATAGTTGACGCCCTTGAAGCCTCGCGACAGGATCACGTCGAGATCGACCCAGACGCTAAAATCGGAAGCCGCCTCTTCGTCGAACCAGTCGCTGCACGCTGTACGATCGAGACCCCTCAGAACGACTCTTGACTTGCGCTCAGCCCTCGACGATCGTCTCCGCGATGTGCTAGCACCGCTCCGCCGGGACTTTGATGTGCTTGCGACGCTGCGGTTTTCGGATGACGAATGTGTTGTCTTGGGTCTGGTCTTGGGCGCAACGATGACCTCGGAGTCGGGGGAGATCTTGGCAAAGGGCATGTCGGACGGAGGGGAAGGATCGAGTGACACCGTCTTGATGTTGGCTGACGAGGTCGGCGACAGATGCAGGGTTAGGACGTGAGGGGTCACAGCCGCCCCAGACGGCGACTTGTAGCCAGGATTCGGAAGCGCTCGGACCTGGGAAAGCAGGTTGACTTCAAGGAACGTCGCGTGAAGCTCAATGATCTCCCAGTCTTCTGGCGTGAGCGGTTCGAAGTTGATCGTGTGTACTTGAGGCGGGTCGACGTGGATCGTGGTCATGACCTTCTGGCCGTCGGGTAGACCCAGTGTGTTCGCAAGCGTCGCATCAATCTCGACAGAGGCCACCTCTTGGTCCCGGGCCGAGTTGTTTCCCCTCAGGCCGCTGATTCCGTCACGACTGACCAGCGGCGCCATCTTGCGCTTGCTGGGCATGCCGGTCCATCCCAGGAAGACGGACTGCGGCTGTCCCCCGGCTTTGGGATCCTTGTAGCTGAGCTCGACGACGACATTCTGCGCTGGCTGAGAGGGAGTTAGTGATTCGGTCTTGAGAAGCAGAGGGAGTCAGGACGTACCGTGTTGACGTTGACAAGGAGCGACACGAGCGAGGTGGGGAGGTTGACGAGACAGCTGCGCAGGTGGACGAGAGACAGCTCTGCGGCCGTGGACGGCCCGCTCTTGCGTGACGACATGATTCTATGGTGTTGGCATAGGCGCCTGGTGGGATTGGAATGAAGGTTTGGACGAAAAGTCGTGGGGAGCTCTGAGCAGTTGACAGCTATCGGTTCGGTCCCCTCCAGTTGTCCCTCGGGAGTCGCAAACCCCAGACACAAGGCCGCCTTCGCGACTCGCCCGCTTTCATGTGCCGACGCCGAGGCATCTTCGGGATTGGCCAGCCCAAGCCGGGGCTGAGCTCGCGCCACGAGAAGTGTGGCGTCGACATTCACCAGCCACACCAACACCGCGGGAGCACGAAATCGAGCGCAGAAGCGTCTAGTGATAGCCTCAACGCCGGCTGGTTGTCAGCATCAAAGCAGGCCGCGTGGCTCAATTGGCAGAGTATCTGACTACGATCAGTAGTTACATCAGGAGGTTGCAGGTTCGAGCCCTGCCGTGGTCAAGCGATCAACTTTTGNGGCCGCGTGGCTCAATTGGCAGAGTATCTGACTACGATCAGTAGTTACATCAGGAGGTTGCAGGTTCGAGCCCTGCCGTGGTCAAGCGATCAACTTTTGCTCATGGCAAACTCTGAATTGATTTTTGTGGTTGAGTGGAGGGGTTCCATCTGGATGTGGGTAACAAAATGGGGGTTTCCCGAACTAAGATGATGGGTCGGTCCCTTTTGTCAACTTAGACTTAGAGATAAAGAGACAAGATGATGTCGGCGGCTCAGTCAATGCTGGTCCATCCAGCATGTCCGAGGAAAAGGTTGCTCTCTATCAGCCTCACCGAGAGTCACATGTCACAGCATATTCCTGCTAGTACCTGGAGCCTCAATACTTTGCTTCGAGACTCGACGTGATAGGGGCCAGGGGCTGCTGCGCCCCTGGCCAATTGTTGATCGTCCATGTGCTCCCTCAGATCACGCATCACAAGCAGCGCCTGCATACATACAGCCAATGACGAGGCTACTGTTGGCGCTGCTGCCAGCTCAAGGCGGCAGACTGGCGGGGTTGCCCAAGCTGTCCTCCTCATCACAGCTCATCAACGCCATACCGAGATCATTTGACCCGTCGCTCAGCATCAAGGTCTCCTACGCTTTCCTGAAATGCCTCCATCACGCATCCGGCCTGTCCCTCGAAATCCTAGCCCGGGATCGATTCGCAGTACCGATGCTGTACGGGATGCCAGCCCCTCTGGAAGATCGACTCTGTCGATTGAGGCGCACGAGGAGGGCGACTTCGATGACGAACCTGGGGACGAGGAACACCAAGGATTCTTGATCATCCACTATGTTAAATGCAACGCGAAAACTCCTGGACATCGAGAGCACACCAGTAAGTCCTATTACGACCAGCCACGCCTGTTTCGAGGAGACAGCGGCGGCAGCGCCCTTCGTGGAACTCGCCCCATGCGATCTGTCCAGGCCTACCAGAGGGCTCATCCGGACGTCGGATTTCTGGTCCAACGACAGTATGATTACGAGGCCTATCATTTCGACATATCCTCATCATTCGAGAGGCTTCCGCTTCCCCGTACGGACCCCTCAGTCCCCTCTCATATTTTCCCCTACTTCGACATCATTCGAGAGACCTGCCCCTTGGCCGAGCCGCTCAGAGAGTTTGTGGACGTTCTTGGCCTATGTAGGGCTTAATTACAGTCGATGGCTACGAATGAGCCGCTGCTCCTTGACTGGGAGTATCACTTGTCTCCGCCCTACCTCCCCTTCTACCACATGAGGTCCACCATCGACCAGCTGGCTCATAACCACTCAGCAGAACCGGCAAGCTCTCACGTCGCACGGCTCGTCGACTATATGAGCGAACGCCTCAAGGATGATTAGGCCGAGGCAGACAGACCGCTCCAGAAGGGACAGGTGACCAAGGCACACCTGAGCAAGCTCTTTCGACCTGGAGAAGCTATTATCACGTGGGTAGTCAACGAGCCGCTTGCTTGGATTTCCAAACAGTACCCGAGGAACTTCCACAGTCAGCGCGAGGCGGACTCACTTAGCATCCCTTGCTTCACGTGGTCGTATAATAGCGAATTCTACAAGGAACATACGATACTCGACATAACATAGCCTCTGGATGATAAAGAGCCATGCAAAATACAAGGCCTGGAGATATTTCCTCTTCGGTTCGACACATCTAGGCTGCGAGAAGCTTTATTAGAGCGCGGGACTATATTCTAGTCATGCCGGAATCAAAAATTAATCGAATACCACGCACCACCTGCACTCGGTGCAAGACGGGTAAGTTCCATAAACTTTAGCCCTTCCTAAGCACCTGCTCACTGTCCGATTCCTGTCGGATTAGGTCACTCTACGTTACATGATAAATACCAAGTCCTATCAAGAACTGCATCCGAAAGACGAGACAGCCGGACCCAGAGATTACCACAAAAAGCGTGATGAGAACACCGCTATGCCTTCGGATCAGCTTTTCAAGCTCGCCCTCCCTCCTGTCATCAAGGGTTTTGGTATGCACGACAAGAAGTGGAGTACGTTTGAACCTTCCCGCTAATACGTCTGGAACCTGGGACGCTCACACCTGGTGCGTAGGGATGCTAGTTGTGCGGTATTTCAAAGAGGTCAGGTGGGATGACAACATGTTCAAGCACCTTGTCCTCGACCAGCAGAAGAAGGACCTCATTGAGGCGACAGTCCAGGTCCATATGAACAAGAAGATGACCTCCGACATCATGGAAGGTAAAGGCAACAGCCTGATCCTACTGCTTCACGGAGGGCCCGGTACAGGCAAGACGTTGACGGCAGAGAGCATAGCCGAACTGGCGAGAAAGCCCCTCTACCGGGTGACCTGCGGCGATATCGGCACGAATCCCGAGTCGGTCGAGGAGTACACCTCAACTCCGCCCTCCATGTTGGGAACACCTGGCTGGCTGGTAAGCTCCTTCGGCCATATATTCTGCTAGTGACTCCCTTCTTATGCTTTCGGTGGCTTAGTCGTACTCCTCGACGAGAGTGATATCTTCCTCGAAGAACGGGAGAAGTTCGATCTCCAGCGGAATGCACTCGTGTCTGTATTCCTGCGTGTGCTGGAGTACTACGACGGCATACTCATTTTGACATCAAACCGCGGTGAGTGTTGATCAACCAGAGGCGAGGAGGCTTTATATCGATCTGATCAGAGATTAGTCGGGACGTTTGACGAAGCCTTCAAGTCTCGTGTCCAACTTGCCTTGCACTACCCACCCCTCGATACCAAGGGGCGCGAGAAGATCTGGAACAACTTCATCAACATGCTCAAGCATCCCCGAAGCAGCGAAGAGACTCTACAGACAGGTGATGCGATTTACCCTGAGGATGTCGATATTGAGGATTTGCTAAGAAACCTGAACTTGCTTGCCTCGCACAACCTCAACGGCCGCCAGATCCGAAACGCGCTCACCACAGCGCGGCAGCTGGCCATGTTCCGGAGCAAGCCCCTGGCCTTCCACCATCTCGAACAGACCATCAGGGCCATTGTTGATTTTGAGGGTTACATCCAGAAGACCCGCGGCCAAAGCGAGGCCAGCCTTGCTCGCGAAGGCGGGAGGAGGGCGGAGTAGGCACAGCGGAGACCAATTACTACTGGTATGACCATGGAAGGGGCCAGGATAAAATGCGGGGGTCATGAAGTTGCATATTACCCATTACTGGTATAACGCGGAGACTCAGGGATCCTGTTCCGTCGGCTTGATACTCTTCATCAGTGTCAGACTTTGACCACGCGCGACGCCTCGACTCGTTCGAGTCGAGGAAGTAGCTCCAGTGTCCTCGTCAACGTTGACCGAAGAAGTCCCCCGGTGTCCGCCGTACTGGACATCCTTACGAGTGTAGCTCTGTGCCGTCTTGATCTTGCTTGGGTCATAGCCGCCGCTACCGGTACTCAAGTAGCCCGAGCTGGAACTTGTGTGAAGTCGCCTGGCTTGGCTGTTGGCACGGGGTCTGTAGGGGACATTGGCGATGCGGGGGGAGTATTGGCTCTCGTCGCCCCTGACGGTGCTTCCGCCGTCCTGGTTGATGATGATCTCGCCTTCGGGGCACTGAATCTCTAGCTCGCCGACCCGTACCATCGCGCCGTGTTTGCCTCCTATGATACGGATGCGGTTCTCACCGTCGCCGGTGGTTGACCGCGACGTGCGAGTTGTCTTGGTGTTGAAGTAGTCACTCTCGTCGCGACTTGCGCTGCTGCGGGTGGAGCGGCTGCTCTTATCGCTGCTGCTCTTAGGACGGGCGACCTTGTTCGGCGTCTCCTTCGTCAGCGGAATATGAGGGCTGGTTGTCGACATCCTGTCCTGGTGCGCCGAGACTTGATGTATTTGGTCTTCGTAGTCGACACTCCCTGCGCTAGACCCGTAGTATAAGTGGCGGCGAACCGTAGCCGCCGCGGGCTTAAACGTCTGGCGTCGCGACGGAGGGCTGGCGTCAACGTAGTCGTGGCTCGTGGATCTGGACGGGCCTAGTCCGCGGTACATGTCGTTGTCAACAGCCCCGAGTACGTCATCGTCATATTTATAATGGGAGAGACGGCTGAGTTGGGGTGGGAGGCTCTGCCGCAGTGGATACGACACGGACGGACCGAGCGTCAGAGTGGGCATGGGGAATGGCGGGGGTATCCTGAGACCCTTGGCCTCGATCTCTCTCCTCGTGATCGAAGGCCGCCGGTCGAGATCGACAGGTGTAAAGGGGTCCTCCTTGTCGAACGCCGGAGGACTGGAGCCAGGGCCGTAATAGCTGGACGGGCGGCTATTCGTTCTCGGGCGGGTCGAGCCAACACTGATGCTAAAGTCGGCCGGGCTGTCAGGAATGCCGTTGGGTCTCCTGTAGCCGTCCTGGGAATTAGAAGAGGGGGTAGAGTGTAAACCTGGCTTAGAGCGCTTGTAGATATCGGGGGACTGAACCGTGACGGCCTTTGCGTTCATGGGACGCCCCCTCCTCGAAGATTGGGCCTCATCTTCTAAGGAACGCAGGCGGCGCTGCATCATCGTCGTCTCGTCTGTGTAGTCTTCGGAAATGGTATATGATGTTCTCGCCGCGGTTTTATTGTTGGAGGATGTCTGAGAGGTCTCGTTGGTGTGCCTCATAGGTAGCCTTGCCTGGAGAGAGCGAGGTTGAAGCGGGACGGGCCGATGGCCACTTTGTTGGGAGTCGCCAGCATCGGGAGACCGGAGGATATCTCTGTATCTTTCCCGAGCCTGTTTTATAACGAGTTAATCAACCGCACAAGATTGGCGGAAAGAGGTCTCACCGATTGTTGGCTCACAGACAGACCAGCAATTTCCATGTCCTGTCGCACCTTTTTGTCGAAAACTGGGGACTCTCGAGGTCGCTATTGAGTCTTGGATCATCCGCGATTCTGGTCGCCGTATCGTCTACCGTGACTTATTGACAGGGAAAGGAAGCCAGGCGGGTTCTGTCATCTTGGTACCTTAGGTAGGATTTGATTGAGGCACAGGGTGGCTGTGACAGACGCGTGTCTGTCGAATGTTGCGTAGGATAGGACATGCAGTGTACAGCCTGACTGCATGAGCGGGGTCAAGGCCGAGTGATAGGACAGCCTGCCACTTCCCACAGGCCGATTCCGTGGCCTGCATTCATTGGCAGGGCTGCAGGGGCTGAGCAGGTCACGTTGATAAGTACAGGCTGACCTCCCAGAACTATGGCGTCTGGTACTACGGTCAGTATAAACTCCATTTCAACTCTGAGGTCATGGGTAGCACTGTGACTGTATCGGCCGAGCATGCTGACCCTCCATCGACAGGGGGTCTCATATCCTTCAGCCCCGGGCGCCACGACAATCTCTTCCCGTCGGACTTCAATCTCGAGTCGGCACAGCTGAGCCCTGTGAGCCGAGAGTCTTGGGGGAGTATCGAGAAGATAGCGTATGATGAGGCTGTGGAACAGCTCGAGGCGCAGCTCAAAGGTAAAGACCTGGAATGGTTGAAAAGTATTACCAGACCCGGCAAAGACCCGTCGAGCATTCTGGGAGACCTGTTAGCGGAGGCTCAGAAGCAAGAATCGAAATACAGCCTTATCGCGGTATCGGGGAAGCCCGTGATGAGAGGTATCAGACGGCTCTCACAGAGCATCATGCACTATGGCAAGGTGCTTGACACTCTGTCCAACCACCACCCCGAGTACGTCTCCCTAGTCTGGGGACTGATCAAGTTTGTTTTGATGGTAAGCTGCACCGAACCATGGCCGAGTCCATGAGAATTTCGCGTCACTGACAGACAGGACAGGGCGTCTTGGAACACGAGAAGCTGGTCCAGCAGTTCTCGGAGCAGCTCGCCCACATCGCCGATGCGCTCCCCTTAGCCAAGGTCGACGTCGAGCTCTATCAGACAGAGGGCCTGAGACGGGAGCTCGCCGGCCTCTACCGGCACATCCTCCTCTTCCTGCGGCAGGCGACAAAGTAGTACGGGGCTTCGAGTGTTCAACGTGGCTTCATCTCCTTAAGTACCAACTCCAAGAAGAGGTTCCAGGAGACGCTCGACAACATCAAGACGTGCGCCACGAATATTGACAAGGAGGCGGCAGTCGGCAACCGGGTGGACGTACGGAGGATTGGGACCATGGTCGTGTCGGGGTTCGGGGCGACGGAGACCCTGCTGCGTCGGCAGGAGAAGATGCTGCAGGGGACGAACGCCCAAGTGATGCAGTTGACGCTCCAGATGGCTGACATGGGGGCAAGGATGGATTCCCTGCACTATGCCTTCGCCTGTGAGTGAACTCATTGTCGACTTTTGGCTCTGGGTTACGTACTGACCACCTTCCCAGCGGGAGGCGAAACCCTCCACGCCCAGCGCCTCCCCCTGAACACTCAAAACGGCACAGGAAGAGCATCCTGGACCGAGGTGAACTTGATCCAGGTTCTGCCTACCCTTGAGCTGGTAGCGAATCCGGAAGATGCCCTGGCCTAACACTAGTCCCTTGCCCGGAAGGCCTCTCCCTGGCGACGCCCGAACCGGGACGATAACGACCTCTATAAGGACCTCCGCGCCTGGGTTAACGACGACATAACCTCCACTCTGGTCCTGCAGGCCCTACCCCTCGCTTAGAAGCGGATCAGGCAGATTATTACTACGGCCCTTGCTGCCCTTTAATAGTAGGACCAGGTGGCCATCTGGTACCTCTTAAATGCCGGCGCTGAGCATGACGGGTGTAGCGCGGTGGAGGGAGTGAGGGGGGTTTTGTAGACGCTTATCGCGCAAGCTATCCAACTGTCGCCCGAGACTCTCTGCGTGAACGACACTGATTCGAACGGGCTCCGCCCGTCCGGCCCGCACTCCGAAGAGGAGCTACTAACGCTGTTGGTCCTCATCCTGCGGCGTATCGGGACTTGCTTTGTCGTCATCGAGGCCGAGGATGTCGCGAGACGGGCAGGCGGCCACGAGAAACTATACCTTCTATTCGGGTCGCTGTCTTCCAGGCTTGCCGACTCGGCGGCGCCCGTTAAGCTCCTGTTCGTCAGCTACCAGCCGTTCCCGGGCGGCTCGGCGCCTCACCTACGCCTGAGAAGTATCGGGCAAGATGCGCCTGTGCCTCCCAAGCTGCGCAGGCCAGGGGGCACAGCGGCCTTCTTGGGCAATCTTCAAAAGGCTGTACGTCGATAATACGACAACGGGTAGTAATCAAGGAGATGTTGAATGAGGTGCTACATCTTCTATAGCAAACAATAAAGCTCCATGTTTTTGTGTTTGTACGATTCGATCAAAGTCCAAATGGGCGAGGATTTCGTTCAAGTCAGAGTGGCGGTGGCTGAATCAATTAAACAGTCTGTGGCTGGAGCGTCGCGCGTCGCGAGAAAACGCGTCTCCTCGCGTCTTTCCTTACCCGCCCACTTTGAGACGGCAGGACGGGATGGGCTCTGGCCACCCCTGGCAACCAGCCGACGTTCCTTTCCCAGCCCCCACAGACTCGACTCTCCCAGTCCTCACGAGCGCCTGTCGCATTTCGCATTCACGACCACCTTCCCACATCCAGAATCCCCACAATCACAGGCCGACGGACAACCCGATCATCTGCGCATCCAGAACCGGTCAAAATGGCGCTCCGTCAGTTCAAGGCCCCTGTGCAATACCAGGCGCAGCAGAGTAAGTGATACCAGCTCACGGCCTCTATCTACGCGGCCGACCCCTCGCTGACATGCGCCGCCGCCCCCAGGTGCCTTCGAGTTGTTCCTCACAGACTTCAAGTCCTCCCCGGAGGACGCTCTCGCGCACGCGATTGGAGACGTCACGATAGCCGAAGACGACATCAGTGACGATGACCTCATGGACGACGACGAGACGGCGCAGGCCATCAGGGACAGGCAGAGGGCCGCCAAGCGGGGTCCCCAGCCCAAGTACAAGAACATGATGCAGGATCTGGCAGACCGTAAGACCGAAGAGGCTGTCATTGATCTCGACGATCTGGCCGACGTAAGTCTGCGCAGCAGCTCCGTTTGGGGATATGTCCGCGACACCAGCTGACCACAACCATTACCAGTGGGCACAACAGCACGACGCGAGCACTGGCGAGCCTCTTAAGCTCGTCGAGTCTGTCGAGAACAACACCAAGCACTACGTCGAGCTATTCTCCAGAGCCATCGACAAACAAATGCCCAACCCAAGCACGGAGATCTCGTAAGCGCAGAGTACCCCGTCGCTACCCCAGAGCTGCCGGCTGACTGATGATCCACCTACAGCTTCAAGGATGACATTCTCGACGTGTTGATGTCTCGTCGGCAAGAGAGGAACCGTGACTGGCAGAATGCCGCCAACGCCCCCGACGGCGACCCATCGGCAGCCAACGAACAGTTCCCGGCCGAGTTGACCAGGCGCTACACCCTCACCTTCAAGCCCCGTTCGCAGACCGCCGACCATGACGCAAAGTCGCTCTCCGTCCGCGAGGTGCGCGGCGATCATCTAGGCCATCTGATCACCATCAGAGCCATTGCGACCCGTGTCTCCGACGTCAAGCCCGTTGTCCAAGTCAGCGCCTACGTTTGCGATCGCTGTGGCTGCGAGATCTTCCAGCCCGTGACCGACAAGCAGTACGGACCCCTCACCCTGTGCCCTTCGGAAGACTGCAAGATGAACCAGGCCAAGGGTCAGCTCTCTCCCTCCTCCAGGGCATCCAAGTTCCTCCCCTTCCAGGAGGTCAAGGTCCAGGAGATGGCGGAGCAGGTGCCCATCGGTCAGATTCCCCGCTCCATGTCAATCATGTGCTTCGGAAGCACGGTTCGCAAGATCAACCCCGGCGACGTCGTCGATATCTGCGGCATCTTCCTCCCCACCCCTTACACCGGATTCAAGGCTATGCGCGCTGGTCTGCTCACCGACACATACCTCGAGGCGCACCACATCACCCAGCACAAGAAGGCCTACTCCGAGATGATCATCGACCCCAAGCTGGTCAGGCGCATCGAGCAATTCAGGCAGTCCGGACAGGTGTACGAGCTTCTGGCAAAGTCGATCGCCCCTGAGATTTTCGGCCATGTCGACGTCAAGAAGGCACTCCTGCTCCTGCTCATCGGTGGTGTTACCAAGGAAGTCGGCGACGGCATGAAGATCCGTGGCGACATCAACATCTGCCTCATGGGTGACCCTGGTGTTGCCAAGTCCCAGCTGCTCAAGTACATCTCGAAGGTCGCACCTCGTGGTGTCTACACGTCTGGTCGCGGAAGCAGTGGTGTCGGTTTGACCGCCGCTGTCATGCGCGATCCTGTCACTGACGAAATGGTGCTCGAGGGTGGCGCCCTGGTTCTGGCCGACAACGGTATCTGCTGTATCGATGAATTCGACAAGATGGACGACAACGACAGGACGGCTATCCACGAAGTCATGGAACAGCAGACCATTTCCATCTCCAAGGCTGGCATTTCCACCACCCTGAACGCCCGCACATCCATCCTCGCAGCCGCTAACCCTATCTACGGCCGCTACAACCCCCGCCTCTCTCCCGTTGAGAATATCAACCTTCCCGCCGCCCTGCTCTCCCGTTTCGACGTCATGTTCCTGCTCCTCGATACCCCCACCCGCGAGTCCGACGCCCAGCTTGCCAAGCACGTTACCTACGTCCACATGAACTCCAGGCACCCTCCTCCAGCGAACGGCACCGACGACATCATCTTCACTCCCCACGAGGTCCGTTCCTACGTCGCCCAGGCCCGTACATACCGCCCGGTCGTGCCCGAGAACGTCTCCGAGTACATGGTCAAGACGTACGTCCGCATGCGCGACGCCCAGAAGCGCGCCGAGAAGAAGGGCCAGCAGTTCACACACACCACCCCCCGTACCCTTCTGGGCGTCGTCCGTCTTGCCCAGGCTCTCGCCCGTCTGCGCTTCAGCAACAGGGTCACACAGGACGATGTCGATGAGGCCCTGCGCCTCATCGAGGCCTCCAAGGAGAGCTTGGCCGCCGAGCAGGGCACCACGCGCACGAGGCTCAACGCCAGCAGCAAGATTTACAACATGGTCAAGGCCCTGGCCGACTCGGGCGCGTGCAAGCCCGATGACGCTGACGAGGACGACGAGTTTGGCGGCGAGCTCAGCCTGCGCAAGGTCAGGGAGCGCGTCATTGCCAAGGGCTTCACTGAGGACCAGTGGCTGGCGGCGCTGGATGAGTACACCGAGCTTGATGTAAGTTACCACCCTGGAGAGACCCTCACGACGACGCTGACACCCTGGAAAATAGGTCTGGCAGACTGCTGGCAACATGACGAGGCTGGTATTCGTCAACGCCGCAGGCAACGACGGGGGAGACGACGACATGGATGCTTAAAGCCCCAGCGCGGTCAACGCTTGTCAGCATATTTGTTCTCTTCGTATGGCGTCGGCGTTGAGGGTGATAAATCACGGTCAGGGCACTGGATGTATTTCTGCAGATAAATAGGCCATGACGTACTTTGGCAGGGCCCTTGGGGTCATGGATGATATTTAAGACAACGAAGAAAGGGTTTATGATGCATCTCGTCACAAGTGCAGGCTTCTAAAATCATGATGCAACGACTGAGTTTTTGAAACATTTGGGATATGGTACAAGATACAGGCTGGGCCCCTCGGACACCAGTACAGATACAGGTGGATAGACGTCCCATCTACAGGGAACGCGTGTAGAGGAGAGACGCCCTCTCCAGCTCGCCGATGATACCATTGCCGGCGAGAGCCCACTTCTCGGTGACGGTCGCCTCGTTGACGGTGGCGCGAAGAAGGCCGCTGGCGGCCCAGTACTCCATGACGGCCCTAGCCTCGGCCTTGCTGAGGCTGCTGACCCTGAGAACATCGACGCCGCGGACGGCCTCGTAGACACGGGGGTCGTAGGCCTTGTTGTAGGCTTCGGCCGGAGGAATAGGGAGACCCTTGGCGGCAGCCTCGGACTGCTCGAGGGCGAGAGACATGCTGGGCGAGCGCGGAGCATTGCTGCGGCTGGTAGCGGCAACGACGGCGCCGCCGTTGGCCATGGGGGCCTTGCCTGCGAGAGCATCGACCAGGAGGCGGACGAGGGTGAGCTCGTGGGCGTGGACGAGCTTGTAGGCCGGGTCGCGGTAGGCGCTGACCTTCATCAGGTGGGAGAGGTTGTCGATGGTGAGGAGGACAGAGGGTCCGCCGGAGACGGCGGTCAGCTCGTGCCAGAGGGCCTTGAAGACGGGCCAGGCGAACTCAGCCTCCCTGGCGCTCGCGATGAGATCGGCGAGCGTGGCGTCCTTGGGGAAGTGGGGGACGATGGAGCTGTAGTTCTTGGAGGGCTTGTACTTCTCCAGCGTGGCACGGTTGGCCTTGAGTATCGACTGGAGGAGGTTCAGGCAGTACACGGGCTGGTTGAACTGAAGGGGAGTGGTGCCGGCCACGGGCGAGTACTCTGTGTTAGCGTTGACGAGGTCCTGAGCTGTACATATCTGTGGTTAGCTATGGTTGTTTCCAATGAGTCCGGAGAGACATACCCTCAGGGATGTTAATGACGACCCAATTGTTGAGGAAAGCGTAGGACTGTGCCTGCAGCAGGAGCATTGTCTTTCCGGAGATCTTGTCGCCGGTCAGCACCGTCCGCACGGTCTGCTTTTCCTCCGCGGCGTTCTTCAGGCGGGTCATGAGGTCGATGGTCTCGTTGCGCACAAGCATGTGCGGCTTCCGGAAGAGGCCCCAGGGCTGGGTGGTCTTGAAGGACTCGATGGTGCGCAGAGGGTCGATGACATTGTCGGGGATGGAGACCATGCGGCACAGGTTCTCGGGGTTCACGAGGGCACCGGCATCGAGGACGGGCAGGCCGGAGACGGGCGCGGCGTTGTTGTTGCTGAGCTGGATCCTTTTCCTGAAAGCCTTGCGCTCGCCGGGGGCGGGCTTCTTGAAATGGGGGATATCCTTCTTCTTGGCGGCATTCTGGCCGACCTTGCCGCGACGCATATGCCGTCCAAGCATCTGGAGGGGCTTCTTGTACGTCTTTCCCGTGGCCTTATTACCCTTAGTGGGCATCCCACCGGTGGGTGCCGTCGTCGAGAAGGGCGCGGTAAAGGTGACGATGGGCGTGATCCGAGGAGTGAGGCGGAGACCTGACGAGGGCCTCGTCAGGCAACGCGTGCAATTTGAGAGGGCCATTGCGGCGGAAGGGAGAGGTCGACTCGGTCGGTGGTAGTCTCAATGGCCCATGTATCGTCGGATGGGTTGTCGGAGAAGCGCGCGAAACGTGGTCGGCCTGTGGCTAGACTAAGATTTGCATACAGAGGGATGCGATGCTGTCGACTTGGGTCGTCTGGGTGAAGGTCGAGACGAGACACCATAAAATCTCAAGCCATTTCGGATCCAATCGCGCACCACTGTGACGAGTGGGTCCAACGCTGCCTTAGTCATCATTCGTTTGGAAGCTCGACTTGGAGACAACAGCTCCTTCATTCGCGAGCTTTGAGAGGCAAGCGAGGGGCTTACATATGTAGATGGAAGTATTGGATTCAATCGATGATGTGTACGTCGAAATGAAAAGCTTTTAACTGGTGCCCAAGACGCACTGTCGTGGTCCTACAGTTGGAGCTCAAGTTCAAGTTGGCAGCCGTGCTGCAGGTTCTTATCTTATCACCTCGGGGACCCTCCAAAATTTCCATGGTCTGGAAAAGTTCACGGCATCCCACCTCAGTCTCCCAGACACGCAGCAATTGAACTCAGCAAACATTACGAGTTCCCGACACAATGGCCACCGAAACCAAGATCAAGTTGCCCGTCACGGTAGACCGGCCGACGCCGTACACCTTTGGTAAGTCGCACACCGCTCCCCCGGGCCCAGTCCCCCATCACCGACCTCATTCCTGACCTGAACCCCCAGACCTCGGTCTTCTCCTCGCCAATGACAACAACCCCGTCACCCTCGACAAGTCCGACCTCGAGGCTTCCCTCGCCTCCGTCGCGCGCGATGGCGCCCAGGTCCTCATCAACCAGCTCATGACCACGTGCAAGATCACCGCCAACTCCGAGGGCGTCATCCTCTCGCTGCCGCCGCCGTCGACGTCGCTTCCCCGCGAGAAGCCCATCCCCAAGCCGCGCGAGCCCACAAAGTGGGAGCGCTTCGCCGCCAAGCGCGGAATCAAGCCCAAGACCCGCGAGCAGCGCCGCAACCTCGCCTACGACGAGGACAGCGGCGAGTGGAAGCGCAAGTGGGGCTACGACGCTCTCAACAAGAAGGGCGAGAACGACTGGGCCGTCGAGGTCAAGCCCGAGACGGAGGCCAACCGCAAGGAGGGCACGTCTGTCCGCGGCGATGGCAGGCGGGCGCGCGTGGAGCGCGTCAAGCGCAACGAGCGGAAGGAGAGGAAGAACCTGCGCGAGAAGAAGTAGACGTCTTCTTTCTCGGTTCGTGTCTGGGTATCATGTGTGTGTGCATTTCTACGAGGGCGGAGTTCTGGCGTTTCATGCATGGCTTGGGGAGGGCACCGTCGGAGAATCAGCATATACCAAAAAGCTTCCTTCCTCGCGCCCGGGGCATCCAATGAATCAAGCAAGTCTCTTCTTGGCTTTAGGTGAAAAATCGTCTCATAGCCTTTCCTCTCTCACATGCCTGTCTGTCTGCCGTCTCTCTGTCTATCCCGCTCGCTCGGTGGCAAGCAGCAAATACAAGGCGCCCTTAGCCAGCAATCTCGCCCCGTTATCATCACCCAACATATTACTATACACAGAGACGCGAACGCAACACACAAAAACAGATTCATTACACACACCGGCCACGCTCACCGTGGATACGGCGTGGCCTGTCCTTCCCACAAGGTCCCGCCCCTGGTTTTTCGAAATCGCGGGCCCGCGTCTCCCTCCACATGACCCGTGTCCCTTCGTGAAAGAAGGCGCATCGCAAAAGAAAATGAGAGACGCTGAAAAGAGGCAGCGTGGTTGCTGGAGGCAGGGTTAACCACCAAGACCCCCAATGTCCAGATATCCAGTCTCCAGCGCCAGCCGCCGATCTAATGCTCCCACCCGCCACTGGAGTACGTCGGTTGAAGCTGTGCAGAGGAGTTGGGGTGGCCGTCCCCAGAAGATGACATGGACGACAGCCTAAGGTCTGTCCGTCCCTCCTCGAACAACCCGCCAGACGGGGATAAAGGGTGGTGGGGATAAAGAAATCGTCATCGGCGTCAAGTCGTCAATGGTGGTAGGGTGGGATGCAAGTTCATATACACGCGAAGCCGCCTGGGGTATTTTAACAAAGAAAAAACGTCGTCGGTACAGGGTATCCGAAACAGGCTTAGAAACCAAGTGGTGAAAGCGGTTTGATGGGCGAGAGGGGGCGGAGGTCTCCGGATCTCCTAGGTGTTTCGGCGAGGTCGCTGTTGATGGTGAGGGTGGTCGACGCCGTCGCGTCTGAGCCGACGCTGCCATTGGACTCGGAAAGCTGGACGGGCTTCTTCTTGCGCTGGCCCTTTGCCGGCTTCTCGCTGGTGGTGTTATTGGTGTTGCCGGTGCTGCTGTTGGCGATGCTCGCAGTGGACTTTTTGCTGCTGTCGGATGATGAGACGCCGCGCTCGTCTGCAACGCTGCCGCTGCCGCCGGTGGCTCCCACACTCGAGGGTGCCGGGGTCTCATCGTTTTGCGATGGCTTCCGGCCATCGGCCAAGCCGCGGGGAGGAGGCTGGTCGAAGAGACTGTACTCCTGCTCGATGAACTTGGCCTCCTGCTTGCATCCTTTCCAGCAGTCGCGCCATTCGCAGACGAGGAATCGGAAGCAAAAGGCGTCGATCTTCATGCAGGGCTGGAAGCAGATGCACAAGTTTCGAAAGTCCATCTTGTTCTTGTCCGAGTGGGCCAGCAGGAGGCTGAGGTGGCAGGTAATAGCGAAGAGGAGGTAGTAGTTGAATGGCGAGAGGTTCGAAAGCTCGTCGATCAGCATCTGGGGCACCTTCTCGGCGCCGGCGCACTCGCGAGCTACTCTCTCCTGAGCGTCCTTGGGGAACAGCTCATCGGGGAGCTCGCGAAGCCACGCCTTGAGCATGGAGCCAACAATGTTGATGTCATACAGATCGTTCTGCTCGAAAAGGTTGACGTCGTACTCTGCAGTCTGTCAGCAACTGAACAGTCAAAAAGGTGACACATCCAGACTCACCTTCGTCAAACCTCCGCTGCCACTTCTTGATCTGGGGCCCGCTGCCAGGCACACGGTACAGGCCCTCGACATCGCAGCCTTTGTAGTTCAGGTAGTCTATCGCGCGCCAGGGAAAAGCCGGCATCCAGAACTCGGTCTTATCCCGCGAGTCCTCGAGGCGCTTGCTGATGCGCGTGAGGCGTGTCTGCTCGACCAGAGGAAGGTTGATAACCTTGAGCGAGTAGTGCTCATCGTCGACAATGGGCTCGCGCTCGTTGGTGCTACCACTGCGCATGCTCTTGCCGAAGAGGCCCTTGCTAATCATGTCTGCGGCTCTCGAGTTACGCAGGCCGCCGAAAAAGCCCGCACCCTCGGCACGGTGGGCTGCCATGCTCTGCAGCTTGTTGGGATGATGATCCTTGGTCGGCGCGAACTCGCGGTTGCTCTGATCGCGTGCCGGGAGGGGAGGGGCGTCGCGATCCATCGAGCGGTTGCGCGACGACGTGGAGCTCATCTTGTCGCGGTAGGCTCGGTCGGATCCTACAGGCGCAGTCTTGACACCCGTCTGGCTGTTGTTGTGGGTGCTGTTGGGGGTCGTCGCCCTTTCGTGCTCGACGGCCTTAGCAGGGGAGGGGATTGCCTGGAGCTGATCCTTGGGGCTCGGGCTATCCTGGTCGCGATTCGATCTCGTCCGGTGAAGGAGACCAAAGGGCTTCGGCTTGGACTTCTTCGACAATGTGTTGGCGGACGTGGCGGCGGTGTCGGGATCGGCGTTCGATGCCAGGGACAGGTCGGACTTTGAGGGTATCGAGGGGTAGGTTTTCTGAGAGGGGGGATTCGCATAAGACGTGTCTAGTGGGCGCAAGGGTCAGATGATTGGGTTGCGGACGCAAGAACAATGGCAGGTTTGTAGCAACAAAAAACAGACGAGGTACGGCGACGGGGGGTGCAGGGGAACCGCGGGGAGGGAATACGGGAATCGGACGGGACCCGCTCGAAGGACGAGAGAGACCGGGAGAGAGAAAGAGCAGGGACGGTTTCAGTATAAATGGAGGAGGGCTCGCTCATGTGCGTACCTGGGTTCTTGACGAGTTTGCTGGTCATGGTGGGTGCGGCAGCGCCGCGCGACATGCCTTCGGCGATCGAGTGGGAGTGGTGGTGATGGTGGGCGGAGGGGGCCCTGGAAGACGACTTTGAGAAGTGGGAGAAGAAGCCGCTCTTGATCTTTGAGTCGTCGCGATGTGTACTGGTAGCCACGGCTGGGCGGGAGTCGCCGGTCTGGGCTCTGTCGGGTGCTCTAGGCGACGGTTTTGCTTTGGGGCGGGTAGGTGTCGTCTCAGAGGGTTGGTAGAGTGCGGAGGTGATGGGGGGATACCGCTGTGAGTCTTCGTCTTCCTCGTCGTCCCAATCCTCCAGCGCGCGCGAATGGCTGCTGGCGGCGGCGCTCAGGGGCGGCTGCGTAGTACTAGTGCTGTTGATCTGCTGATGCTCCTCCTTCTGTTGTTGCTGCTGCTGCTGCTGCTGTGACTGCGACTGCGGCTTCTTAGGCGAGAACCTGCTAAAGGGAGAGCGTGGTGTTCGAGGGGACGAGCGTGAATCGACACTTGGAGGTGAGACGACGTGAAGAGTTTCAGCCGACGGAGAGGTGCCCTCGGACAGGGTAGAGGATGGCTCGGACAAGGTGAGCGGCTGTGGCACGGCCTTGCGTCCCATTTTGGGCGACAGTTTCCTTTGGGGAGGAAGAGGGGGGGCGAGCGAGCGACCTCGTGAGGGGGGATCCAGGAACAGGCGTCTGTCTCGGTCGGGATTCGGAAAGGGTGGCCAAACTTCAGCCGTGCAGTTTTCTGGTGTGTCGGTGGCCAGAAAAGGTGCACGCGTCGATAACCGGGAAGAGGCGAGGGCGAGTCGAGGCGAAGCAAGGCAGGTCAGAGAGCAAAGCAGAAGGACCCCGATGATCGTTTCTCAGGGAGTCCCCGAGCTCGAGAGAGGCCCTAGCCCCCGACAAGGCCCCGATGCGCACTGGCAGGTTTGCCCGCGAGAGTGGGCGCCGATTGGGGTCTGTAAATCCGTGCGCCAGGATGTATCGCGCATAAGTCGGCGGATAAAATAGGGGTCAAGGGGTGGTACGGATGCGGGAAATGCTTGGGCGGAGGAGCAGGTCGAGGGGAATCCTGGCAGCAATCCTGGGCTAGAAGCGGCACGGACTTTTGGGTCGGGTCGGGTGGCAGTGAGAACCGGCGGGCCACGGGCAGGGCAGGGCAGCCAGGGTGACTCGATTCAGGAGGGACGAAGCTTCAGTTTAAAGCGTCAGCTTGGTAGGCGGGCGAGCAGAGCAGAGCAAGAAGAGGCAAAGCTGAAAGGTATTTTGGACGATGGAGAGAGATGCTTATGGTCGCACAGGAAGAACGTGCGCTCGAGTCCTCCTTGTTCAGTCGGGACACTGGCCCATCGGTTCAGGGAGAGGTGAAAGGCACGCAGCGGATGATTAGTAGGATGGGGGTGGACACGACGCGGAACTTGAATTGAACCCAGGGGGCCATCGTCCGTGGTGCGGCGCAGCCCACTACAGCGCGTGGAAGGTGCAGCAGTGCCCACCGTGACCCGGGGGACCGGTGGGGCGCCCGTGAGGAATCGTACCGGCAACCGGGTGTAGATTCCCAGCGCTACTTCCTGAACACTTTAGCAGGTACTCGCCCATGATGCCCAAACACAGCACCCGGAGCTTGAAGCCCCAGGGGCCGGATGGAGGCTGTGTGCCCGACTGGATGATAAAGAATTGCAGGCAGCCGGATTCTGGGCACTGGCAGAGATGGATGGGAAAAGAAAGCAGGGACGGGCCCGTCTCCTTTGTCCTCGTCGACGCTCGGGCAGACAAGGCATGGCCGCGCTTCGACTGCTCGAGTCCTGGTCGTCAAAGTGCCAGTGCTTTCTCGCCATGGCGACAGCTCGTTTCCAGAACCAATGCCATCAGCCTGTCCGGAGCCCGATGCCATCCGTCATTCCAGCCTGAACATCGTGACGACCTATCCGTCCTTTCAGCACATCTGCCCCTTGCCTCCCGCCAGTGGCAGGTGCCTGCCTCAAATGTTCCGCACAGGGCTACCCACTCATGTGGCTTCTGAAACACGCGAAGTCCTGCACCCCTCAAGACGCTGTGTCTCATCGTCTCAGGGGCCCCGGGTCGTTTGAGACGGACGGCGGGACGGCGGCGGGGGGGTTCCCAACGGTACTTCGCGATGCCCAACTCCTGGTACCAGATTGCTGATGTGCCTTCCCTGCGTGGCCGCATGGGCTGATCTCACGGGAGGCGCTGCCAAGCTTTGGTGACTCGTAGATGATCAAGAAGCTTGCCTTGTTTCGTGGTTGTTTAAAAGAACTCTCACCGACGATGATTCAGGGCATGGAGATTATGATGTACTAGGCTTCATGCTGGGCATATATACCTGTACCTGCACGCACGCCCGTCCCTCCTCTGTCATGCGCATTTCACCCACCGCTCAATGGCATTGGCTCCCAATATCGATCGCAGTCAGACCATCCTCACCGTCGCTCGTACGGGTCTCTTCGGGCTCGGGCTCTCCGGCAGTCAGCGGTCGACAACGGCACAGACCAGCCATGCTCCAGGCCCGACCTTCGACGGCTAAGCGGCCAACGATGACCAGCGGCAAGCACCGAGAAGGACTGGGTTCAAGTCAGGCTCCGTTTGCCTGATCGTCAGTCATCTGCAACCAGGCCCTCTGCCGCGCGGCTCGTCCATCAATACCCAATCTCCTTTAATGTCAATCCGACACGGCGCGTCACCTACGCCAGTTCAGGGGCCTTTGTCCAGTAAACTGCGCAAATTGTGCCAGTATGTGCATTTCGTCACCGATAGCTCCTCCGGGCATCCCCACAGCACACATGGAGTGGAGGTACAGTTCTCCGCCGCCTTACAACGTCAGTCGGTCCTGGTGTCTCGTCCAGCGGTGGGAGTCAAGCGGTGGGACACGCGACTGACCTGAAGCGCAACACGTCGTCGTAAAGGCAAACAGCTTCATGCAGGTCGAATCACATCGGGACTTGTGCGTGCAGGCGGCATTGCCCCTGCGGAACACGTTGTTCGTGCCAGCTTCGTCACGTCCTCGGTAGTCGGCCTGTCAGGGACCAGGAACCGGTCGGATTCGGGAACGCCGGCAGCAGCTATTCAAGGTGCCGCTACTAGGATGAGGCATGCCCTTTTTGGTGATGTCTGCGAATCCAGCCGGGTTGTGGTTCCACGGTCACTGTTTGACAGCCCGCGAACCGCTGCGCGCCATGTTATATCACTCGGAATGAGCCGACCTAATTCTCCGCAAACCTGCCGGCGAATGGCAATTTGCCACACAGTCGGTGTGCAACACGCACCGAGGCCAGCTCATCAGACTGGCGGGCGCCACCAAATCTGACCACCGGCCTGACGAATTGATGCACTGCACGGCACATGGGTTCTCTAATCGGAAATCCTCCCGGACGAGACGACCCTGCTTACTTGGGCTGGCAACACCCGGCTTCTTGCCCGTTTGGTTCTGTCCCCGCCGTGATGACCAGTCTTGCTCTTGCATGTTTTGGAAGACTTGTGGCCAGAAGCAGCCACATTGAACGTTAGACACGAGTAGTATCATTGGCAGCAGGGCCACACATTCCACGGAGATAGTCTCCAGGCAACCAAATGGAGTCCGACGGCTCCAGGCAGCTCCAAGAAGCTCTTCGCCCGGTCATGTAATTCTCTTTCGAGTGATGGATTTCTGCATAGGGCTGACTGGCATTCCCCCGACAAAAATCACCCTGTCGTGGAAACTTCACAACTTGAAGCCCAAGATATTGCGACTTTTGGTGGAAGACGGAGACAGCCAGACGGTGAGGGGCTGCTGTTCCCGTGCACGGGCCACTGAGCGCTCTTTGTCACCCAATGAGATCTATCTGCGATCTCAGCGGCGCCGCCTCATCCCACCTTGACTTGACTCCAAACCAACTACACACCACCACTACCACCACCACCCTGCCGCTTCATACCCCTTTCACTCGCCCCAGAGCGACTGTGCGACACCAAGGCCAAAATCTGTTCAGCTCCAGTCCCACCGTGAGATGAGTGCTGCTGTCGAAGCCCCTCCCGAGGTGCCGAAGCTTGCCAAGGAGGCCCATGTCAAATACGTCCAGAGTCTCGACAAGAGGAAAGATGAATACGAGTATTGGTTGACCGAGCACCTTCGACTAAACGGCCTCTACTGGGGCCTGACATCCCTCTTCCTTCTGGGTCAGCCGGATGCGCTTCCAAAATCCGAGGTTGTCGATTTTGTACTCTCCTGTCAGCACGAGAACGGCGGCTTCGGCGCTGCGCCTGGTCATGACGCACACATGCTGTCCACAGTCAGTGCTATCCAGATCCTCACGACGCTAAATGCTCTGGACGATCTGGAGTCGCGGGGCAAGGGCGCAGCGCAGGTTGGCAAGTGTAAGTGAAGCCTTCCCTTTCATCCTCGCACCCAGAATCTGACTAGGAACATAGTCATCTCGGACCTCCAGAACCGCGAGACAGGCACCTTTGCCGGTGACGAATGGGGCGAGGAAGACACTCGGTTCCTCTACGGCGCCCTCAACGCCCTCTCCCTCCTAGGGCTGCTGTCCCTGGTGGACGTCGACAAGGCCGTGAGCTACGTGGAAGCGTGCGCCAATTTCGACGGCGGCTACGGCGTGAACCCCGGCGCCGAGTCGCACTCGGGCCAGATCTTCACCTGCGTCGCTGCACTGGCCATCGCCGGGCGTCTCGATCTCGTCAACGTCGAGAAGCTCGGCCGATGGCTCAGCGAGCGTCAGATCGCCGGCGGCGGTCTCAACGGGCGCCCCGAGAAGAAGGAGGACGTCTGCTACAGCTGGTGGGTTCTCAGCAGCCTGGAAATCATCGGCCGTACCCACTGGATCGACCGAGACCAGCTTATCGGCTTCATCTTGCGGTGCCAGGACCCCGAGTCAGGGGGCATTTCGGACCGGCCGGGCGATCAGGTCGATGTGTGGCACACCGTCTTTGGTCTGTCGGGTCTCAGTCTTCTGAAGTACCCGGGACTGGAGGCTGTTGATCCTGTCTACTGCATGCCACGATCCACCATCAAGAGGGTTCTGGGCAAGTAGTAGATGCAACACGGGACAATTGTGTTCAGGGGCCTGACTTGCCATGCTGTTTCCGAATCTGTTCCAGCTACGGATGTAGGCGTGAGAGTAGGTAGCTCTGTTTTCTCATCTCAATTCCTCATGCAAGTTCTGTGCCCATCCCCTACCCTCTCTTCTGTGACCATCACCAGATGATCAATTCCTTCCTGGAGCTTCATGGTGCGCAAGTCAGGTTGGCAGCCAGAGTGTTTAGTATGACATGACTTGGTTGCAGGGGATGCTGCTCGAGCTGTAGGAGGCCGAGTCTTTCTTCTTGCCTCCCACCATGCTTGAAAGGAGATTCCTCTCGGCTACCCACCATCATTTGCTTGCCCCTGAGCCCCTTTCCTATCTCCCCTTTGTCCATCAGTGTCTTGGAGCATCGGGCCTTCTCAAACTCTCCAGGGTTCGCCCCTTTCCTGATGGCTTACTGCTGAGAATGAGCGTGGTCCTGTGTTTTCTTTTTGTGGATATTCCGTTCTCAATGCACTTCAGGTCAAGGACTTCCTCGCCTCAGCATTCCAAATGATGCTTGCGGTCGTACGGATCCTTCTTGTTGTGCCTCAAGCTGAGATCCACGATGCCCGCTCCCAAGTTTGGTGCACTTCGGATAGGGGCACCTTTACGGCTCCTTTCTGTTGCGCCAGGGCAAGCTGGGGCCCACGATGTCTGCCCCACGATGTCCGCCCCTTCTGCTTGGTGCGGAGCGTGGAGTTTGGATGGACCGGGGTAAATTCACGGTTCAACTACATCCTTCTCGTCGAAATAACCTTGCCTCACTCCCCTGGGGAAATCCTTTCGACGTGGTGATTCTAGCGCAGGTCTGCACACTCTACCCCTTTCCCGTTGCTCCCTACTAATGCTGTGCACAGATGTACATTTTTCTCTTGGATGAAATGTCATTGCACGATGACTTGACAGTTAGTATTACCTGACCCAGAGTTTCTCAAGTGGCGGCATGTCAGCATCTGGCTGTGTGATGGCTTCTCCTATCGCCTGCATTGCGGGGTATGAGATGCCCAAGGTCGTCAACATTGTGGTACTGATGAGCAGATGTGCCCTCACAGCACAGGGTGCATCGATCCCACAGAATTTTCCAGGCTCTGGAGCCAGCGTGAGGCAACGCGTCAGGCTTGTTTGGGCCAGACGCGTCTGGCAGTGTGTTGTCCCCAAAATTGCCCTCCTGGCCGCCTGACCGCCTGGCCTATCCCCCTTTGGACGCCAGGCACCACCGCCCACAGCGCACCCCTCAAGCCCACTCTTCCGTCCTCTTGGGCTCTCTCTTTTGCAACTCACATTTGCAAATTCCCCTCGAGATCCTCGATTGCCTGCGAAAACCTCAACTTCATCTGCAGAATTTGCCCCCTGAATTCTCCTGTCGTCTCTCCGACATTTCAATCTGCTTGTAAGTGTCTGATGGCTCGATTTGTTTAGTATGACCGCGTGGCTGACCTCTGGCATAGACAGAAGGACCGACCGGCACATCACCAGTCCATTCCTTCCCCAAAGTTGAGCGTCCGCCTTGGTCGTTCCTTCTTGCCCTCAGCATATCTACCTTCTACTCCTTCAGAGGAAAGCACTCTCCACGCTCCAGCTATGGACTCGACCGTTGATTGTGCCTTCCACCATGCCCGTGGACAAGGATTGGCTGGCGGGTCTTCCCGAAGTCGAGGACGAGGAGCCTTCGGACTGGGAAGCCACGATGGACAAGAACTTTATGGACTTCACCCGCTTTGGCGGTGGTGACCTGGACTCGGAGGTATGTTCTGGCCGGCTGTGCCTTCATTCTCTCCTGTCTGCTCGAATGCGTCCTTCTTCCTCCCCACAATCTTGCTGGCCTCGACCTCAGCCCCCAAGCCCCTCCCCTCGTCACTGCCCAATACCTTGTTCCATCGTCCAGGTGTTGTGTCGTCAGTCCTGGCCGTGGCCCCGGTGTCGTTCATCCTCGGCGTCTCTGCTCCAAACCACCATCCTTTCCTTTTGGCTTTCCTCTCTTTGGCTTGACCCTCAAGGCTCCCGTGGACGGCATTGCTGTGCTTCAATCGCCTAGACTCGGCCTCGAGCTCCCGAGTCATCGCCGTCACATTCCCAGGGACCGAACCCTTCTCCTTGTTTTGCCACCCAAGACCACAAGCACCCTCCCTCATCTGGCCCAGTTACCCATGAGGATTGTCTCTGTTTCGATTTCCTGTCCAAGTCAGCGAATCCTATTGCTTGAGTCCTTGCGTGTCTCCATGGCCCGTGCTGACATGTCTCTTTTCAGAACGCCCTCGTTGATGACAACGACATGTTCCCCATGCCCGACGAAGCCAGGGTGGCGGCTGCTGGCACCCCGGCTCCCTCTGAGCCTGCTGTCATCAACCAGATCGCTTCCGCCGGAAACTCTGGTGTTTACGATGCCCCACCGTCCAAGTCGGCCACCTCCGTGGATGGCTCCGAGGACACTGAGAGGCTGATCGAGCCGGATGCCCAGAGCACCGTGTCTTCAGGTGTCAGCAGCAGCTCCACTGAGCGCCCTCACAAGGGCAAGAAGGCAGAGAAGAAGGCTCTGCCTGCCATCGCTCTTGTCTGCCACATCTGCGAAGGTACTCCTACCTTTTCGGACCTCTCCCACCTCCTCACCCACTGCAGCTCTCGTGCCCACACCAAGCGCCACTTCGACATGAAGGCCAGGGGTCTCACGGATGAAAGCGCGGCAAACAAGCTTCGCACCTATAAGACCTGGTACGAGGCCAACCAGATTGGTCCCATGATCAACCGGCGTCTGGTTGAGAAGGATGCAAAGGACAAGGTCCGGAAGATGGAAACTGCAAAACGCAACTCGTCCAACCCGGTATGTGATCGCCTCAGACACCCAAATTCACCGCCTTAGTTGGCCTTGCCGGGACAAAGCTAATTTCTTTCGTCTTTGGAGCCTTCCAAGAAGCGAAAGATGGAAACCAAGGCTCCATCCACTTCCTCCAAGCAAGGAAAGCATGTGCGAAACCAGGCAACTGAGCAACCTCGTCTCCCTCCTGCCCTTCCCGTTGAGCCTGCTCTCGCCTTTGGAAACTTTGCAGACCTTCCTTTCCACCTGGACGCCAACTCGGTCTCTGCTGCAAGCTCGTCACGCCCCGTCCAACCTTCAACTTCCAACACCCAGCTCTCAGCCATGGCCAACCAAGGATATGAGGACCTTCCAATTCCCGGACTCGAATCCCCCAATGGAAGTGTCTTCGCTCCTTCCGAGAATGGCTTGGAGTACGCCGAGGTGGTGGAAGGAGACGACGAGCGCAAGCCTGTTCTGAAGGGCAAGTACTGGCCTGGTATGGACATTTTTGACTCCGCCTCTGAGCAGGATCGCCGCAGACGCAACCAGCGCAAGGATGCGTCGGTCCTCCAGAAGATGCAGCGCTCTTCTGCGTCCATCCAGACCACCATGATGGTTCTCGACTCGAACTTCGACCATAGCTCGGATCGGGACGTTTATGATGAACCTTCCTGCGACGAGGCGACCCCGGTGAGCCTCCCTGGTCTTTCTTCTGGTCCATTGAATCGCCCCAACTGACATGTCTTCAGTCCAAGAAGCCCGGCAGTGCCGTCAAGCGCAAGTACACACCCAGGAAGCCCAGGGGTGGCACCAAGGCAAAGGCCACCTCCCGCGTCAAGCCGGAGCCTCGTACTCCTCGTGCTGCCCGGGGTAGCAACCTGCTCGCGCCGCAGACCAGTGGCCCCCGTAGGGCCACGCGCGGTAGTGCTGCGCGAGCACAGGCCGAAATTGCCCGTATGGCACAGAACGAACTCGAGGATCGGTTCGAAGATCCCGCCGACTCGGACAACGAGTCCCCACGTCCGGCCGTGAAGAGGTCCGCCTCCTCCACCTCTCAAGACCGCGACGATTCCGTCCGTCCCTCCACCGCCGGCATCTCCAGCGATGGAAATGCCAGCATCAACAACAACGACGTGTTCCAGGACCCTGATGTTGGATCAGCCGGTAAGTGACCTCCCGTCGAACGAGGCTTGGCCAGGCAGCTTGCTGACATTACCATAGCCGCCATGAACCATGCGCTCGGAGGCCATGGTTACGCAAGGTTCAGTCAAGGTTTCCAGATCCATTCCCCCACGGTATATTGACAATCCCCGATCGCAGATTCCCCCGCCGAAACCGCGTACCCCTCCAAGCCCTGTCCCGAAACCGCCCCCCGATCGCGAGCCCGAACATTTCCTCTCCGACCCCGTCCTCCAAGCCCATGGCACTTTCATTTACAGGAAAGGAGAATAACAGTGTTTTAAAGCAGGGAATGATGGGACCGCATGGCCAGAACATGGGCGGCCAAGGTATGACGTACTCCAACATGGGCATGCAAGGCATGCCTCGCACCGTTTGGAATGGCAACCTGGGCGGCCAGAACCCATACAGCTACGGCTACCAGAGCGCATTCCCGGATCCCATGATGTTTGGACCTGGCGCCGGTGCCCATCCGCCCTCCAACCTCATGCAGCCCCAACTGAACGGCATGTACCATGACGATCTCCAGCACAACATGTTCCAACCCCATGCGGCCGCCAACGATGGTCAGCACTGGCAGCACAACGGCAACGATTTCGCCGGCAACCATGGTGGTCAGGGTCTTGCTTCTCTCGGTCCCAACTGGATGGGCCACGCGTCTGGCGCTTCGGGCTATGACGACGATCAGCAGACAGTTCACTACCACGACAACTAAGCCTTTCTGGTGTTTCCAGCCAACATTCATCAGCCAAGGGCTTGTTCCTTGAGTCCAGACCGAGGATGTCGAAACCCGGCTTCTCATCACCACACATCTGCCTCTCGAGCATCACGCCCGGTTGGCGTATAGCACTCTTTCTTTTCTTTTCCTTTGTTTCTGTTGTAAGCTGCCACCACTTCTCCCCGCCGCACCGTCTCCAACAAGCTAACTTTGTCTCGCAGTTTTGGCCGCTCGACCCCAAGACTCCCGATTTCCATTGATTCAGAATCAAGTATACTTCCGAGAGGCACCTCGTCACTGTCATCTCGACCATGGGAGTGATTGGATCCCTTCGGGCGAGGGGAGGTTCCGCGGTGGGAGACGGGGTTCTGGGGCTGGCGGGCTTGGAGTTTTAGGGCATAGCACAAGGGTTGTGCTCACATTATCGGTCACCATCATAGTGCAGAAAGGCTATGGGGCATCGAGCAGACGAGGACATCATATTTTGATCGATGGACAGGTACACCGACTCGAGTTGGCATCCAGATCATCATTTGGAACATGTTGATAGGTAGCCTACATCACAGAGTCTGACCGCAAGACTCGGAGTTCTTAATCCTGAGGGACGTCACATTCTACTGCTTTTCCCATATTTAACTTGACAATGATGGATGCTTGATGTCCGGAAAATAGGGGCATGGGGGTTGGCCCCTGAAAGGCCCGTGCGTCATAGATCCATGTGCCGAGGTGGGGGAGCTCTGCTACCTCTCAACGCGTTGCAAGGGTTCAAGACGCGCTTGCCACATCTCGGCGCGACCACCCGCACGCAACCTGCACCTTGCCCCAGCATCGGGAGTGCCGCATGACGACCTCGCGCCGCTTTCATCAGTCCCAGCATCGACTTCCACCAGGGCAAGACTGGGTCCTCCCAATCTGACAATGGCACCCCCGAAGAAGCAGCTGTCTCTGACCAGCTTCTTCCAACCCAAGACAGTGAACGGACTGGCTGCTCGATTGCAGCAGTCGCAGACCCCGACACCACCCAAACGGCCACTCGAGGAAGATGCAGACGCAGCAAATAATGGACCAGAAAAAGTACTGAAAAGAACCAAGGCATCAGAGGGGAATGACAAGGAGGCAGTCGCCACGAGCACCGAGCAATCGACAAGCACAACGACAATCCCGTCATCACGAACCAATCGATACGTATACGGAGAGGCCGGCGGAGATGTTTCCGCGGGCGCCGAAGACGGACAAGATGCCGACGAAGAAGCCAAAAAACGAAAAGAGGAGTTGCACAAGAAATTTGTCAAGAAGCTGGGCCATCCCGATGCCATGCTCCGCCGGCGCCGGTGGGACGCACCCCCGGAAGATGCGGTTGGGGCCGGCGAGGACGAAGATGGCGAGGACGGGGAGGAGGAAGAGCCCGCCCCTCCGCCCACCAAGTCGGCCAAGAAGGGAGGCGCTCGAGCAAACAAGAAGCTGACGCCAATGGAGATACAATTCCTCGACATCAAGAGAAAGCACATGGACACGGTCCTGATCGTCGAAGTGGGATACAAGTTTCGGTTCTTCGGAGAAGACGCCCGGACGGCGGCCAAGGAACTGAGCATCGTCTGCATTCCTGGCAAGTTCAGATACGACGAGCACCCTTCAGAGGCGCACATGGATAAGTTTGCATCGGCAAGCATTCCCGTGCACCGCCTCCCAGTCCATGCGAAACGACTCGTGGCTGCTGGCCACAAGGTCGGCGTTGTGAGGCAGATTGAGACGGCAGCTCTGAAGAAGGCGGGCGACAACAAAAACACGCCCTTCATCCGCAAGCTCACCAACGTGTACACCAAGGGCACGTACATTGACGAGAACGGAGACCTGGACTCCCAGAACGACACTGGCGCTCCAGCCGGGGGATATCTTCTGTGTATCACAGAGACGCCGACCAAGGGCCAAGGCACGGATGAAAAGGTTGACGTCGGCATTGTGGCCGTGCAACCGGCGACCGGCGACATCATCTACGACACATTCGAGGACGGGTTTATGCGAAGCGAGATAGAGACTCGGCTGCTGCATATCTCTCCCTGCGAGTTTGTCATCGTCGGCGATCTGACCAAGGGCACCGACAAGATGATACAGCACCTGGCGGGAAGCAGCACCAACGTCTTTGGCGACAGGAGTCGTGTGGAATGTGTTCCTAGATCCAAGACCATGGCGGCCGAGGCTTTCTCTCATGTCACGCAGTTTTACGCGGACAAGCTGAAGGACGAAGCTAGCGCCCCGTCAGCCGACGATGGTCGCGCAGGCCTCCTTCTTGACAAGGCCGTGCATTTGCCCGAATCTGTCATCATCTGCCTCTCTGCCATGATCACGCACCTCAAGGAGTATGGTCTTGAACACATCTTCGACCTGACAAAGTACTTCCAGAGCTTCACCACCCGGCAGCACATGCTCGTCAACGGCTCGACTCTTGAGAGCCTTGAGGTGTACCGCAACTCGACCGACCACGCTGAACGCGGGAGTCTCTTCTGGGCTCTCAACAAGACATTGACCCGTTTCGGCCAGCGCCTATTCCGCAAATGGGTCGGCAGGCCACTGCTCGACAAGGAGCAACTAGAGGCGCGTGTGGCTGCTGTTGAGGAGCTTTTGGAGCATCGGTCAAGTCCCAGGGTCGACAAGATTGAGCATCTTCTGGCCAACATTAGGCTGGATCTCGAGCGCAGCCTCATTCGTATCTACTATGGCAAGTGCACGCGTCCTGAGCTTCTGTCAGTTCTGCAAACACTGCAGCGCATTGCGACGGAGTATGCGACGGTCAAACCAGCCGACCAGACCGGTTTCAAGTCGGCCCTTTTGAGCAGTGCAGTCCTGTCATTGCCGAATATCCTTGACAAAGTCATATCGTACTTGGATCGGATCAACCCCGAGGCGGCTCGCAAGGACGACAGGTACAACTTCTTCCGCGAGTCGGAGGAGAACGAAGATATTGAGGACCACAAAATGGGTATCGTGTCTGTTGAAGCAGATCTCGATGTCCATCGCACCGAGGCTGCGTCGAAGCTCGGTCGCCAGAAGCCCGTCGACTACGTAACCGTCTCTGGCATCGAGTATCTCATCGAGGTTCTCAACACAGACCTGAAGCGGGTGCCGGCATCGTGGGCCAAGATCTCTGGCACGAGGAAACTGTCGCGCTTCCACACTCCCGAGGCGGTGCGCCTTCTTGCAGAGAGAGACCAACACCGCGAGGCTCTCGCAGCTGCCTGCGACGCTGCGTTTGCCGGCCTGCTGCGATCCATTTCAGAAGAGGCATATCAGCCCCTTCGCGATGCCGTGGCATCATTGGCAACTCTCGACTGCCTCCTGGGCTTGTCCAAGGTTGCCGCTCTCCCGGGATACACAAAGCCCAACTTTCTCCCATCGACACACGCGCCGAGCATCTCGATCACGGCAGGTCGTCATCCGATCGCCGAACACACCTTGCCTGGCGGCTACATTCCGTTCACCGCCAGCCTTTCGTCCCCATCGCCGCTGGCATACCTCATCACAGGACCAAACATGGGCGGCAAATCGTCATTTGTCCGCGCCCTTGCCCTCCTGTGCCTTCTTGCCCAAGTCGGTTCATTTGTGCCAGCCGATTCTCTGACATTGACCTTGGTCGACGGCATTCACGCGCGCATGGGAGCGCGCGACAACCTTTTTACCGGCGAGTCTACATTTGCCCTTGAGTTGTCCGAGACAGCCCGAGTTCTCCGCGCGGCCACCCCTCGCTCACTTGTTCTGCTCGACGAGCTAGGCCGGGGTACCAGCACACACGATGGCGCCGCCATTGCCCATGCGGTCCTGGATCATATTGTGCGCGACACGCGTTGCCTGACCCTCTTCATCACGCACTACCAAAACCTTGCCCGCGTCGCTGCTGGCATCGGTAATGCCGGACTGCTGAATCAAGCCGAGGCCAGCACCACAGGGCCGTTGGTCAAGAATGTCCATATGCGGTTCACAGCGAGCAAGACTCATGCAGATGAGGATGCCAGAGGTCTCGCCCCAGACACGGAAGTCACGGCTGATGAAGAAATCACCTTCCTGTACGAGGTCGGCGAGGGCGTGGCGCATCGGTCTTACGGCCTGAATGTTGCGAGGCTGGCCCGCATCCCTCGGAGGGTCATCGAGGTGGCGGCAACTAAGTCGAGCGAGCTGGAGAAGGACATGCGCATCAGGCGCCTCAAAGGCACGGCGGACCTCATGGCTGAGGTTTTTGCAGCGGGGGAATCGGACGCAACAGCTGATCAGCTGGAGCACCTCATCTCGAGCATCGAGCAGTTGTAAATGTCAGATAGAGCGTGGAGTTCTGGTTTGTAAAGTAGGCACTGGTTTGTGGTAAATTTGGGACAGTCCAGCTGTGTTCGGTCTGTCTGGGTACATGTGATGCTGGCTGGAGGATGGGAGGAGGAGCAAGCGCGTGCGAGCCACGAAAACACGTGATATTCAAACACCCCAATTGGCTGTTCACCGATCGCAATCCCGGTGAGAATGACGGAACTTGCTCGCGCCTTACAAATCCGATGACAACCGAGCAAAAGAAAAAAGTGGACTGAGCCGATCTCGACATCTCTCTCGACATCCCCGGCGTTCCGACAGACATTGTACTCCTTTGTCAACCTCAAACTGCTTGAGATCGATCGCCATGTCTACCGCCGCAGCTTCCATCCGTATGCGACCCGTCTCCCGTTCGCATCGCGGCTTCAATGGCTGACAATGTTCCTCCTCCAGCTTCGCTCAACACCCCGGCGGCCGCCCCGGCGCAGGAGAACAAGCCCAAGGTGACTACCTCCAACACTATCGCACGACTTTGGACGCTGCTGATGCTTGCGGAAACAGCCCTGCTGCGTTTGCAAGGAGGAAAAGAGCAAGCGCGACGAGTGCATGCTCTTCTCCAACTCCAACGACCCCGCCAAGGACTGCCGCTCCACGATCCAGCAGTACAAGGACTGCATGAAGGGCTTCGGCTTCGAGGTGTAATGCGGTGGAAAGACCTGGCGCGCAAACGAGCCGGGAGTATGGGACGATTAAGACGATGTACTACCAGCACCGACGACGGAAAGACGTCACGGATAGACGACGGAAAGACGTCACGGATAGACGGCGTTTGCATACGACATCTCGAATGATACGCCGCGCTAATGTTGCCCCTATTGGGACCAATTCTCCTCACCACAAGACCTTTGCTCCTAGTTCGGAACAGCGTGCCGAGGTTCTGAGCATTCCCACTGCAGGACCATGCTCAACCCAGCCCATCTCCATCCCGTCGCTTCACTGCCTAGTCCTTGCCCCTTTCTGTTCCACGCTGGTCGCTTACTCGGATCTAGCCGGTGATGCTGTCGTCCATGAAGTTGCAGCTGATACCAGCTTGCTTGGCCTCCTCGGCAAGGCCGGTGAGCGAGGCGTCCAGGCGCTGGGCGAGCTCGGCCATCTGCTCCTGGTACTCGCGGCGCGCCAGCTCAAGCTCAGCCTCGATGGCGTAGCGCTTGTCGGCGAGCCGGG
Source organism: Plectosphaerella sp. P0831 (assembly GCA_014635975.1). Taxonomy (NCBI): domain Eukaryota; kingdom Fungi; phylum Ascomycota; class Sordariomycetes; order Glomerellales; family Plectosphaerellaceae; genus Plectosphaerella; species Plectosphaerella sp. P0831. The sequence goes on along the minus strand of JACAFV010000108.1, from coordinate 36,089 downwards.
AGTACTCGGCCATGAGATCAAGATCGCGACTGAGCCTGCGCGCGAGGGTCAGCATTCTCTTGCTCTGCATCAGAGGCGAAGCGATTACTCACATGATTTCGCGCTTGTCCGCTTCGTATCTGGTGTACTGGAGTTCAAGGAACTTGACTCTCAGTCCATGGATGTTCGCAGTCGAGTATTGGTCTGCAGCGTAGAGCTTCTTGATCTGGTTCGACAGTGTCAGCTATGAGAAGTTGATGCTGTGTAGGGTTTGCTAACCTTTGCGGCCCTCTGAAGGTAGAAGTCCTTCACTTGCTCCATGGCTCCGGCGCTCATTGCAGATTCGGTGTTGTGTTGGCTCTTGCCGTTGTTGGGGTCCTTGACAGACGGCATGTTGCCTTCCAGAAAGAGGTACTTGACTGCTGGGAATGGAAGGTAGGGTGTGCGGCTGGTGATGCGGCTTTGCCTGGCTGATGATGCGGCTTGTGAACGTGGGGCTCGAAGGTTGTTGTTCTCACAGCCCGTGTCTCTCAAACAAGACGGGAAGTGTTTTGTTTTCTTTGACGCGGGAGCGGTCTTGCACCATGGAGGAAGGCGCGATGCCGCTCCTGCTGTCACTGCCAAACACATACAACATGGTGTCGAGGACTTTGAGACAACTGTTTTGGTAGCGCCTGGGATGATTAAAACAAAATAATAGTCTTCGTATCTACTACAAGTTCTCTGCTTTTATTCTCCCCAGCAATTGTCTTCTTCAAAGTCTTCAGGGGACCTCAGTGGCTTCCCTCATGGCATCGGTTTCGGTGAGAATCTCGGTGAAGGACCGGTGAAGTGATGTGGCACGTGCTTCACCACAAGGCGCACGGGCCTTCTCACCTACCAGACCCCACTGAATTTTTTCTTGATAGCCATCTGGGAATTCTTATCGCCTCCAGAGACATGCATCTTGACCGACGCTGTCGCATTCGAGGGTAGACCACCCACACGCTTCCACAATGGGCCTCGCCGAGATCAAGACGTATGTAGAGACAGAAAGTCTCTGTTTGCATGGGCAATTACTGACCTAGTCTTCCAGTCGTCGTAAGATCGACAAGGACCCGAACAATACGAAATGGCTTCGCGACGAAAGCTCCTTCGGCCAGAAAATCCTGCGAGCCCAGGGATGGGAGCCGGGCCAGTACCTCGGCGCCAAAGATGCCGCACAGGCCGAACACTACACAGCAGCCAACGCCTCCTTCGTGCGTGTCTCCCTCAAGGACGACATGCTCGGTCTGGGCTTCAAGCAGTCCAAGGATGAGCAGGTCACGGGCATGAACGCCTTCCAAGACATGCTGGCACGACTAAACGGCAAGACGGAAGAGTTGGCAAAAGTCAAGGAGGCCCAGGTTGCCGTACAGACGACACTCTACTGCGACAGCAAGTTTGGCCCGATGCGATTCGTCAGGGGCGGCTGGCTCGTGGGCGATACAGAGCAGGACAGTCCCGCGGCGAAGCTGAAGGCTGCGGAGGACGCCAAGACCGAATCCAAGAAGCGCAAGGTGGAGGATGTCTCCGACTCGGACTCATCCAGCGAGGACGAGAAGGCCAGGAAGAAGCGCAGGAAGGAGGAGCGCAAGGCCGCCAAGAAGCTCAAGGCCAAGTCTGGCTTCAATACCCCCGCAGACAAGAGCGACGAGACGTCCGCATCGGAAAAGGACAAGAAGAAGAAGAAGTCCAAGTCGAAGAAGGACAGCGCCGCTACGACGGAGGACGAGACGGACGCCAAGTCCAAGTCGAAGAAGTCAAAGAAGAGCAAGCGGGACGCCGATTCAACAGACTCGGACGCCGAGAAGGCGGCCAAGAAGGAGAAGAAGACGCTCAAGAAGGAGAAGAAGCGGGCGGAGAAGGCCTCATCCACAACCACACCCACCGCCACAGGGACGTCAACACCAGCGGCGGCAAAGTCTGGAACCTCAACACCTATCCTGAGGGGCCACCACGCGGTGCGGTCCAAGTGGATCAAGTCAAAGAGCATGGCCACGTTGGATGATGCGGCACTGAACCAGGTAAGACTCGCTGCCCGACTTTTGATGCGTACACGGTCACTGACAGTTGCCCTAGATTTTCATGATCAAAGCGCCTGCTGCGTAAGCGTAGATCCTTGTAGACAAATAGATATACCCCCCTTGAGCATTACACGTATGAGCAAGCCAGGTTGCGACACATCATTTGGTTTAAAGTGCTGCATGTAAATGCTCGTCGCCCACGGCATTCTAGAATGCCCGCCTGAGTAATTCTGTCTGTCGGCATTGCCGCTAGTCCTAGATAGGCATAGAGCGGGGTAGCTCGTGCCTGCCCACCAGGCACTCGCGCTGCGACAGCGACCTTCAAACGCCCCCCGCCCTGTTGCCCTGGCGTCCAGCCTGAGTGGTTGAACTCGCTGCCTTTCGTCCCTCGCGTCGACCTCATCGATTTGCCGACCGGATTTTGCATCAGACCCCCGAATCCTAGAGACATATCCTCTACCAATCCTCACATCGGTCACCATGTCGGCCTCAATCATCAAGATAGAGTCCAAGGCCCAGTTTGACAAGCTGGTCAAGGACACCCCGATTGTCATCGCCGACTGTGAGTCCAGTACCCCGCGCAGGCCCCCAAAATGTCTTCTTTCCAGGCTGACCAATGCCCTGGGCGACAGTCTACGCCGACTGGTGCGGTCCTTGCAAGGCCATCGCGCCCCTGTTCCAGAAGCTCGCCGAGTCTGCGGCCAATGTCGAGTCTGTCCGCTTCGTCAAGATCGACACCGATGCCCTCAAGGATATTGCCTCCCAACACCAGGTGACCGCCCTCCCGACCTTCATGGTCTTCAAGGATGGCAAGGTCCTTGAGAAGATCCAGGGCGCCGACCCCAACAAGCTGAAGCAGACGGTCATGAGGCTGGCCGGCGAGCTGATGACTGGAGGTGGTCCTTCGTCCAGCAGCGCAGCTGCCGGTTCGTCCAGCGGAGGCTCTGGTGGTGCTTCGTGGAGGGGCGCCGAGCTGCCTCGCGGCTACGGCGATGTTACCGACCAGATCGAGATCAAGGGCTGTGAGCTCCTCAACGCGGACGACGACAACGGCAACGTTCGTGTACTCTTCGAGGCTTCCAAGCCCAGCGCGCTCAGCGGCAAGGAGGGAGCCAACGACTTTGTCGAGAGCGGCTCGGATGATCAGCTGCTGCTCTTCACACCTTTCTCGGCCATGATCAAGCTCCACACGCTTCAGGTGAGTTGCACTCTGTACCCCGTCTGCTGTCCATCCATGTGCTAACTATCTGCTTCCCAGCTCACGTCCCTGCCTCCCAAGGACGACGACGACGCGCCGATGCGCCCCGGCACCATTCACCTCTACACAAACAAGCCGCACAACCTCGACTTTGCCGAGGCCGACGACACGCCCCCTACCCAAGCTTTTACTCTGACCGAGGCCGACTGGAACGCCGACGGCACCGCGAACATCAGCCTGCGCTTTGTTAAGTTCCAGAACATCCACAGCCTGATTATTTACGTCACTGCCGGCGACGGCGACGGCGAAAAGGTCCGTCTCGACAGGGTGCGCCTGATTGGTGAGTCGGGCGAGAAGCGTGAGATGGGCAAGCTGGAGAAGATTGGCGATGAGCCCGGCGAGTAAATGTGTCCCAGTGACGACGGCAACCTGGTGATGGTGGATGCTGTATGCGATCGAACAGCCAGCGAGGAAACATGATGGCGAGCTAGCACTTCTGGCCCGGACTGGCCAGGACCAGCGAGGTGATAGACGAGGTAATGAAAAGAGCATTCATAAGGCCCTTCTGTTGCTAAGCACAGCATCATGTCGACGAAACTGAAGCACAGGATCTGACTCGGCGCATGTCACCACGGGCAGTTGTCGAATCTCCCCGTGATGGAGAGGCTGACTCTAACCGACATGGACGCCGCATCAAATCCACGGTGCATGAATCCAAACAACACTCGTGACGCAATGAGCAAATCGTTGCCCGCATCATCAAGATACCAAATCCCCCGGATCCCACACATCACATTGGCAAAGCAAAAGTATGTCCGACACTCACGAATCGCGACCCGGGTCCCCTCCCCGAAGGAAGGAGCACAAAGTAGATCCGAGTCGCAATTGAGAGAGAAGCCGGCCTGCAATTTTGATTCTTCTGGGGCACAACTGACGCTAAATGTTTGACAAATCCATAGGGTTTAGGATCTTAGCAACACGGGAATGTTCATGTTGTGCCAGCCGCACGAAGAAAAGAAGAAGAAAAAGCAGACTGAAAACGAGGCCGCGCTGATTTTTTTTTGTAGTCGCGCCGCTGGGCTGGAGTGGGGCGGCTGATCTGGGTCGGCAAATCATTTCGCCGGCTGTGCTCGGGCCACCTGAGTCAGCTCTGAGTCCCGACGAGGTTGGCCTGGCTGCCAGGTCCAGCAGGGGTGAAAAGGGGCTCCCAGATCGTCACCACCACAGTGGACAGTGATGACAGTCGCGATATCGGCCACATCGATGGCTCGGAACAGGATCGCCCGGCTTTCTTTCCCCAGTCAATACATTGGAAATGTTTTGGAAATGGTTCAAGATTGTCAAATTCATGCTCGTACCGTATTCTCAGTAGTCTCTCCACACACGGCTCACATCTCTGCGATAGTGGACCATTTCAAACAGTATGTCTAGAGAAAGGTTATTCTACACATCGCATTATATCTTTAACGTTAGTACAAGACATGGAAGCGCTCTGCGAACCAAAAGTAAACACCCCGTCCGTCTAGGTCTGTTGCTTTCGCTGCTCGCTCACCTCCTCCAACGGTCAACTGCATTTCGCCGACAGTGAATGGAAGTTTGGCGACGGATCAATCGCGCCAATGAAGAGCTACGAGGCGTTCAAGCTCTCCTACCTCGTCGACAAGCATTCTGCGCTGAATTCCAGGTACAAGCATGCGCCTATCAATGGTGCAAGATCTGTGGTGAAGAGAACTTCAAGCAGGACTGGTCCCTCCATTACAGCACTTGCAACCAGAACATCAGCCAAGCAGGCGATTTGGCAAATGTGCCGATTGATCTTCCATTTCCTGGAATCCCTGGAGCTCTTGTCCCTGGAGTTCTGTTCTCCTGCCAAGAGCTTCATGACGGGGTCGTGGCGCTCCGCATAGGTTGCAAATTAGTCTAATAATTTAATGTAAAAAAGATCAAAAAGACCCACTCCGGGCACCCTGTTGTACAGGGATCCGAAGGGGTAGAAAATCCCCAGATGTTTTGGGGATTTTGCTGGGCCTGGGAATTGAACCTAGGTATAGGGCCGCCGGTGGCCGGGGGTTGTTTAATGGTGTCTGGTCCACTGACTTAACCAGCTGGGCCACCGGCGGCCCCGTTGGAATAGGCAGGAAGTCACAGCACTTATCAGACCGGCACACTCACAGGGCGGCAGACACGCACACGACGGTAGACAGGAGACGGACGACGACGCGGTGCTTGATGACATGTTGCTCGAAAGGGGCAGCCCAGATACTAGGTAGGAGAGAAGGAGACAAGTTGAACGAAGAAGGTCGCTGGGCTGGGCTGCTCAGGGCAAAGCATGAGGTGAGCTGAACAACAACCCGCTAATTGTTTTCGGAGACCTCCATGTCGCACGATGATTCTACCACATTAGACGCCCGGAGCACAAATCGGCTGAGACCATGACGGACATCACCATCCACGTCTAAGCGTCGGGCCTATCAACAGGATCTCAGGACAGGCCAGGCACTCTTGTCGCCTTCTTGACGCGTCAGCATCTCGAGCTACGTGGGTAGTAGAATGGCCCTAGGAGCGGCAGCAACTTGAGTCCGCCAGGGCTCGCTTCGGTCGCGGCCTCATGGATGTTCAACGCTTTGCATAGAGTCAGCTGTCGTCAGGCCCCAAAAGACACTATCACTTCACTGGGGCACCTTCGAGCAGCCTTACCCGTCGAGCTCCACAACCTAAACTGCCGTTGTGTGATAAACACGTTGATTAAACCCAAATCACCATTGACCATGTTGATCCTACCACAAAGCACGAAAGCAGGGACGGTTTCACACGAGTTGCGTGACAAAGCCTGACGACGACATCAGTCTTGAGGCAACAAACAGCATCGAGGTAGCTAGAACATTCCGCAGATATTCATCACTTTGTGACCTGCCAAGGTTTAGTCCACTTAGAATCAGCCGAAGAAGTCACAAGACATCATACAGGGCGTCACGGGTTCAAGTCATATCATCAATCATGGTCAATAAAGGGCCGCTGCCCGGGCCAAGCAAGCCTCTCGTAGCTACTCAAACAAAACCAAACGCCCCTCCTTCCACAAAGCAAAGCATTCAAACGGGCTTAAAAGCCCGCGCCGAAGCGCGAAAGCGCGGTGGTGATCTGAAGCTCGGACATGGGCTCGCCGAGCCAAGCCCAGTCCGGGCTCTGTACCTCTCCCGTGGCGATGTAATGCCACAGCATTTCCCGCCACGGGAGGTACTCCTCCTTCATCTCGAACCACAGGGGCAACATGATGGGCCCCATGTACTTGCCCCGGAGGATCCAGGGCACCATGACCGCGACGAGGCGAGCGACCAGCACCCGCATGGGTCGCTGCGCCTCTTGGTGCCCCTTCTCCTTGATGGCGATGCGGACGAGGTCCCGAAGCGCCTCCTCGCATTGGGAGAACTCCCAGTAGGCCAGCTGGTAGGTGGCGTAGCTGCCCCTGGTCTGCTTCTCGGCGCGTTCGACAATCTTCCGCAGGTTGCGGGCGTTGTACCCCTGCTGGCGGTCGCACTCGAAGGCCCACGCCAGCAGGAAGCAGTGGTAGTTGAGCCACGCCGGCGACATGTGGTAGAAGAGGTCGTCGTTGGGGGGCTCGCAGCCAGGGGTCTCTGCGGGTTGGTCAGCATGGGGTGGAGGGAATACCATCAGGCAATGGGGACTTACTGTGGTGGTACATGAAGTCGAAGACCTTTCGGATCATGCCAATTGGCCAGGTGCCCATGAACATGGCGACGGGGGAGCCATCCTGTGGGGGTCAGTACGGGCGCAGGAAGCTATGCCGAGGATGGGACACTCACGTCGTTGGGAGGAGGCATGATGCGGGCCATGTAGCTCGAGTCCTTGAGAATGACCTCACGGTGGTAGCGCACGTCCTGAATGCCCTTAAGATGATGCTTCGTGAACAGGACGACATCAGTGCAATCTTTGTCCGCATTCATGAGCCTAGTGTGACTGGTCAGCAGAGGAAGGGCTCTGGAAAGGTCTGGGGGACTCACTCCTGGGCGCGATTGCGATCTTCAATGGCCTCAACGTAGCCCTTGAGAGCGGCACAGCGTTCTTCGTAGTTGAGGCCGGAGGTGTGAGGCCAGTCTTGTTCGTCATCGGGAACAGCCGAGTAGGAGGTGTTGCCGACGCGAGAAACGACGTCTTGGGATGTAGGTCCGGTGTTGTTGGAGTCGGAAATGGTGAGTTGACTGAGTATATCTTCAGCGCGGATAGGGAGGGTGGGAGTCTTGCTGGGATCTCCTCTGATGAAGTCGCAGGGGGTGATGGTCTTGTCGGAGTCGTGTGAAGAAGAGCTTAGGTGAGGCAGACCGGGTCCGAAGATGTCTGTGGACGTGTTGCCAACGGGTTCGAAGATCTCTGTGTTGTTGTGGGCATCGCGTTTGAAGTACTTCTCTTTTCCCTTGCTCTTGAAGTCGGGGGTGGCTTTGTGCGATGGAGAAGAGTCGGCAGACTGGGAGAGAGCGAGACGGTTGGCGAGCATGTCGTCCTGGGCATAGGCGTCGCGGGTGATGGAGAAGTTCTTGACAGTGATCGACGTTGTGTCTCGGCGGGCGGTCTTGGGAGAACCCATGGTGTCAGTCATGAAGGGCTTGGACTTGACTTTGTCGACAATAAGAGTGTCTTGGATGGAAGCGGAAGAGTCAGTCGGCTTGCAAGGGGTAGTAGGAAGCGAGACTTGAGTGCTGTGAGTGCTCTTGGAGGGAGAAGACGTGGTGGAAGAAGCTTGGAAGGGTGGAGCGGATCCATCAAACTGATGCATCTTGGTATGGCTGTCGCCAAGTCGGCTGTTGTTGTCTGAGACGCGGTGCTGTTGGTTTGCCTGTTTACCAAAAGACTGCATGTGAGGAGCAGTTGCAGCAGTGCTGGGCTGAGTAGTGACGGATGAGGCAGCCTTGCTGGATTTCTTCGGCTCTCGTTTGTTCATGTCGGAGACGGAAGTTCGAGACTGAGCATGTTGATTGTCAGGCAGATGCTCATCTCCAGTAGCGATGGTGTCTTCGGGGTTGTCCATGGTGGAGAACATGGTGACGAAAGGGGAGAGAGAGAAGGTAGGCGTTTTGGGCGAGGCCTGAGCCTTGCTTGCGTTGGTCTCCATCTTGTTGTTGCCTCCTTCTTCGTCACTGGCGGAAGGAGATGAGTCGCGTAGCTTGAAGAAAGGTCAGAAAAGTCAAGGCAAAAGGTGGGTGAAGAAAGAGAAGGAGGGCGGCGGGACAATGATCTGTTGTTGTTTGTTTTGTTGCGGATAGTGGAAATATGGGATGGAAGGGTGGGTGTGGTGGGTAGAATAAGAGACGACAGGAGGAAGGAAGGGGAATTTGGGTGAAGTGAATCGGTTGGAAAGAGAAGATTCTGGCTGTCAAAGGGCAAAGTGTTTGCGTACCAGGTGCGCAGGGTTCGTCGACCATGAGAATTTAACCCCCGCCTCGAGCTCTGCTTCTGTGACCTCTATCCCCGGCGAATTGGGGCCCTCGACAGGGCTCTCGTAGTGATAACTGTTGACACTGTCGACAGCCTCGGGGGGTTCAGGCTCTGGTTTCGGCGACGACTCAGCGACCCGCCTCTCTGGGTATGCTGCGATTTTTGCCCAGGATTTGGCCTGCATTATGGGCACGGGGACGGATGACTTTGGTGACTGTTTTTGAGTTGAAGAACGGGGTCAAAGATCAAAATTCCGGTTGCTTGCAAACAATCACTTTACAGGAGAAGGAAGTTTGCCCTTCTCACTTAATAGATGGGTTCACGGCTCTATCTACGAAGCCGAGGGCAACCACGCCAACTGGAGGACTGCCTGCCATGTTTCCTGAGGCGACGAGGCGAATGTCTTGAAGTGGGTGTAAGCACGGCCTTCATGGCATGATTGCCGTTCCAAACTCTGTCAGGGCAGAGCTGTTCGATGGTCGGCGACAAGCGAATGTATGAAGGCGGCAGTTGCCAGAGGGCCAGTCTCAGCTGGGCCCGGTAGGGGTGGACATGATGGTGATGCTGGGCGAGAGAACAAAATGCTTGGGAAGTTGCGGACTTTTATAGGCAGCCAGATTGAATACAAGTGAGCATTTGCTTCTTATTTGTAGGCTTGTTTGATGTTATCAAGCAGCCCATTACATTGTTTTCCGACATCAAGAGTCTGTTGTCATCGAGCATGATGAGGAAGCATCTAGCAAATACTCCTTCCTCGCGAGAAAAAAAGCAATCACTGCTGTGGATTTCAAGGAGTGTGTGGGATCTCACTGTCATTCATTGATGACATCTACCGATTGCTACCTGGTACGCCGACCATGCAAGAACTGTGACAAAAAGCAAATCTATGGTGCTATCCCTTCAACGCCAACGCTGATTCATGTGCAATGCTGCAATCCCGTAACCATTCCTTCTTAGAACATCCTTGCGGCGCGGATGAGATCCATGCCGGTGAGGCGGGGAATGCGCGCGATATCCAGGCGACGATGAATCATGTACTCCTCCCAAACGGTCATGACTGTGCGTCGCAACTCGCCCCAGGTAATAGGGCCATCGGGCAGGTTGCGGGAGGCCGGGAAGGCATGGTTGCCGATAACGTCTTCATCCTTGAGGAACTGGGTGTTGGTCCTGGAGAGGGTAGACGGGTGGCGGTAGGTGAAGCGAGAATCCTGGTCGTACAGCATGATGATCTCGCGGCAGTTGCGGCAAGTGGACAGAATAAGGTCCAGAACGCCAACAGCGTTCTGCTCGGTCTTAAGCTGGGCCTGTCCAAAGGCGATGCGCTGGATGCGAGAGAGATCCAGGGAGGCGAAACTGGCATGAACAAGAAGCTCTGTAGTGATCTTGACAATGTCGCTGGTGTGGTTGAGCCCTGCCGCCTGAGTTAGTAGTTGCCTTTGGTGAAGGAAGTGGCTTCTGAATCACGTACAGTATCCGCGACGCTCAGTGCGGTAGAGACCAAACTCAAAGGCACCAATCTCCGCGGAGGCGCGACGAGCCTCGCGGCAGGCCATGCGGGCCCTGGGAGCGGCGTAGAGCACTCCGAAGCGAACGGGGGGCGGGTCAGGACGAGGGACAGGAACAACCTGCTGAGTGACGTGGCCAGGGGCACCAGGGACATTCGCCGCGGCGTTCTGCTGCTGGGCCAAAGATCCATTGGGATAGTGGTGGTTGATGTTGGCAGGGACATTGACCACACCAGCTCCAATGGTGAAGGTGATGTTGCTCAAAGCTCCAGGACCGTAGGCACGGTGAGGCGGGTCGAAGAAGGGCTCAAAGAGCCTGTCGGAGGGCATGGCGGCCTTCCAGATATTCATTCGAAGCTCGAGAGGGAGCTTGGGAAAGAGCTCAAAGGTGTCGCCACTATCTCCACTCTGACGGAAGGAGTTGCTGACGCCGGTGACGTTGAGCACATTCGCGAGCTGGCCGGGATCCATGCTGTTGCCGCTGGAACGACCAAGGACCAAGAGCTGATGAGTGTCTAATTGAAGGATTAGTTCATGACAATGAAGAAAAAGCAAAGATTCAAAGGGTGGACTGGACATACTGGCTTGGACGTGAGATATGTTCTGCTGCTTGCGGTGGCTGTCAGTGAGCGACCTGATCTCCTTCGTCTGGCCAGCGACCTCCTGCTTCAGGTCGGCGATGGTAGTAACCAGGGTCTTGATGATGCTGGTCAGATCGTCAGACTGATTGTTCGCAGTAGTCTCCATCCTGGCGATGGATAGAGATGTCAAAGGGGATGAATGGAGATGTGTGGATGGTGATAACCGATTGTAGGGGGTGTTTGTTTGACAACGCGACGCCAGTGCCAGCCCTGTTGATGGGGAACTGGAAGGGGAGTGAAGGTAGAAAAAGGCAAGGGCGCTAAAAGGGCGAGCTTCCGAGGACGCTAGCACCGTACTTGGCTTAGCGCCATCGGGCTTGGTGGCCCGAGCGTGCAGATCTGCCTGGGGCGAGGCCTGTACCTTGCAGGAGGTGGGCCGTGAACTCGACCTGGACTCCAGACTCGGAGTGTCTCCAAGCTGGCTGGGTTGCAGGACCTGCTATGTTGATGGCGGGGAGTTGCATGATGTCTGGTTGCTTCGATGCTAGACCACCTGTGGTCTGTGGTTTGTGATACTCATGACGAGGCATTTCACCTTCTCATGATTGGAATCAAACTGGCCTTCATGCTAGGGGTTCGTTGACGCTGTGGTTCATGGTCTTCTCGGCCTTCTACGGATTGCTTTTGGTGCTTGAGATACGAATTTGAACCCGGTTTGCGAGTCTGCCTGCCTTCACGTCTCATGATGTGACGGATGAACAGACCGGGCCCCCAGGAGAGAGATCCTGGAGCGCACTTCTGGGCATCTTCTGACATTCTGGCTCCCAGATACGCCGCCTTTCACGGGCCTTCTGCTGTCAATTTCTTGATAGTGTGCCGAAGATTTGACCTGGCCCATCTTGGGACAGGCCTGGTTGCCTGACAACCTTGGAGAGTTGAGCACCTGCTGTAGTCAAAAGTAAGGCACACTGGCTGGGCGAAATTCACATCCCGAAGTAAGATACACGCTGAGGTTGCCTACTCGCAAATTAGCAGGTATAAAATTTCAGATAGAACTCCCCCCCTTCCTTCCCACACAACAACCTCCTTCCATCTGCCATAATTTCGAACAGTCTCGACGCGAACTTGGCCGACCCGACAAATCACGTCGGAATCCCCGGCAAACTGTCGACGAGATGACCAAATCCAAGAAACGCAAGATGAGCACGGCAGAGCACATCATTCAGCTTGCGAAATCCCGACGCCGCATGCGTACTCAGCGTACTCAGCGTACTCAGCGTACTCAGCGTGCCCTGCGCGACATCAACGCCTCGCTCGAGAAGAGCAACGACCAGCTTCATGGAATTCTTCAACAGCATCAACAGCTTCACCTGGAGGTCGTGGAAGCCATCGACAAGAGTACCACGCAAGCAAAGGAAGTGCCAGAGGCAATGAACAGGACCGTCAATACCATCAACGACGGCAAGAAAGGTATCTTCACTTCACCAGGTCGCTTTCAATCTCTCATACTAACCCCAGGATGCAGACGTAGCCATGAACCTTCCACGCGATTCCATCAGCTTCAGCAAGCTCCCTCTTGAGCTACGAACAATGATATGGGAAATGGCACTGCCTGATCGGCGGGTGTTTGAACCTCGCTTGATTCAGGTGAGAGAATCAGGGAAGTTCACCCTGGTATATCTTCAGCAAGGTTACCCGCCTCCAGTCATTCGTGGAGTTTGCAAGGAGGCCTGGGAAGTCACCGAAACCCATGGCTGCTTTTGCTTTGGCCTTACCAGTCATGCTCACTTTGGCTATTGGTTCAATCCTTCGAAAGATCTGGTATTCCTCAGTAACTCCCTCGACGACGAAGTCTGCGACATCACCGATGACTTGGAGAGATACCTCCATGATCGACTTCAGCGGCGCTCAGCATTTGGCTTGGAGCTCTTGGTATCTCCACAACTACCCTGAGGTCATTCGAGACGTTTTTCTCGAGTTGCCTGAAATTGAGACGATCACAGCGGTTGTCGAAGCCGCAACCATGGAACAAGGCGCCGATGTCGAGGCAATGTACCCGTTGAAGAACGATGATGCCATGACAATGTGCTGCCGAACAAGCGACGATGAATCGGTCGTGAGTTGGGCTTCAGAGAGGAAGTACATTCTTACGAAGTGGGAGGCAATGGCCAATAAGTCGTGGGGCGACAAATTGCCGCAGTTGAATGGTCTGGAGGTCACACGAACCAAGCAAGTTCCTGGGTGGCTCGTGAACGATTTTCATTGAGAGGGCAGGAAGACAGACTGTTGAACCGATCAGGGGTATAGCCAGGATGTCAATTGAAGGAATCGGACCACCGGCAGTGCGATTGATCCATGTCAAGCTCGGGCCCCCCTGCAGGTGAAGACGTGGAAGCTGACAGGAGGAGGCTGGGCGTCTGTGGCCGGGGATCCTGGCGATGTCCTGCACCTAAATGACCCCGGCTGACCAAAAAAATTCGTCGTCTGGACAGTCGTAAATACACGCCACGCGCTCTTCTCTCTCCGAGGTGGTTCTGGTCTCGAACGCTGACAATCCAAAGACGGCTGGGAGACCAGACCTCAGGACGGCACGACCAGCCACTGGAACACTGGACGAACCGAACCCACTTTTCTGAGCTACTAGTACTGCCAGCGCAATGTCCCGGTACGCCATGGATGACCGCAACGACACGACCGGTTACGCCGACTACGGCCGCGGCGAAAGGGCCACCAGCCTGACAAGGCGCCGTCCAGAGCAGATCGAAAGGTCACCGTCACCCGCCAGACAGCCATCCCGGTCTAGGTATGGCAATGAGGCGCCTGCCGCTCGGTACTTTGCTTCCAAGCCGGTCAGGCCTGTCGGCCATCGTCAGGCCCCTTCCGTGGACGACGAAGACCGCGAGGTCGACATTGTTATCAGCAACTTCCGCGCCCGTCGCCCGTCGCAGGAACGCAGACAATACGATGAGTACGACAGAAACCCTAGGATCATTCGTGCCGACCGACCCGGCTACTTGAGGCCGCCTCTTGAGGAGGACGAGGATCATGAAGATTTCACCTCCAAGGTCGCTACCTTCAAGCTGCCGGGCCTCTCGTTGACCCAGCTGTCCGACACATCTGGATCCATCGACGAGGAAAGAGAGGCCGCGTCGAAGCCTTCGAAAGCCATCAACGTGTATCAGTCGCAGTACACTGGCGATGGGGTCATGGAGGGGCTGCATTCGGCCAACCTTACTGTTCGACACGACTCCCAAGGGTCGCACCAGGGAAAGTCTCCTTGTCTGTTTCGATGGCTGTAGGTTGGAAGCCCCAATCAATCACATTATAAAGCTGACCCGAGCAGGCACATCCAGCAAGACATCATGAACCTTGACAGCTTGACCGTGAGTAGAGCTCCGCGACCTGCTGTGACTAGGCCCTCCCCCTAACAGCCCCAGGATCAAATTCTCCAACTGCCGGGGATCCCACCCTCAGACCACGCCGCCATCCTCAAGCTCGTCTACGAAGTCAAGAAGAACTACTCCAAGCCCGTGTGGACGTCCAAGCACACCACTGTCCGCCACATGGCCCCTTCCTTCCGCCAGGTGCCACTGCGAGCTACCCGCCGCTACACGGGGAACCAAGGCCAGAGCCAGAGCCAGGACACCCAAACCCATGCCACATGGATAAGCATCCCATACCTAGCCCTTGCGCGATACAGCGGCCTCGAAGCATCTGCAGACCCTGCGTCTTATCCGACTGAAACCCTCCTGCAGTCGTCCTACGCCCGCGTCGCTCGAAAGCGGGACATGGCCCAGGTTGTGCGCCAGGTCAGCATTGGTGACGAGTCATCATGCTTCCACATTCCCCAGCTGTGGTCCATCATCGTCGGGGACTCCCTTCTTGTCACCTGCGGCGTCATGTCGCAAGCAGAGCTTCGCGGAGACGTGCCCGAGCCGGCCAAAGGTGTACCCATGCACAAATCTGTTACCATCGTGTCCGAGCCGCCCAAAGAGACAAGCGATGGCGTACGCTTCATGGTCTACTATGAAGGCTCTCTGGCTTGGACTATCCCGGCCAAGGAGTGCGACACGTACTTTTCGTTCATTTGCCGCTTCAAGGAGTTCTGGCCGCGCATGGTACGCTTCTACTATAATGGCCATAGGCTGCTTGACAGCCGGTCGTGGGAGAGGGTACAGCACGACATCAAGTTTTCGAGAAAAGACATTGTCTTGACCATGCAGATAAGGTAAGTCGTCGCCATCCCTGAGACTCTAGGCACCAGACTAACGACCAACAGTCCTCCGGCAAAACTGGCATCGACCAGTCGTCTCAAGGAGGGCTTCCCGAGTGTCCGACATGTTCCTCCAAGATCCCCCCGCCCCGAAGGCCCTGCCCCTGAGAAATCCCCAGATGCTTCGGAAACGAAGCCGGAGAAGAAAGAGTTCCCCTCTCGCCCCCGCGAGGACAAGGAGTTCCACGTCTTTGCCTGGGTGGGCGGTGAGAATCAGACGACCAGACACTCGCACGAGGAGATTGGAAATTACATGAACGAGATCAACGACTTCTTCATGAGCAGCGCCAACAGCCCCTGGGATCGACTGTACTCCAAGGCCAGCTCGTCCTTGCACTCGGCCGTGTACTCGTACCTTGTCCACCAGCAGCAAGATCTGGATCGGGAGACGGCGAACCGCGAGGAACTGGAAGAGATGCACGCTGAGAGGGTCCGGCTGTATACTGCGGCGGAGACGCTGCACAACTTCTTCCTCCCGCCGCAATTTGAGGGGGCCGTGAGCAGCAAATACTGGGGCGCTATCAAGAAGCTGGTCTCGGTATGTCAAAAGCCTCTCTCTGGTGAGAAGGTCACGCTGACATGGGACAGAACTATCAGCCCGATGAGTACCGTCGCGGCGGCAGAGGAGAGCGAGGAGAGCAGCGCAGTCGATTTCACCCATCCATGACATCGATCCTCTGGACATTCAAGCAGCATGTCCCAGCCATCACCGCCCTCAACGAACTGCTCAGCTCCTCCACGGACCAAGACCAGGCCAGCCTGCAAATTCCCGACGACCTGGTTCAGACCTGGATCTTGATTGTCATGTCCCTAGTGGGAGAGACCTGCAGCACTCACGGCAACTGGTCTGCCAAGCTTGATGATGCTATGGAAAAGTTGAGGTCGGGCATTGCACGGCTGGTGGCCTCTCTCGTGAGCCCCAGTCTCAACGAGAGTGCCGTCGTGCTCCCGCTGGACCTTGTCGTCCTCATGCTACCTCGTCTTCTTTCAGATGCGAACGGCCAGTATCCCGGATACAGCCAGATCTACTCGAGCTACCTTCAAGAACTGGTATGCTGCCGGTCGTTTGCCCACGTTTTTGCCCACTTACTGACAAGTCTCTAGGAAGCCGAGATCATGGGCATGAAATCGGATATCTCGTATCAGAACCGTATCAACCTCGCACAGCAGGAGATCGCCGTGGTGCAAAAGACAGTCGAGGCGCAAAAGGCCGTTATCAGATGGGTCATCTCGGCGAAGAACAAGGCATCTCGGACGGCTGGCGGCCATGGCAAGTCTGCTCCCTATGAACGAATTGTCGAGCGCAGCCGTCCAATCGACGATGATGCGCTCGACCATGACCCTGTGATGGATTTTGAGGACGTGCCGAGGCTGTCGCCGACAGACCCCCGCGGACTGCGTAGCCTGCTGCTTCGCGAGTGCGCCAACATTCTTCGGGGCAACTCGCAGGACTTTTCCGAGTACCAGAGCCAGGCAGGTTCCCTGGAACAGATGGTAAGTCGAGGCGGACGCCCCTCCTTGGCCTCAGACCACTGACTGACACGTCTCTCCAGAACGCCAACAAGGTGTCCATCACCAAGGACAGACAGGAACAGCTCATTTACGCCTTCACGGTGGTCACGATCATCTTCCTGCCCCTCGGCACGGTCTCGAGCATCTTTGGCATGAATACGGCCGATATCAGGGACATGGAGCTTGGTCAGTGGGCGTTTTGGGCGACAGCCATTCCAGTCTCGGTGGTTGTCATCCTCGCGGGCCTACACATGGTCGGTGGCTTTGAGCAGATGGCGACGTGGGCGGCCAAGAAGGTCAGGGGCGGCGACGAGGACATGCTCGAAGACCGGCCGCCGCTGCCTTACAAGCGACACGTCGACGATAGAGTTGTCGACATCGTGCCGTACTCTCCTAGGCAGCCGATGCAAGTCCGGAGCCGGAGGATACAGACCAGTAGGGCGTACGACTAGTGGTACGACCGCAAAAGCTGGCCAGCTTCACCGTACGCGCATGAGAGTTGAGCAGTGGGCCGAGGCATGGACGACGATGACAATGGCAACGTCCAAGGATGTAACGACTCGCGGCATGGGGTCTCGATGGCCATGACGCCGCAGCGGAGCTTGGGATCGAGTGGCTCCAAACAGCCAAAATACACATGACTTGCGGGGAGGCAGCAAAAAAGAAAGAAACGAAAACCGCCGTTGCAGGACGACTCAACGCCTCGTCATCGGGCTTCCACATGCTATGCCACATCACCCAACGAGACAGGCTCAGCCCTGTAAGCCTCCCGCCGTGCTGTGCTGTGCGTGCTGTATCCAGGGTCCGTCCGAGCGCCCCTCTTCAAGTTCCCAGCCCCTCGGGGTTTTAACAGGGGGCGCTGAGGGACGGCCCAGCCGGGCAGCACCGGCGGGCGGGGGACGGGAGATCGCTTTGCCAGGCCCTGGCCGTGTCTCCTTTTCGGTTTACCGACTCGTCGTTGGGCAGATCAGCGGCGACATTCCTGTCTTTGAATAAAAGGACAAGCGCGAGCCGGCGGCTGGGGCGGGGATGCTGCCCGACATTTGTCTTGCATCGCCCTTCCTCCACGATGGGCAGAGACGGGATGCAGGGAAACCCCTGGCAGTTCCTGAATGCTAGCCGACTTTTGTTCCCGCCCTGCTGAGTGGCTGGGCGCCGGCGGACACTTGCCAAGGGGGCCTCGACTCCCGAATCCTGCTTTTGGGCGTCATCGCAAGTGCGTCATCGGGTCGAAGGCGGGCTTGCACAATTAACTCCCTCTTCTCCCCTTTTTTCTACATGCCGAACCGGGATATCCATCGTCGATAGTTGGAATTAGGACCCAGAACCAGTCTTTAGAGTCAGACAGGGAAAACGTACCGTCCCCTCCCACCCATTCTTTGTTCGGTAGTCGAGGCGGAGCACCCAACAATCTGCCACCCCGCCGTCCCCTCCCCCCTTCTGATGGCCGTCGCCTGACCTGACCCTTTTTATCTATTTATCACCCCGTCACCCGACAGCGATCGACATTCCAGACCAGACGATCCAAGTCCCCGCAACCTTTGAAGCAACTCACTCCAACATTCAACCTCATACATCCCGTGGGAAGACACGAGACGACAAGACTTCATCAGCCGCAGTCACAGTCGCTTCCCCGCCATCCCCGACGTCATCAGCTGGACGTCCGCATCCGTCGACTCCAGTTCCACAAAGGTGTAGGCCATCGCACACGGCGCACTCAGACCACAAGAGGAAGACAGAAGAGATCCTGCAAGGACCCGTCTGCTCCCGCACCTCTGCACTACAACACCGCTTGAGACGATCCAGCCGTCCAAATGGGTGCGTGTGAGATCCTTTTCGTGAATCGTGTGGCCCGCCCAACTGACTTGTCTCCCAACAGCGTACTCCCACCACTCCCATCACCACAGCTCGACGAAGAAGCGCCTCTATCTCGAGGAGCCGACTCGCGACCGTGCCACCATCCGCACGCGCAAGACGACAATCATCCCACCCCCTCCTCCTCCTCCCGTGGTCATCCCCGCGCCGCCTCCACCACCTCCCGTCATCGTCGAGCCTCTCCCTCCTCCGCCCATCTGCATCCCCGAACCTCCGCCACCACCGCCCTGCCTCCCTCCCATCATCTACGAGCCCGAGCCGCCCATCGAAGTCATCGCCGTCGACGTCGATCCCACCGAGAGACGTCGCCGTCGCCGTTCCCGCTCCCACTCGCGCCACACGAAAGAGGTCTACATTGAGCGCGAGAAGCTCATCCCCATTCGTGTTCCCGTCCCGGTGCCCGTCCCCGTGCGCCAGGAACCTCAGCACGAGACGTTCCGCTACATTGATGCCCCGCGCCGTCCCTCGCCGCCGCGCATCATGCCTGCTCCGGAGCGCGAGGATGACCGCATGAGGATTCGCATCCAGGACAGGCGGAGGGAGAGGGAGTACTATGACGACTACCGGTGAAGCACTGCCTGGCTGCGCTTGTATCGGAGAGGAAGCAATTTCGTTTCTCTTGTACATGGTCTTTTCTTTGGGATATACGGCGTGGAATACTGATTTGAGCGGACACTGGACGACAAACAAGGAATGGGAAGGGCGCTCTTGTTAAGCAGACATATACAACATGTCCTGTATGATGAATGAATATGACAATCCTTGCTATATACCTCCTCTTTTCTCCGCCGCTGCGACACTTTCGGACTCTCTGCGCCGCTCTCGGCACACTTCGAAACCTGTAATCACACGACCTTGCGCCCGCTGTCCTCATCACCAGGACGTCATGACCTGATACCGACCATTTCCAATCAAACAAAACCCTTCTTCCATGGTTTCTCGTCAGAGCATCGACCCTCGCCCATTGACAAATACGACCTGGCCGTCTGATTCCCCTTGCCGAGACCCGTCATCTCAACTGCCTCCTTCCACCCCCGCCGTCACAGCTCCCACCTCAGGCAAGCCCCCCCTCATCGTGACAGCCCGCCCGTTGCGCAAAACACGCCCATCGGGCCATCGGGGGTGCGCGCGCGTGAGATGTTTCCGTCTTCGTCCGTGTCAAAGCAAATCTCGTCAGATGTCCAGACCGTCTGTGTTTCTCCCTTTCCCCTCCCCCCCTTTCTGTGCGGAGCAAAGCGTCAGACAAGAGCCTGGGCGTCGTTGGATCGCCCAAGTCAGCAGATCAGGCCCGAGGGCCGTCTGAAACACACTCGCGACGACCAGTCGAAGACCATCTCCGGCTTCTCGGCAGCCCACTGACAAGGACAAGGCACACCCGCCTTTTTCAGCCCTCCCGGAGATCCCTCCTTCAGCCTTCCCTGGAGAGAGGCATTCATCATCGGCCACCGTCTGTCTCACCGGCCCGGGGGTGATCCGTCCTCGTCCTACACTTCGAGAAGGGCATCACACGGACAATTTTGCCACATTGCGTGGCGCAGGACGAGCATCATGACCTGAGTTCGCGATGATCATGTTTGTTTGATGTGCAGTCCCCCGGCACCGGCTCCGGTCGGTCACCCCAGCTTTTTCGACGTCCTGCGAGCCTTCTGAAGTTCTGGGCATACAGGCACAAACCTCGTCCCTGCATGCCGGCTCGTCGCGCCACGAGATCCCGAAGGCAGTCGGCCTTGACGGCCAAGTCCCTGAGAGTAGGCACGGCTGCCAGATAAAGTTTGCCCCGAGTCGCTGCATCGGGCCATTTCGAGATCTGACGGGCGCACAGAGTCTCGCCGGCCGTATGGGATATTCTTGGTCCCTGGAAGGACCGGATGGCGTCTCGGCTTGGGGACCGTAAACAGACTGCTGGGGGGGTTTGACCATGGGACGTCGACCTCATCAGACGGGGAGGGGCGGCTGGAACGTTTCCAGAGGGCCAGTGCTCGGGCCGGGGTCATACAAAGCCGGGCTGCCCTTCGGGATGGAAACTCTTCTGTGTAAAAGTCAGGTCATTTCTGGGGGAGAGCCTGCGTCGTCTCAAGGAACTTTCCGTTTCGATAAAGCAACATTGATAGTGTCTAGATTGGCCCACGGCTCGTGCCGGGTTGCTCTGAAAACGAGGGGGTCTGTCTGACCCTCCTGAAAGCTCAAGGAGGCCCAAACAACAAGAGGCTCCAAACGGGGGCCGGTGGTCCTAGGAGGCGCTAGGCGGCTCATAATCATCAAACAACATGTTGCCGAGATTGAACACTCTCGGTCTTTGACCTTCGTGACGGACAGATTGAAGGACCCACACATGATCGTCAGGGTCTGGGGTCCTTGGGAGGTTTTCCAATCTCTCTTGAGGTCGATGGGGTTTGGCCTCTCGACGATCAAGACCGGTTCTTGGAGGCGACGCCCCCAAGCCCGACAGTTTCCATGTCGTGCATTAGGCGGTGGCCGGATAACGTGGTGCTGGGGCCCCGGCTGCGCTTGATCCGGGAGCCTAACGTCTTGATAGGAAGCCAAGAGCGCGGCGGCATGGCTGGTAGGTCTCCATAGTCAGGGGCAAGACGCATAACATGTCTCTGTGTGTGGTGTGTTCTTTGTGGCTTGGGCCACTAGAGAGCTTTGGCCATTCCCAAGGCGCATTTTGCGTAATGAGGAGCAACACCAGGGGATCAGCTGGCTGCAGGAAACTGCAGGTGGCCCACGGACATTGCGGGCAAAGTCTGGAAGTGAAATGGTCCGAATAGTGGCGGATCAGATCGGGTCACCGGGGGGTATAGTTGGTACTGCGCCAAGCGGGCTGTCTCTGAGCAAGGGAACCACGGTTGGTCTCGAAAACACCATCGGCAGTGGAGTTCCCATGGATGTGAAGCAAATAGGGGGATCCGGCAGGGGCCTTGGCCGTCACTCCCGTCACACCGCCCTTTTTAGTCTCTGCGAGGCGGGTGCTGAACATGGTGTATCGGCAGGTGATTGGCCCGCCCCTGAAAACCGAGGCCGCCATCTAGCCGGCCGAGTGGGTGTGTGCGTGTGTCGTGGGATGGATGCATCTTTGGCGTGATTTGGAATTGGCATGGCTGTTTGTTTGCTTGGAGGTATCTGCTTCAGCCGAATGTCAGCATGAGCGATTTCAGAAGGCTGCCTGAGTGCAAGTGCTGAGCAGGACGAGTCGCAAGCCATCTATTTCCGGTACCGGTGGTCAGGGAAGATCCGAAGATGCGACGAAGTTGTGCTTTCCTCTCGATGCTTATCCACTCTTCACACACTGCACCCGTCTGTCAGTGCACATGTCCCACGGTGTTGGATCTCTCCCCACGCGCGCTCGAGCCACGGGTGCTGCATTTGTCGTGGCACATCTGGTATGTACTTGTAGACTGTAGTGCCCTGGGCTGAACGGGCTGAATGATGGATGAGAGACCAAAGACCAGCCACAGTCGGAGCCGGAGATGCATGCCCGACTGGGTCACAAGCACGGAGACGCCTGGGCTCAAACAGGTCTGGTGGGAGAGGAATGCTGCACTGCACTGCACGAGGTGGTCACGATCCAACGACCATTACGGCAAGCTTGGCTGCTGCAGCCTGCAGGCCAGCCCCTTTGGACTGCGTTGGTCCGTGTGAGATAAGGTGGTGCAGATGTCGGTACTTTCCCCCCTTTCCCACGACGAAGAGCATGCAAGCTGACGGAGCTTTGTCCTGGGCGCAAGCTCCCCAAGGTAGTGACATGTCGCGGTAATGTGCAGTTTCGGTCGGGGTAAGCTGCAGGAACAGATGCTCCCTGCAGGGGGCGGACCAGGGCGTCTGGGGGGCGTGACCCCGCCGAGCTGCAAGTGGTCTCGGTGGCTGGCAAGTAGACGAAGAGGAGGCTTGATGTAGCAGCTGGTCTGGCTGCTGGATGGATGTGTTGGAAGAGAGGAGCTAGAGTCGTGTGTGGCGCGTATGGCGCCCTGGTTGTCTCGAGCAAGCTGTGTGCGTTCTTGAAGTGTGTGTAGTAAGTACGGTACTGTACCCGGTGCCGGGATTTGGGTGTCGTCCTGTCATCTCGAGCCAGCCGTGAGATCCGTCTGAGACTCCGCTTGGCCGGTCCAATCCTAGCCAAAGCTTCCCTGCTTCCCTCGAGCTCCTGCCGGGTCCAGGAGGAATGCAATGAGAATATGATATGGCCACCTGAGTGTCTGAGGGCTGGTCGACAGGGAGGCCTGAAGGCGAGGCAAGACAAGACAAATCAAGACAAGC
Source organism: Plectosphaerella sp. P0831 (assembly GCA_014635975.1). Lineage (NCBI taxonomy): Eukaryota > Fungi > Ascomycota > Sordariomycetes > Glomerellales > Plectosphaerellaceae > Plectosphaerella > Plectosphaerella sp. P0831. The sequence goes on along the minus strand of JACAFV010000108.1, from coordinate 13,416 downwards.
AGGGCAAGGAAGCAAGCAAGCTCCCCCTCCTTTCTCTTTTCCCCCACGAACCAGCCATCTGCCCAGCCTGCAAGCCCTGGGCGAGGGCGGGCTGAAGGAGTGTCGAGGCATGCCTGGCACGGTACCGTTTGAGCTTGGCTTGAAGGGGTAAGCGACGAATCGGAGACAGGGGCGTTGATTGGGACCAAGGCGTGGGGATGATCCTGGGGCGCTTTTTTCGATTTAATTAAGCATTCTTTGAACACGACTGGTCCAATGGTCCTGAAGCATGCCAGAGGACGACGATCCCAGGAATGGATGGACGGCTCGGGAGGGGTGCGGTGCGTGAGCGGGCGGCTGACGACGGACTGTAAATATTTGTACTGTACGAAGACACTAGGGAGCTGGAGGGGGGAGAGAAAGGGGACAAGTAGACTCAGCAGAGTAAGAAAGCCGCGTATTGTCTGACGACACGACGACGCCGGCGGCGTCCGTCAGCAGCCAACATCAGTGGCCCGAAGTTGCCGAACGAGTGCTGAGTGGCGGAGGAGAGAGAACTCGGAGGTAAAGTACGAGGCGGAGCTGTGATTTGATGTTAGATGAGGTGCAGTGAAGTGAGGTGGGAAGACGAACGACAAATGCCGACTCTGCACGTGGCCGGCGCAGGTCGATGTCGCAGAGCTGGCGGCAGGTGCATGCCCGGCGCGACTTCCCCGGCCCTCCACTGGACCACTGTCCACTGCCATTCTGCCAGCAAAGTGCTAGGTAGAGGCGCGCGCCAGCGCGGGGACCTGGAGATTAGCAGTTCGGGCCCCAGGCTGGTTCCACGACAACGGACGGTAGTCAGGAAAAAGCAAAGGAAAACTCGTGGTGAGGGAGACCAATGTGCCGCCACCGTGTGTAGCTTGACACTGACAGTCTGACAGATGAAGTATCACGACCGTGTGTTGCCGCATGAAAAGTACTTGGTAGTGTGGTCCGAAGAAAAAAAAGAACCGCGAACTTCAGCCCGCTAGGGCCCCGGGCTCGAATAGCGCTGTCTCCATTTCCCTTTAGCGGCTGCTAGCGGCATTAGGCCCGCGATCCTCAGCGGCTCGGCCTCTGGGAAGTGCAGCAATTTGAAGATGGACGGGGAAAGAACGACTCGGAAAGTGGAGGGCATGGACCTCCTGTCGGGCCATTCAGTGATGGCTTCAGAGCGCCCGCCCAATCAGCCCAAGCCCAGAACATTACCATCGACGTGAAACAGGCAAGCGCGCCTCCCAAACCGTCAGTCAGGAAGGGCAGGCAGGTACGGTACCTGACCATTGAGTAAATGCCGTGATTTTCGAGCTTCTGCGTCTAGCAGAATTATTTTCTCCTTGCCACTCTCTCACCCGCGCTGCTCCCAAGTTCTACCTCAGCATTGCTCGCAGACCCGCCCCAGAAATACGTATCTAATTTGGGAGTGTGAGACCTCGAAATCTTTCTTCAGCATTCACAACAATAGCGGTCGCCACTCCACTCGATCATCAGCACGCCCGCTGGATGACCACCAAGCCCCGGTCCCTGCTTGACCTTCCCTGCCTCGGCTCACATCTCATCAACGTTCGCAGGCATCTCCCCGGTTCGAGACGCCCGTTGTGATTGGGTCTCTCTGGCGTATTGTGACTCGGTGCGTTTTTCTCGCTCGTCCGTGGTGTTTCGCTGCGCAGAGCGAGCCAGCGACCGACCGGCCGACCGACCTCCGTCTGACCCAGAGCAATCTGTTTTCTTCCAGCCAGAGACGCGAGCGAGCCCGGCCCCCATTCAAGAAAAAAAAAAAGACCGGACGCAAGTGAACGCGCTTCGGCTGCCCAACTCACTGACTACCATCTGTCCCACGACACGACACACGCACTGCACTACCGCTGCTACACGACACCAACACGACTCGACCGCTACAGCCCTTTTGCTTCAGCCGTCCGTCCACCGCGCTCACCACACCATTCATCAGCACCGATACGGCACCGGCACAGGCCACAGGGTCAAAGTGAACTTGCGCGCGCGCGCGGCGCTCCGCTTCCCGAGCTCCTCCGCCTCCTCCTTATTCTCCCATCCTATCCTGCCTCCTGGCCTGGACTGGGCAGTCCAGTCTTTGCAGCGCGTTGCCCTTGTTACATGCGACGTCAATCAGGGTCATTCAGGCGTCTCGAAACGTCACCCGCCTGCCGTGCCACAACAGCAATCGCACCGACCACTCGATTCGAATGATCCCGGACTGGACTGGACTCCCCCTCTAGGCTTACCCCTGGCCCTGTGGAATCCCTCCCCCC
>JACAFV010000108.1:0-11132 GCA_014635975.1 Plectosphaerella sp. P0831 | reverse complement strand
CCTCCTGAGTCCCCTGCCCCCCAAAGGTGCGAGACAGCACAGCAGAGAGGCCCGGCCTCCTGTCCTTTTCCATTCCTGGTCAGCACGTCCGGCAGCAACATCCCATCTTTTTCAAGCCGCATTGGCGACCATGTCGCAGCATGTGCTCCAGAGTGCCCATGCCGCCGACGCCGCCGCCCCAGACTCTCCTCCAGGCCGCCGTCACACTGGCAACTCGTCACCCTCTTCGCCCGCTGCCGCCGCATATCCGTACTCCAACCCTTCGTCTCCAAGCTCGAGCCCGTCTTCCCCCGTGCTGCTTGACGATAGCCCCGTCACCGGCCGCCTTCTGAACCACGTCGTTGTTCCTCACCCTCTCTCTCCGGGTGCCAACCCGTCACGGTCATACGCCGCCTCTAGGTACGTATTCTCCTTTACTTGCACACGGTCACACTCCTCCTCCCCGTCGTGGTATCTGCATCTCATCTTTGAGTCCGTTCCATTCCCTGCCCCCGGCCTCTACGTCTCCGCCCACCTGCGTCCGCCGCCGTTCTCTCGTCACGCTGCCTTCCCTTTCTCGAGCCCTCCCCCTGTAACCCCGGAACCCGGACCAGGGCCCTGTCCAGAGGTGGTCCAGAGAGTGAGCCCGCCCCCGTCCCGACGGAGTTACATCCAGACTGCTTCTCCCCTGCCTTGCCCTGCCCTGCCTGTCCCCTTCACCTTGCCCAAGCCAAGACCGAACCAACCGAGATCCACTTCAACTCTCACCTTTCCCACTCTCCTCCTGCCTGTCCTCTCCTCGCTATTCCTCTTGCCAAACACCATCACAACACACGGCACCAGCTCCCACGGCCGAACCGTCTTGCTCCGCGCTTCCGTTGCATCACCCACCCCTACCTGTCTGGCGCTTCCGTTGTGCAACGATACCACGAGTCTAGCGCCGCCCGCCGCATCCATCACCGAAACTGACACACCTGTCCGGCCTCGCAGATCAGCCCGGAGACCGATACCTAGCCCCCTCTCCATCGCCTCGGTCGTCTCGCCCGTGACCTACTCTGCCCGACGATTCGACGCCGCCGTCCCGGCCTCCGCTCCCCTGCAGAGACTGCCGACCCCATATAGTCCGACTTCACCAGTCGACGAGCCCCGTTCGCCCCGCGAAAAGTTGGACGACTTGATTGCCGCAGAAAGGGCCTACTACCAAAGCGACTCGTCTGGAAAGACGACCCCCGAAGGTGTAGCATCAGGGTTGGTACTTGAACCATGGCTTGCCACTGCACAGTCACACCAAGAAGAGGCTGTTGAGCCAGATTCGCTGACATCGTCACTCGCCAGGTCCTCCGCGCAGACTACGCCCTCGAATGACAACCGAAGCGTCTCCGAACCCCTCATAACCGCGGAGCCTGTCAAAGGCTTGCCCAAGTCCCTGTCCTCCACCATGGCTGGCTCCAAGGCTGCTTCGCGGGCGGAAGCAGGCAAAGGGGCTGCCCGCACGTCATCCATGGACTCGGCCATCTCCGCTGCCACAAAGTCTCATGGCCACAAGGACTCCCAAGATACCCAATCGAGTCCGGCAGAGATTGCTGGCCTCATCAAGACGGCCGGAAGCCCCGAAGCCGTCATCCAATACCTGCTCAAGGACAAACATTCACAGTCGCAGCAAAACTCCCAATTATGGCGCCTCGTCGACAAGCAGCGTGCCATGATCTTGGGCCTGAACAAGGACCTAGAGAGAGCGCTTAAGGATAAGGAAAAGTACCGGAAGAAGCTGAAAGAGGTCATGTCGGTCCCGGAAATCGCCAGGGCTGCAGGCTCCCACGCCCCTGACAGGGCGACAGAGAGGATTGTCCCCAAGGTCGACGTCAGCGCCCCTAGCGGCCGCGCAATCGTTGCTCCCGACTCGCCCAGCCTCGACTCGGACAGCCAGAAGCACTCGCCCATCGACATGGCCATGGCCCCGTACCCAATCACGCCTCCTGCCGACCAGCCTCACAACGGCCCTCCGTCAGCCGTTGGCGAAATGCTCGATCCCGCGCACACCATGCCCAAGCCTCACGAACATGCGTACGACCAGTACGACCACGAGGCCGAAGAGAGGGCACGAGACGTGGCGCGACAGGAGGAAGAGGCCCGGCAGATGAAGGAGCTGCCGCTCAGCCTGTCTCTACCGCCGTCACGCAGCCTGCCAAGTCAGCCACCGAAGATGCCTCCACCGAGACCTCCAAACGCTGCTCTGGCATCCACAGACACCACACCGAAACCCGACGAGAACCTTGCTCAATTCCCCTCGCCACCACCCCGAAAGGCTCCTCCAGCGCCCCTGCAGCTACACCAGGGTAAGGAGTTGATTCTGGATGACGACGAGTCCGACTCGGACTTTGACGACCTCCTGCAAGTCAACGAGACCAACGAGAATGTGCGCGGCAGGCGGAGGACGCGGGAGGAAGATGAGCAGGTCCGTGATGACATTGCCCAGCAATTGGCTGAGCGCCGCAGCCTGTCGAAGAAGAGCAGCGCTGGTGCTAGCCCCGCCAACGCCCTGCCAGCGAGCCCACGAGAGGTGCCTGAACAGTACTCCAACTTGAACGTTGGACCGGCTTCCCTTGCCGGCGTCCTCAACGGCGACCAGGTCAAACAAACAGTTCTGTCTGCACCCAAGATCCCCGCCGGGCTCCCACTCAGCCCACGTCCCATGGCCACTGGCCAACAGAGTGCTGCTCCGCTGTCTCCCAGATCCCAGGGAATGCTCCAGTCACCACCACTCTCTCCCCGGCCGCCTCGCCAGCCGATCCCGATGCCCCCAGGGACACAGATGACGTCGCCTCCGCCTCAGTCGGCCGTCAGCGAGGCCATGTCGTCCCACAGCTCATCACACCGGAAGCACAGCGCCTCCGAGGGCTCCCGCATCAGCCCCACGGAGCGTAGCCGCATTTTCAAGGGCTTCGTGACCGAGGAATACCCCGACCTGCTCCTGCCTCCCAACGCACTGCCATCCATTCATATCCGCGTGGCGTCCTCGCGTATGAAGCCATCCAGGGCCAGCGTGCTGTCAATGACACAGCTGGAGGAAGACCCTGTCTTCACCCTGGCCATCTTCTCGCGGTCGGACTCTGGCGAGCTCTGGCGCGTTGAGAAGGACCTCGCGTCCTTGGCCAAACTTGATCAGAAGCTGAAGCACTGCGCCGCATTCAACACGCGGGCGCCGGATCGTTCGCTTTTCAGCGGCCACGCCCCGGCCAAGCTGGATGCCCGCAGGGTCGCCCTGGACCGCTACTTTGAGGAGGTTCTCGACACACCCTTTGATTCGACGACGGCCATGGAGCTCTGCAAGTACCTTTCTTCCTGCACACTACCCCCGAACTCGGACAGCGCCATTACCCCCGACAGCGTGACGGAGAGGCCATCCACCAAGACTGGGCCTGGCGGCCGTCCTTACCGTAGCGGCTACCTCACTAAGCGGGGTAAGAACTTTGGCGGTTGGAAGGCTCGTTTCTTCATGCTCGATGGCCCCCAGCTCAAGTACTATGAGGCTCCTGGCGGCGCCCACCTCGGCACCATCAAGCTGCCGCATGCGCAGATTGGCAAGCAGTCACACCAGAATGAGCCGCAGACTCCGGCGACGGGCGCCAATGGCGAGGAGCTGGACAACCAGTACCGCCATGCCTTCCTGGTTTTGGAGCCGAAGAAGAAGGATTCGACCAGCCACGTCAAGCACGTCTTGTGTGCCGAGAGCGATAAGGAGCGAGATCAGTGGGTGGACGCTTTGCTGAAGTGGATCGACTACCGGGAACCTGGGGAAGAAGAGGAGCGCCATGCCTCGAGCATGCATGACCGTTCGCAAAAGAAGAAGAAGAGCAGTGGTGGCGGCAAGGGCAACGCTCATCATGAACCCTCAGGATCCGACAGCCTCATCGGGGTCAGCTACGATTCCACGTCGCAAGGCAACCTGCCACAGCAAGGTGGTGCCGCGCGGCCCAAGACATCGTCAGGACTGCCCGAGCACCCCGATATTGCCCACAACCCCGTTGTCATCTCGGCACCGAAGGACATGCAGGTGATTTCCGACTCGTCGAACTGGGGCGGCAGAGGTGGTCTCGCCATTCCTACGATGGAGGAGAAGAAGCAGCGGAAGAGGAGTTTCTTTGGCTTCGGGCCCAAGACGCGGTCTTCCGCTGACGGCCAGGACTCCCTATTTGGCGACAACGGCTCGACGTCATCGACCCCTCCACAGGGCGGCTACCAGGGACCCGTGCGGCAAGCTTTCGGCGCACCCTTGGCTGAGGCTGTGAGGCACAACCCCCCGACCGACGCTCGCGTCCCGCTTCCCGCTGTGGTATACCGGTGTATCCAGTACCTGGATGCCAAGAATGCTTCCTTCGAGGAGGGCATCTTCCGTCTGAGCGGGTCCAACGTGGTCATCAAGCAGCTCCGCGAGCGCTTCAACACCGAGGGCGACATCAACTTGGTGACCGACGAGGCGTTCTACGACATTCACGCCGTTGCTTCGCTGCTCAAGTTGTACCTGCGCGAACTGCCAACCACGATTCTGACGAGGGATCTCCACCTGGAGTTCATGTCGGTGACGGAAATGACGAACCCGAAAGACAAGGTCGCTGCGCTGAACACGCTGGTCCAGAGGCTGCCCCTGGCCAACGCGACGCTGCTCAAGTATCTGATCGCCTTCCTCATCAAGATCATCAACAACGCCGACGTCAACAAGATGACTGTGCGCAACGTCGGCATTGTCTTCTCGCCTACACTTAACATTCCCGCGCCGGTGTTTGCCATGTTCCTCCAGAACTACGAGCCCATTTTCGGCATCGAGCCGGAGGAGTACGAGCTCCCTTCCCCAACAACCGGGAGCGAGTCCGACAGCCACTCAATCACAGCGGGCATGCAGAGGCCAGGCACGGCGACAGGGCAGAGCCAGTCACCTCACCGCCGGCGCCTTCTTGAGTCTGTCCAGGGTCAGCGAAGGAACGGAGGAACACCCCCACCGCTGCTTCAAGACCTGAACGCGGCCCGCGCCTCGCCGCCGCAGAACGTCGCAATGAACCGCCCCATGGCTCATGACGCGCAGTACATGGCTCAGCAATCAGGCGGGATGCGCCCGGCCTATGAGACGAACCTGATGCCGCAGAGCTACGACAACGACTACCGAGGCCAACTGAACTATGAGCAGCCCTACAGCGGTGGCAGCAACAAGAGGCGTGAGAGCGCCATCTTCAACGGCGGCATGGTCGGCCTCAACCACCAGGGGTCACGGAGCCGACTTCGGGACGAGACCCGGTTCTAAGCCCGCACATCGCATTTTGACTCGTTTCTTTTACATATATACCGCACCTTACCAGCCGCACGAGATACCCCGAAGCGACTCGAAGCGACACATTTTCAACGGCGATTCTTTTTTTCCACGCAAAGCCTCGCACAGCATCATCCACTGACGAGTAATTCCCATTCATGCGCCCAGCCCCTCTGTGGACAGGCGAGGCTGGAGAGGCTTCTTCTTTTGCTTGCATGACAACGGCACTTTGACGATTCGGCGTTTTGCCTTTTTGGGGTGGTTTCAGGCCAACGCGGCCCTGGACTGGGGGAGGGATTGATGAGCTTTTTTGTTGTTAGAACGTCTCGATACCCATCTCGAGTCACTTGGTCGGCTGGCGCTCTCCCTCAGCAAGGCGTTCCTGGCAGGCTATTCATTTTTCTTTCTGGGATGCTTTACGAAGGATAGGGGCCTGAGTATATGAACTGGATAGCGGAAATCCGAATCGTACACATTCCGTCTGGCTTTTCTCTGGTGATGATGCTTCATTCTAATGGGAAGTTGTGGCTCGCTGACATAAGCAATGAGCCTGGTAGTGGTCGCCGGTTGCGTCGGAACGTCGGCGACTTTATCAGCGCGGCAAGAACCTCGATCGGAGCTCCAGCTCTCCGCTGCTCCGTCCTTCCATCCCATCGACACTGCAATCAATCCAACCCTGGCCACGGCGTCCCATCCCGACCCCCGCGAGAAGCGAATTGCGAACGCGGCCAAGCCCGCAGACCAAAGACGTGACCGACCCCACGACAATGTCGGGAGACGCTAATGCCCTCGACCCTGCCCTCCGCGACCATTCGGACGCCTCTTCCGCTACGCCATCACGCCCAACTGCCGATGCAGCAGCAGTTGCTGCCGCCGAGGCTCAACTCCAACAACAGCTCCAACAGCCTGACTCGCCCGACTCGACAAGATCCGACCACCACGGTGCCTCCTACGATGACTCACCACACAACGACGCTTCAGGCCACGGACTCGGCGACGATGCGAAACGCTCCAGAGCTTGCGAGGCATGTCGAGGGCTAAAGGTGCGCTGCGTGCCCGACCCGGAAGATAACGACGGCCCCTGCCTGCGGTGCAGAAAGGCGAGGCGGAACTGCGTCGTCACCCAGCCGACACGCAAGCGGCAGAAGAAAACGGATAGCAGGGTGGCCGAGCTGGAGAAGAAGATTGACGCGCTGACGGCGAGCCTGCACGCCCGTGGCACCGGCCCACCACAACATGGAAAAGACGCACCACCCGCTACCGCCGCCTGGGAAGACGTCAGGGCCGGGGAAAAGGAGCCACATTCTGCCATGAGGAGGACCAACGACGGCTATGTCATCTACCAGCCAAGATACGAGAATGACTCCGGCCCGGCGTCGTCAACCCCCGTCGTCACGGGGCAGAAGAGGAAGCTGGCAGAGCGCGGCAGCGACGGGAGTGCAGAACCTGAAGCGAGGGGTCCGCCACCCATTCGTATGGATGAGTCGTACGACGATATTGTGTCGAGGGGCATCTTGACGCACGAGAAGGCTGAGGAGCTCTTTGCGAGGTACAACGGGCCGATGGTTCGTCACCTGCCCGCGGTTGTTTTTCCTCCGGGTATGACTGCCGCGGACTTGCGGACTGTCAAGCCCGTGCTCTTCTTGGCTGTCATGGCCGCCGCGTCGGGCGAGACGTCCAGCTTGCAGCGTCAGCTCGTGCGGGAGCTGATGCAGGTGCTGGCTGAGAAGATTGTTATCACAGGCGAGAAGAGCCTCGAGCTCGTGCAAGCGCTACAGGTCGCAGTCATCTGGTACTGGCCGCCTGAGCACTACGAGGAGCTCAAGTTTTACCAGCTCGTTCACATGGGCGCCGTCATGGCCATCGATCTGGGCCTCGGCCGTCGCCTGCCCGGCAAGAAGTCAGTGCCATATGGCGTGTATGCCTTCCGGCGTATCTCTCGCCGCACGACCGTACCGGATCCCACGACTCTTGAGGCACGAAGAGCATGGCTGGCATGCTACTTCCTCTCGTCCAACACGGCCATGGCCTTACAGCGGCCGCTACTTGTGCGGTGGACGCGCTTCATGGCCGAGAGCATGGAGATGCTCAAGACGTCCCCCGACAACGCACCCACGGACGAGTACTTTTGTGCCCTGGTCTGGACGCACCGCATCTCCGAGGATATTGGCGCGCAGTTCGCCATGGACGACCCGGACGACGCCGTCAATATCAACGAGCCTCGCACAATCTACGCCTTGCGCAAGTTGGAACGGGATTTGGAAACGTTTCAAAAGTCCCTGCCCAAGGAATTGATGCAAGACACCCTGAAGATATCCTTTGGCATTGTATCCCTCTACATGCATGAGATTGTCCTACACGGCGACACCGGCTCAGACGTTACAGCGGCGCAGGCGTCTCAGACGAATGCCACGGGTCCGCCGACCATATTCCGGGACATCATCATGAGCGACCCATCGACCGCAACGACGGCCCACGTCAACGCCATCTCGGCATGTCTGACCAATATCGACACGGTCCTCGAAGCCTTCCTCGGCATGGACATCCCCTCAATCCGGTGTTTGCCCGTGTTCAACTTTGTGCGCGTCGCCTACGCCCTGGTCGTGCTCATCAAGATTTACTTCTCCGCGAGCCACAAGGACTCGGAGCTCTCGGACATAATCAACAAGGACGAGCTGCGGGTGGATTTCTACATTGATGGTCTCCTGCACAAGTTCCGCGGCTCCGCGGCCGAGGACCGCAGCCGGCCAGGTGCAAAGTTCCTCGTCGTTCTCGTAATGCTCAAGGCCTGGTTCGTTAAGCAAGGCCAGCAGGGCAGCGGCGGAGACAGCGGCGCTTCGCCCGCGCCCAAGAGCAGGGACTCGCCGTCAGTGTCGGCACCTGCGTCTGCGCCCCTAGAAGCAAGCCAGCAGCAACAGCAGCAACACATGGCCAACACACCGCTCCACCTTCTCTCAGAAATCGCCACCAATGACCGCAGCAGAGCCCAGACGACACCCTCCAACAGCAACAACAACATCCCGTGGGGCTTCAATCTCCGCCAGGCCTCGCAGCAACAACAACAGCAGCCCTTCGTCTTCGATGCCAACGGCCCCGACGCAAGCCTCACGACCCCCAGCCCCGCCGCAGGTGACACGGCAGCAACCCCCAACCTCTTCAACAACGTCCCGCCCCCGTTCTCTGGCATCCAGGACTTCCACCCATTCAACGTCAACGACCTCACCCAGACGCTGTCGATGGAGGAACTCGCCTCGAGCCTTGGCCTCGGCAGCGGCGCTGGCCTCCCCGGCGCGGGACCGGGTTTCTTGGGCAGCTACTCGTCCACGGGCGTGGTCAACGCTGCGGCGGCCTTGGAGCCGGCTATGGCCCAGGACCCCTGGTTCGGGCAGTGGGGCGATGCGCTCGGCGGGATGCCGCCGCCCGGGAGCGGGCCGACTGGTGGATGGGGCGGGATGCCCCCATTCCAGATGTGAGCGGTGGACGTGTCTGTGTTTCCTTGGCTTGGCGAGATGGCCCCCCGGCTTGGGGACACACTCAATACCTCACTATCCCGGATCCAGGAGAGCCTATTGCTTGACAGTTTATCATGTACATTACTCACGCCTCTTCACCATGGCTTGGTCTGGGGGCGCACTGGTTCATTTTGGGGGGTATACATATGACTACGATGACGGACATGACGATAGGGCTTGGGACCAGGACGCCCATTGCGCAGTGGCGCATCACCCAGGCGTCAGCGGAGTTATCTTAGAGATGGCGGGTACATATTCTCCTTAAAGTGTTTCTAATAATGTTGGAGTGTTTATCGGGCTCCCTTCTCAACATGATGATCACATCCTCACAAAGCCGCGTGGTCGTTGAGTGATTCAGACCCTGAAATGCGTAGCGAGACATAGCCCATCAATTTGACTCCCTAGCCTATTCCCTAGTAATAAACAAGCCGGGTTTCCTTGGCCTAAAGACTAAAAATGCAAAATCAGGGACAAATTGGGTGGTGTGCTCGCTGGTCTTCAGAAGGTGGCGCGGGAAAAGGGGAGATAGGGGTCTTTCGACATTCCTGTGCCCACCCCCTCCCACAATCATGCATGTACCTACTGGCTGAACCGCCCTTGCAGCCAGTGCAAAACTCCAAAATTCCAGTTCCTCCCCGTCGTAAAATCATTTCGTGTAAGACACGACCCCGGGGCCCAACCTCCTGGCCCTAGAGAAAGGCTTGCTTGTTTCGTCCGTCCACGCCTTTGGATCTGAGGCCTGCCCACAGGCTTCCCGATCGTCCGTTCCGAAACTCCAAAAAAAGTATTCCACTCGCTGTAGAATATTGCAAATGGTCTTCAACGCAGCTTTCGCCATGCCAATTCGCCAATAATTTGCCCGTAAAATGGGTCGGCCGATGCTCGAGGCCGCCTCCTCGACAAAGAAAAATAAAAGACGAAAATAAGTCTGATCAAGTGACAGGCAGCTAGACCTGCTGCTGTAAAGCAGACCGCCAATGTGTAGCAAATGTTTGTTTCGGGAAAGCCGTAAGACTAATCCATGTAAAAGTCGCCCTTCAGGATGCGTTCCTGGAAGGCATCGGGCTTCTGGCGCTGGGGCTCAGGGGCCTTGGGCTTCATGGCCTGGGCAGGGGGGGCGGGCATGTCGGAGACGGACTTGGCTCGGTCGTGTGGGCTGTTCACCGGGAGGCTGGCGCGAGGAGGCGAGGTGGACATGTTGGAGGCGCCGAAGGAGAAGGATGGGCGCTGCCCGGTGACAGAGCTCTCGGCTCGGGACCTAAGCTGCTCGGACCAGTTGAAGCCTTGGTCTGAGCGTGGGGGAGATGATGCGTCAGAAAGGGTTCTTTGGTTCTGTAGTGTGCTTGCCTGTGGAGCGATGCTGGGGCGACGACCGACTGCTGCTGCTGCCGCCGCCGCCGCCGACGCCGACGATGCCAGGGCGGCGGCAGCCATGGCGGACGTTGACGCTGCAGTCGACGGTGGCGGGGAGGTGGAGTCTTGTGGTGGTTGTGAGGGGCTCGCACCTGCGGGGAGGCTTCTGGGGTTCACGCTGCTGCGTCTGCCGATGACGGCAGGCGGCTTGGGTGCTGAAGCACGGGAGGGAGCAGATGGGTGATTACCATTTGATCCGGGGCTTCCGTTGCCATTGCGGGGCCTCATGGAGGGGGCGCCGAAGCTCATCCTCCGGGTGAAGGGGGTGACGGGAGCGGTGCGGCTGCTCTCTTCCTCGTCAATGGCGTTTTCGTCGATCGAGTCGGAGTTTGTAGAGATGCTGCCGCGACGGAAGCTGTTGATGGTGGTGGGGGAGGTGCCAGCCAGGCCGATGCCGGTGGTGGCGATGGAGAGCCGTCTGCGGTTAGGGTCGGAAGACTGGAAGTTGACGCCCACCGAGGTTGAGTTGCTGCGGAAGAGGCCCGCGAGGGCCTGTTGGGTAACGGAGCCGCGTCGCCTGGGGTTCATATCGGTCGGGTTGTTCTGGTTATCGGTAGACATTGTGGCGAGATAGGAAAAAGACGAGGAAGAGAAGAAGGAGGGTGCTTTTGTAGGCGGGAGATGGTAGTGTGGTGAGAGCGGGTTGCGTGGTTGCTGTGTGCACGTGTAACCGGGTGGTCTGAGTTGAGGGTGGAATCGAAAGGAAAGTCGTTCGAGTGAGGGCGAGGAATGAGGGGCAGTGAAACGCAATGTATTATGTCTGTGAGGAAGATGGACTGATTGAATGGGGGAAAGCAGGCGACAGGCAAAGGTTGTGCGAGGCGTGCCTAATTATAATGCCCCGAAGGAAATTGGCGTCCGACTACGTCTGACACGGTGGCCGATGGCGGGAGGGGGGTGCGAAGTAGCGCTGCGCGAGAGGAGGC
>JACAFV010000107.1:0-109023 GCA_014635975.1 Plectosphaerella sp. P0831 | reverse complement strand
TTCGGCATCGAGCCCGCCATCATCGACCCCGTCTCTGGCGAGGAAATCCACGGCAACGACGTCGAGGGTGTCCTGGCCTTCAAGCAGCCCTGGCCCAGCATGGCCCGCACCGTCTACGGCTCGCATAAGCGCTACATGGAGACCTACCTCAACGTGTACAAGGGTTACTACGTACGAGCTCCCCTCCTCCTGCATTTGCTGCGGCATCATCTAACTCCCCCTTAGTTCACCGGTGATGGTGCCGGCCGTGACCACGAGGGCTTCTACTGGATCCGCGGCCGCGTCGATGACGTCGTCAACGTCTCCGGCCACCGTCTGTCCACCGCCGAGATCGAGGCCGCCCTGCTCGAGCACCCCGCTGTCGCCGAGGCTGCCGTTGTCGGTGTCGCCGACGAGCTCACCGGCCAGGCCGTCAACGCCTTTGTCGCCCTCAAGAACGGCAACTCCGTCGACGACAACCTGCGCAAGGACTTTATCCTCCAGGTGCGCAGGAGCATCGGCCCCTTTGCCGCCCCCAAGGCCGTCCACATCGTTCCCGACCTGCCCAAGACGAGATCCGGAAAGATCATGCGTCGCATCCTGCGGAAGATCCTCGCCGGCGAGGAGGACCAGCTTGGTGATATCACGACGGTACGAGCCCCTTTCTTCTCCGGCTTTAAATCCATGGCTAACATCATCTTCCACAGCTGTCCGATCCCAGCGTCGTCGAGAAGATCATCACGATTGTTCACGAGGAGAAGAGGAAGAAGTAAGCGGTGGATGTCGATGAACAAATACTTGGGAGCGGAAAGGGGAGGATGGCCCCGGTGCGCGGAGGATAACTGATGGGCGGTACGGCGGAATGTCGCCTACTTGATACCATGGGAATGAAACGCTACCTAGACGGGTGGAGGCGTCATGATCTGGCTCGCGCTGTATTTCGAATTTGCGCACACATATGATATGGGCACCAATGCCGATTTTTCTTGATTGTCTTCGTCTCGGATGCTCTCTTCTTGAATTCCCGCCCATGTACACCAAAAAGAGACCGATGAAGGACGCATATCTTGGCCTGCTTCTCCCAATTTGCAGCGGTACTCAGATGATCCTGGCACTCGCGCCGCAAGCTGTTCAACGCTTTGTATCTACTTTGGAATGAAAGCCCCCTTCTATTACCCTCCCTCTTCGACTTTTACACGAGCAGGCCCTCCTCGGACGCCTCGTCTCTCTCCAACTTTTCGAGGCCAGTGGCAAAGGCGCCGTACACCCGCAGCGGCACTGCCACCTCGAAGCTTTCGCACGACAAGTTCTCAACGGCCACAAGGGCGAGGCCGCCGCGCTCGTCGCGGGATATCTCCTCCAGGAGCGGGTGGACGTTATCCCGCTTCCTCTCGTCCTGGCCCTCGCCTGTGGAGACGAGGGGCGCAGCAACATCCCCGTCGTCCTCGTCTTCGGCGGCTGGGGCGTCGTTCCTCGCCTGTTGTTGGGCATCCCGGCGAGGGTCTGGCCCGGGCACGACAAACTCAACACGGACCTTCCACTCGAGGGCCACGCCCGATGTGACAAATTCGGGCGTTCCCGTGACGGGGATGGTAGGTGAGAAGACGAGGCGGCGCGCGTACAGAGCAGCGTCCGAGGCGGTGCTGTGGACTTTGCGGGTGACGCGGTGCACGGAGGCGTCGGAGCGCAGGGCGAGGTGCGGGTCGGCGATGCGCTCGGCGGACTCGAGAGCAAAGTGGACGGCGTAGCAGGGGATGTCGGCATTGGAAAAGTCAACGACCATTGTCACGGCCTCACCGAGGCGGTATGCGGCGCGGCTGAGGGTGACGACGCCGACACGCTGGCCGTTGCGGGCGATTTCGAAGCGGTTCGGGCTCTGGCCGCCCTCGGACGCGTACGTGCTCCTGAGCACGGCGAGGTTGATGACGTCCTTGGCCGTTGTGGCCTCCTCAATCGCTGACGGCCTGCGCGAGCTGGGGCCCGCTGTGGGCGAGAGCAGGCCCGCATGGCTGCCCTGTCTCCGGTTGTTCAGGAGTTCGTCTGCATAAATCAAGAACTCGTTGAGTGTTGACTCGGATTGACGCGGCTTGGTCTTGTCGCGCGCTTCCGGTGTAGACGGCTTGTCCAGGGTCTTGATTGTCGCCTGATCTCGGAGAATGATGTATGGATTCATGAGATCGTAGCCCAAGATCTCGCCGTAGCTGTTGACGCTGCCAAGAACCCGGAATGGGATCTCGACGGTCCGCACCTGCTGCTCTCGGTTTCCGCCAGCTCGCTGCGTCCCGATGACGAGGCTGTAGGAGATCTTGACCGCCTTGCCACGGTGGGAGGGCGGAAGACCGCGGGGCAGCTGGAAGCTGTATTCGTAGGATCTGCTCTCGCCTGGCGCCAGGTTGAGATCGACAAAGAGAATGGATTGGGGCGTCGAGAGGAGTGGGATGGATTTGGAGCTCGCAATGCCGCGCATGTCCTTGATGCTGCTGAGCTCGCCCGTGCCCAGCAACTCTCCCAGAGAGTTGCCGAAGCTTCCCCAGCCAAAGCTGCGAAGCAGACCGCTGTCCCGCTTAGACGTGTCAACGCCAATGACGCCGCCGCCCTGGCCTCCGACGGCCGCTTTCCTCTTGACTTGTTCGAAAGGGTTGAGGTTGATGAGTGATCCGTCCAGGACGAAAGAGCCCTGGACTTGGGCGTAGGCCATCATGATGCTCTCGGGCACCTTGACCTGGTTGTTCGGGTTCATATTGGAGCTTCTTCTGAAATGCGGCGGCCTCGGCTGGCCTCTCAGAGGATGCTGGGCCGTCGGGTAGTCCGAGGCTAATGTTTCGGAGGAGTGATTGCTCATATTGTAGAATTCGCCGCTGCTTCTGGGCGTGCCTGTGCCCATGCTAGTCGTGGAGAGGATGCGCATGGCCGGCACAAAGGGCTCCTGGGAGCCCCCCGGACCCATGTTTCGAGGTAACGCTGAAGGAGGCTCGGCTTTGGGACTTAGTAGGTGATCGTCTCGGATTGTGGCCGGGCTGCTCTGAGCTTCGGAGAGGGGCGAGGGCGACATTGGGAACTTGAATTCGGGCATCAAGCTAGAGGGAGACCGTTTGGCAGCCCCGCGGGAGGGGCCGCCAATCATCGGGGTATTCGGGGCTGTAGATGAGCCAGAGGAGCGAGGGAAACGATCGGAGATTTGTGAAGAGTTGAAGTTGGGAGAGCTGAATTGCCTCGGCGATGCTTTCCTGACGTCAGCGAGCTTCCCACGACGCGACGACGGACGGAGGAGGGGACCTACCTGTTTGTGGTCCAGAGATGCCCAGCCCGGCTCGCGGGCTGATCTGCAAGCTCGATGCCCTCCCATGTCCTCGACCGGGTCTTTGTGGGCGTACATTGCCAGCAGAGCTGGGCGCGTCATCTCCTGTTGCGCTGGCGGCCCCGACGGTCACAATGGAGATGCTGCGCCGATGGCTGTGGCCGCGGTTGTCGCTCGATTTGGGCGGATGCGGCGGCAGCTGCGGCCATTGCGCGGAGCCTGAGCGACCGCGAGAGAAGGCAGCGGGCGCACTCAGGGAGAGCGAGGGACGGTGGCCGCGCGAAGGTCCCAAGGCGGCGAAGGTGGTTGGCGGCGTGAGGCCGACGGACGGCTTGACGCGCTGGAGGGTCTTCCTGTCGGAGGCGCCCCCCTTGCCGGAGGCTACTCTCTGGCTGGCATCTGGCGCGATGTTCTTAAAGGTGATTGTGCACTTGATCTCCTCGCCTGCGAAGACGGTCTGCTCGTCCCACCGAATGAAGACGCGGACGTTGCTCGAGGAGGAGGAGGAGGAGGCGGCCGAGGTCATGGTGGCGCGGCCGTCGGCGTTCGGAGGGGCCGTGCAGGTATGGGCAAGTCGGCGGTGTCAGCTACGAGGCCGTCACATGTCCCTCTGTGGTCATTGTCGCGCGAAGTGGTTCGATTGATGGATGGGCATGGGAGGAGGGGTGATGTTCAAAGGAGGTTGAGCGATCGTCATGGCGGCCGCCCGCTGGTGACATTGGGGGAGGATGGACAGAGTTAGGGGGCGGGGCCCACTGTAGGACCGGGGCTGATCCATTCTCGGAGTCCCGAGGCAGGTACGACGGCACCATTACCCGATCCGACAGCCTACTCGTATGCTCAGTCTTGACCTTTCATCTTGGCCTGCCGCCTCAAGACATCTCCATGGCAGCGATGGCTGACTCTCACTCCATCACAAGGTCGATCTGCGCAGACCGTCAACGGTGTCGGCTCGGAAGTTGAGCGAGGTCGGCCCGCGGTCAATTGAAGCAGACAAAGAAGCCGGTGTGGCCAGCTAGCAAGCTGCTGCCAACATGGCTTCACGGTGGTGGCGATGGCCAAGTCGTCCCAAAACCATTATCCACGTGAAGTACTCCCAGGTTTCCGTCCCAGGTGATATAGTCACTGATGTGGCCAGCCATTCGGTGGTAGTACTCGTCGTCGACCGCGATGTTCAAGTCCGACCACCCCGCAAACCCTGGCAGGTCATCACCAGGCGGCAACATGGCTAGGTCATCGAGTTGCATGTCAGCTGCCGACCAACCCCACGATGCCTGGCTCGATGGCCCAGGTTGTGCAGCCAATTGCTGCACCAACGGTTCCGGGACCGTGTCGACGTTCTTGCTCACTACTGAGCGAGTATGTGGTCGGTGTGCGGCTTCTAGCGGATTTGCATGCTGGATATCCTGGGCGTGGACATCCAGCCTCAGCAACCGATAGTTGGCGAGCTGGTTGAGGTACGAGATGTCACTAGACACGGCTTCGCCTGACTCGCTGTCCAAACTGCCTCTTGTGGGTGGCCTAGGCACCAGAACGGCTCGCTGGTAAGATTTCCAGCGCGCCGCGACGTCTGCAAGCCCAAAATGGACCAGAAACGGGCACAGGGCGGACAGCTACCAACGACGTCAGCGTATGTTCACAGCCACTAAACGAAAATGGCGACAGGAGCCTGAACTTACAAAGACGTTGGCCGCGTCGGAGTGGCCGTGGAGGACGGCAAGGAACCGCAGATTGGTGTCGACGTTGTGCTTTACGCGCGCCACAGGGGTTGCGACTCCTTTACCAATGGTAGTGAGATGGATGACTTGGACTTTGGTCGACTCGAATGCAGCTGCGGCCGACATGACATCCGCGGCCGACCCGATACCGTGGGAGATGCCCATTTTAAAGACGTGGGTGAGTGCCTCGGCACTTTTAAGGCATTCGGCCTGTTGCTGTTGGAGAAAGTCTGACGGCGCCTGAGCAAAGGCAGCCGAGAGCGGAAAGTTGTACCCAGCAAGGGTGATGCGCGTGAGGTCGCTCACAGACACATGGTATAGAGCGAACATGGAAAGAAAAGAGGGCAAGTTCTTCTGCTCCTTGTGGATGTAGACGTTCATATCAGTCAGAGCAAGGTGCTCTGGTAGGCGAGCATGCCACTCGTGAAGTTGACGGAGAAGGCTCGTGAACTGTGAGGCAGGGTCCCATGGGGGTGGTTTTGATGAGCCGGCGCGATATGGTATTCGAATACATCTGCAAGAAAACAATGTTGTTAGCCAGGAGGTTTCTAACTGTGTAGAGGGCCAGGCTGTCTGCTCACTCAAGGATCCTTCTTCTCAGAAAAACAAGTCTAAGGGACTGCTGCCTCACATCCGGTAGGGCTGACAACCGAGCCAGCAACTGCTCGTCGTCAGAATCGAGATATACTGGATCCAATGACATGGTTTGCTGCAGAAAGTCGACTTCGCGGCAAGGAAGCGGAACGACGGGGATGTTGCCCGTCCAACAAACCCTGGTCGCGATGCCCGCGCCTACCATCGAGTCCAGAGTGTAGCAGGACCACACGATTCTTCTGTAGATCTCTTGCTGCGTTGTCGCAGCATAAGTAGGACCGTTTGGATCATGGTCAGGGGCGGCAAGTTCGTCATGGCCTAGACGGAGAATATGGATCATGCGATGCACGCAGCCAACGAGCATGAAGGCGAGGGAGTTGTCTTCCCAACGTGAACCATACTCACAGAACAGGAGTAAAAACTGTAACGGTCCTCAGCCGATCTGAACAGGGCATAAAGGATACACGGTGGCGAGGGTGGTACTTACAATGATGTTGGACACTGACGGAATGCAGCTGTTCTGACGAGCGAGGTCCCTTGCCCTCTCACCCCATGCCCGGCCGGCAGCCCGGGTTTGCTGATCAGGTTGCTGCGCACACTGAGGTATGCGAACGTATCCTGCACCCAGGGCACAAATGGTATAAATGGCTCCCTCGCCGTACTCGGCAACGATGTTACCTTGGTCCAGGGTTCTGAGGAAGGATGGTTTATGTAGGAAGCCAAGGTTTCTGCCAGGGTGAACAAACTCAAAGAAGGCATCGACCAACAGTCTCAAGCGTGAAGGACCTGGAAGAGTTGACGAGAAAAGCCTGCGGGTGAGGCGTGTGCCTTGTCAGCGTATGTTCAGGGCATGGTCTCCTCTGGGGTTGCACTGAACACGCACCACGTGTTGTCATCTGCTGTGGGAGACGAGGCAGAGCTTTGCCAGGGATCGGGTACCAAAGGCGAACGCGAGGTATCCCGAGTCTGTTCTTCGAGCCGAATGGAGCTCCGCGTTGATGCTGGACTCTGGGCTGAATCCTGTGACACGTTCGATGGGCGGGACTGTCTATAAGTGCAGGGCAAAGCCCGCGTCTGGCACCGGAGACATCTCGGCCTGGCCCTGTCGCATTTCATCTTGAGCTTACGACACTCGTGACAGGCACCGACACGCCGTCTATCTGCGTGGACCTCTTTGAATGCATCGTCAAGGACATCGACTCTTGCTGTACTCCTCTCCGAGTACCCCGGACAGGTCAACCCAAAGCTCTCGCAGCGATCGCATTTGGGGTACTTCCTGTCACATTTGACCTTGGAATCGGTCAGTTCACCGTAATAAGGTCACTTGATCAGATGAACATGCCTTGCGAGCGTGACATAGGATGCAGGGTGAACTGGGAAGTACTGTCAGCACGACGCGCATGGTAGAAGCATCGGGATACGGGGCTCATCTTTTTGCTGTCCTGTACTTGTTTCAATGTGCGGCGTGATTTCATCCATGTTGGGTGTCGATCCAACAACGCTTTAACCCAAAAAAAAAATGCTCGTTGGATAGACTGTTTGGCGAAGGCGAGCTTCACATGGCTACGGGGTTGTTTAATTGTTGGGGGAGACAGGAGGGGCAGTGGCAGGAGGGCCGCGGGCAGGGGCGATGGCGTCTTCTTTAGTGCCTTCCAAGTTCCCTGGAACCGAGGGTCTCAGAAGGCGCGGGCGGTAGTGCGTACCAGTACTAGTACACTGTAGTCCTCTAATGTACCTGTACACACCAACTTCAATTGAAAACATCAACACCATCACTGACAGCCCACATGAAGGTTAGGTAGTATACATGGTACGCTCAGCCAATCATGCCCTTTTGCTAGGTAGGTACAATCGTTCAACGTCATTCGTACTTGTTTACTAAGCTACCTAGACAGGAACGACTCCCTTGAGATATTCCGGCACCGTGTCCGGTCGTCCCATGAACTTGATCCAGCCATATGGGTCGTGGAACTCATCACCAGCCTGCGGCCCCCACGCCATCGGCTCAAGCTCGTCAGCAACACCAACGACACCGACGTCCTTCTTGTACTCTTCCCAGTGTGTCATCATGCCGTCAAACACTTTCGGCTCCTGCTCTCGCAAATCGACCGTCTCTCCCGGGTCCGCCTTGACGTCAAAGAGCTCCCATCGGTGCGGTCCTCGTGGCGCCGGCACGAAAACAACCTTCCAATCTCCCTTGATCAGCGCGCCCGACCCGGAGCACTCGAACCCCGTGGTGTAGTTCTGGTCGTGGATCCTCAACTCCCCGTACCCCTTTAACCCCGTTGCCGCCGCCTCCAGGAATGGCTTCCAGCTGGCTCCCCTCAGCGGAGCAACTTCGCGATCTTTGTACACGCGAGGGTGCGTTAGGCCGGCGAGGTCCAGAAACGTGGGCACAACGTCCATGACGGTGCAGTACGCCTTTGTGATGGCGCCGCCTGCCGATCCAGGGGCTGATAGTCCCTTGGGTGGCTTAACGACCAGCGGGACACGGCAGCCCCCCTCGGTCGAGTACCCTTTGAACAGCCTTGATGGTGCCGTTGCCGCCTGCGCCCACAGGGAGCCGTACCAGACGAAAGAGTTTTTACGCCCAATGTTGTCGAGAGAATTGTCATAATACCGCGCAATATGCGTCATGACCTCTTCGCCCAGGATTGGAGCCGCCTCGATGGAGCTTCCCTCGGCTCCGTTGTCTGACATGAAGAGGATCATCGTGTTGTCGTATTCGCCCGTTGCCTTGAGGTGCGCCACGACACGACCAATGTTGGCGTCCATGTGGTCAACCATCGCCGCATACACCTCCATGGCCCGCGCCGACTTTTGCTTCGTCTCTGCAGGCAGAGCATCCCATTGTTCGACGTGGTTCGTCTGGACGACTGGATGGGCTGCCACATCACCGTCCACAAGACCTTGCTCACGGAGACTCTTCAACCGCGCCTCTCGGAGAGCAAATGGTCCTGCGTCGTACCGGCCCTTGTATTTTTCCACCACATCCGGCGGCGCTTGAAGAGGCCAGTGAGGTGCCGAAAAGGGAAGGTAAGCAAAGAAAGGCTTGTCCTGCTGGTCGGCTGACCTGGACGAGAGGTAGTCGATGAGTTTGGAGGCATAGGAGTCGGAAGAGTAGAAGTCGGGAGGAATATTTGGCACCAATTTGTCGTCCTCGACGTGCAGAGCACGTGTGGCCGTTTCAAAGAACCTCGGCGGTTCGGTAGCAGGGTCGTCATACTGTGGCTCCCAGCCTGTTCGTCATCGTCAGGAAAACAGGCGAACCACCAGATGGGACACGCACTCACCATAGTGGTTTGCGCAACCAGGAAGCAGCGCAAAGGACTTTTCGAACCCACGGGCGACAGGGAAGTGCTCCCTCTTCAGCCCAAGATGCCACTTGCCAGACATGACGGTGTGGTATCCCCCATCTCTCAGCAGCTCGGGCAACGCAACAACCCTCTCGTGCAGATATCCCTCATGGCCTGGTGCTCCCCTATGCGAAGGCGAGTTTCGAGTTACCTCCCAGAGGCCACCGAGACCGGCGATGTGGTTGTCCGTGCCGGTCATGAGCATCGACCGGGTCGGGGAACAAGCCGCAGCCACATGGAAGTTGGTGAATCTCAAGGCACCCGACTCGGCAGCCAAGGCGTTGATGTGAGGTGTTTGGATCTCGGACCCAAAGCACCCACAGTCGCTGAAGCCGAGGTCATCCGCAACGATGACCAGAAAGTTTGGGCGACGAGTAGAGGGAGTAATTGACCCCATTTTCGATTATTCGAGGTTCTTGTTTTGCAAGATGATTCAGGGGGGACATGGTCTTACAGACGTACCAATGCATTCTTCTCAAGACTGGCATCTCTATTTCCCCCAGGACGATGGCGCCGGTTGTCGGTCAATCAAGAGAGGGGCCAAGACCCCTGAAAAGTCACTGGACAGATGATGAATCGTTCCTAAGTGGTGTCGCCTCTCGGTGCCGGACGCTTCCGGTGGGCCTCCGGCTCTCGGTGCCGGTCCGACGACACCACCAGAACTCGTCGTACCGCTTCTCGGTGCCGGCTCCAGGTTTTGTCCTCGTCCTCCAGCTCCCCAGAATATCCACATCCACACGCCACAGCACCCTCGAGAGACAAGACTGGCCTAAGCATCATGTCTCCATCCTTGCCAACACCGGTCTTAAGTCCATTGCTCATACTGGACCTCGGATGACGCCTTTTGGATATCTTGGAGAGGATGCATTTAAGAATAGACGGCTTGCGCTGTTAGGATGTCTCCTGCTTCTGAGGACTGACACTGCAGACGACTTGACCTGATAGGTCGCAGAGCATTTTCTCGATAACACCAAGACTCTTACCTTCTCGCGCAATATGAGCTCACGAATCGAGGCCACTGGGGACTTGACCCTTAGGGAGAGGTTCAGCAAGTTCAACCCCATGATAGTGTTCCTCACTTTGTAAGTCCATCAATCCTCATCAACCAAATGTCATCCGGCACAAGGTACTCTTGTCTAACAGCTGCTCCTGCAGCTACATGGCTCTGGCATCCTTCAATTTTGGCTATGATGTTGGCACCTTTGGAGGAGTTCAAGGCATGCAACGTAAGGCTCCTATCTCCGACCACCCGGTGACACCCTCACATCCACCTCTCCATACTGACAGGGGTGTTTTCAGCCTTTGCAAAGCGATTTGGTGAATGGGACGAAAAAGCCAACATGTACGCCCTCCCGGCCTACCTCTCTTCCATCATGACGGCAACCCCCTTCCTGGGTAAACTTGTCGGCGTCATCGGCTGCGCTCCCTTGGCCGAGAGATGGGGCCGCAAGGTCACGCTGCTCGTCCTGGCCGTCATTTCCTTGGTTGCTTGCACACTACAGACCTCTGCCCACTCGGCCGCCCAGTTCACCGTCGGCCGCGTTATCAACTTTGCAACCACCGGCATGTGTATCGTGGTCGTGCCAATCTACCAAGCAGAGTGCGCCCCGCGGGAGCTTCGCGGTCTCATCGGCTCAACTCTACAGCTTACCATCTCCTTCGGTGGACTGGTGGCAGCTCTCGTCAACTTCGGGACGCGGACCATGAAGAGCGATGCGTCGTGGCTGATCCCTACGGCCCTGCAGCTCGTCGTCCCCTTGTTCATTCTTATCCTACTCCCATTCGCGCCCGAGTCTCCCCGGTGGCTACTTTCCAAAGGACGAGTTGCCGAGGCTCATCAGAACCTCAAACGTCTTCGAGGCAAAACCGCCACTGAAGAGTCTCTTCAAACCGAAGTCGACAGCATCCTTGCCGCATCGGCCAACAAGGGCAAAGGCTCATGGGCCGAGGTCTTCAACCAAAAGAACAGGCGGCAAACTGCCGTGGCCGTCCTTGCCATGTTTGGGCAGCAAATAACCGGCCAGGCTTTCCTCAGCCAGTACAGCATCATATTCTTCCAGCGGTACGGATTCGCACAGCAGGCTTTCCTCCTGGGCGTTATCAGCTCCGCCGTGGGCATGGTGGCAATCATCGCGACTTGGTTCTTCCTGGACAGCGCTGGGCGAAGGTATGTGGTCCAACTTTGCTTACCGGGAGGAAATCCATTCTAAGGGCACGGGCTAACCAATTTAATTATCTTTGCAGGCCGATTCTCCTCATTGGAGGCTCCCTCATGAGCGTTTTCCTCTTCATAGTTGGTGGCATCGGCTCTGTAACTGCGCCATCTAGAGCCGCACAGGTGGTTATGGTAAGAGACATCTCCCGCAGGATCCCGTATCGCAACAAACTCGCTGACAGCTTCCAGGTCGTGTCTCTGATGCTCTTTGGTGTCATGTTTGCGCTGTCTTGGGCTCCAATCTCGTATGTCGTCATGGCAGAATGCTCCTCTCCCCGCGTCAAGGAAAAGACCAGTCTCCTCGCGAGTAGCATCTCGGTCTTGACGACCTTTGTCACATCCTTCACACTCCCCTACCTTTTGAACCCACCCTACGCGGCGCTGGGTGGTAGGGTCGGATACATTTACGGCTCCACATGTCTGGCCTGCGCGGTGTTGGCATTCTTCTACATCCCCGAGCTGAAGGGCAGGAGCCTCGAGGAGATTGACCAGCTGTTTGCGATGGGTATCCCGTTGAGGAAGTTCAAGGGTGTGTCTGTTCCCGTCGCCACCGCGGGCTCTGAGGACGAGGTATCCAAGACGACTGTGGTCACCACCAAGGAACACGGAGATAAGATGAGCGTGTAGTTTTGAAGCTTTAGGAGACTGGATAAGAACGAGATTCGTGTGGGTCGAAAGCATGGGTCCCTTTGGCCGCATAGTTAGGACTGGGACTTGGACGACTTGGGCTACCGCAGTCTGCGATGCTTCATCTTGTCGTAAGATGGCCCAAACACTACCCCCCGCACGATCAACCAGAATGATGAATAATTATGTGTAAGCTTTGAATGCACTGATGAAGACGCCAAGACGTGGCAGGTATCGCTTCTTCCCTCTCGACACCGGTAATACAGTGTGTATCCTTCCAGCGCCATGACCCGATGCAGCCCCAGAAGCAGTAGATGACAGAATATGTGTACGTATAAAAGATAAAAAAGCACGATCATGCCTTGTACAGAAGATCCAGGAAACCGCTGACCAGGTCGACAACGACGCTCTTGTTGGGCAGCGAGCCGGCGACGCCGTACAGGGCGGCCGAGTCACCAACGGCCTTACCCCTTGCGGTCTTGCCGGAGGCGATGCGGGCCCTCTCCTTCTCGCGCTCCTCCTCGACGACAGTCTCGAGGTCGGAAACGAGCTTCTCCCAGACCTTGACGATGGGCATGGTGACGGCGACGTGGATGCCCGGGGGGTCCTGGAGGGAGTTGAGGTGCCAGCCCTTGGCGCCCATGGCGTCGGCAATGTCGTAAATGTTGAGGCTGTTGGCGGTGAAGGCGACGACGGAGACGAGGGGCTTGCCGATGATCTCGAGCTCGTTGCTCAGGGTGGGAATTTCACGGATCTTGTCCGTGATCTTCTTGGTGGTGCCGACAATCTTGACGCACGCGTCGGTGTAGCCCGTCTCGCCGACGTTGACAAGACTGGCCCAGCAGCCGGCGATGAGGGCGCCGGGTCGCGAACCGGCCATGCCGGGCGAGCCGTAGACGCCGCCGGCCCAGTCGGGGGACACGTAGTACTGGTACTTGCGCAGCTGCTGGGTGCGGTACAGGACGGTGGAGTTTCCCTTGGGGGCAAAGCCGTACTTGTGCGTGTCGCAGCTGATGCTGGTGACGCCCTTGAGGCGGAAGTCGAAGGGCACCGTCTCGAAGCCGGCCTTTTCGAGGAAGGGCACGAGGAAGGAGCCGAGGCAGCAGTCGACGTGCAGACACAGCTTCTTGCGCAATGCGATCTTGGAGAGACCGGCAATGTCGTCGATAATGCCATGGGGGAAGTTGGGTGCCGAGCCAACAATCATGATGGTGTTGCTGTTGACAAGGCGTGACACGGCGTTGACGTTGACCTGGTAGTTGGGGGCCGGGCAGTCGACGAGGTGGATCTTGATCTTGAAGTAGTCGCCGGCCTTGCGGAATGCGGTGTGGGCGGTAGACGGCAGGATCCTGGAGGGTAACAGGTCAGTTATTGTCTTGGGGGGCCAAGCCTTGGTGACAGGCAGCACTTACATCTCGGGCTCTGTGATGCCCTTCTCGGCATAGCCCCTCTGGCGCGCACTTAGGCAAGCCATAAGAATGCTGTCAGTTCCGCCGCTAGTGCAGGCGCCGGCAGCACCCTGAGGCGCGTTGAAGAGGGACAGGACCATGGCGACGACCTCGGCCTCCATCTTCCTGACGCCAGGGAAGACATCCGGGTGGATGGGGTTGGCGACGGTGAACTTGCCAAAGGCCTCGGTCTGGAGCTTCAGGAGATCGCCCTCGCCGTGATAGACGGCACCCGAGACGAAACCGTCCTCCCAGCGGGTGTGGTCCATGTTGGCGAGGGTGTCGAGCTCCTGGCGCACGGCCTCGTCGGACAGGCCTTCCTTTGGCAGGGTGACGTATCGAACCAGGCTCGTGGGCACCATTTTGGATTCGAGCTTGGCCAGGGACTCGTTGACCTGCTTCTGGACCTGGCCGCGAACGCCGGGTGCGCGAAGGAAGTAGCCATAAAGGACGCGTCGGATGTCAATGTAGAGCTCGACGATGGAGCCGATGATGCCGCGGCCCTTGAGCTTCCAGAATGTCTTGCGGGTCCATCGGAGCACGAAGAAGAAGAAGACGATGTTGCGGATACTGCCAATGGCATTTGGTCAGCGGGATAGCTTCAAGAAATCAGGGATGCCAGTAACTTGCAGGTCGAGGTTGAGGACCAAGAAGGGATTGGTCTTTCGGGACTTCTTGACGTGGTTGAAGCTCTCCCGCAAGCTCACGGGCATTCGAGAGCTGCCGGGCATGATGACCACTGGGTGCCAAGGGGCAAGACCAGGCCGGGGACGATGGGGATGGATGCAAGCTAGCACGGACAAACGAACAGAGGCACGGTTCGGCGGAGGTGCCAATGGATTATCGCGAGTCCACTCTTGGTGGGTGGAAAAGCTGGGGTTGGTGAAGGGGGAGGGGGACCGCGGGGGTTGAAGTACTCGTCGAGAGCTCCCCGACTCGAACTGTAGAATGACGAGACCCCGAGGAACATGGCCAAAAAATTGGTGGGGCATCGCCATTACTTGATTATTTTGGCCCCTGTCCCGGCTCTCCTTCCCGAATATCACATGCGCCTGGTGCCGCACTAGCACCATCGGCCGGGGCAACTGCCAGGGATCTTGCGCCCCAGGTTTGGGGCGCGATTGGCCGCCCCTCGGACTCCACCTGCCCATTTCAACCCTTCAGGAGGGCCGCGGGCGGGCAGACGCAGTGCAAATGCAAGCTTCAAAACCCACCGACAACTTTGGTGATATCGCTTCCTCCATCAGGACGATATCGCTGCATGACCCTCGCTCCCTTGCCTTGCCCGCCTTGCCGCCGTGTACAAATCCAGCAAGGCTCGATAGCAACACGCAGGACCCCGCTCGGAGCACCACACACACCAGCCAGGCCACCGATGCTGACCTTGGAATCAAAGCGGAGCTCACCCCGTAATCGGTCCTGATAGCAATCAAGTGGTGCGGCGTGTAAGCGGATGGCGCGGAGCTCCTTGCTGGAGTTCCTCCGTCCCCAGTCCTCGGGCCCCGCGGACACATGTTGATACTACTCGCATGCACTGTATTACGACCGTGTTTCCTATTAAGGGCAGTGTGGCTTTGCCACCTCGTCGTCGTCGATTCGACCTTGGTGGTGTGGCATGAAGACTGCTGAGTAATACAATACCTCGGCATCCATCTCACACCCAGATTCTGTTGGGCAACGCACGAGTAGAAGCAAACACTGTTCACATCACTACCAATCGGCCACGCTTTCGAACTGCATATCGTTTCATTCGACACTCATCCTACACACAACTGACTCCAAACGCATAGAATCCGAACAACGCCCCCTTATGGCCTGCCAGCGCAAAAACACCAGGCCAGCCGCTGCTTTTCAGAAGTCCTCAAACCAGCCAAGCTAAGCCTCGCCAAACGCCTTCTTCCATTGCGCCCTGTAACCCTCCAGCTCGTGCTCGCACGTACGCCGCCCCTCTCCGTTCTTCAGGCACCCCGGCGCCCGCACCACAAAGTCGCCCGTCTTGAATACCTGCTTGCCCTTCTCGGCCGTGTTGTACGCGTTGATGATGTTCTGAGGCACAATGGCCAGCTTGGACAGAACCGTCGGGTGCCACTGCACGATATGTTCCTAGTCTCCTCGTCAGCTTGCTCTTCCAAACGAATATTCCCCCAAAATCGACTTACAAGAGCATGATTCTCAGCCTTTTGGAAGTTGTAGGACCGGTACAACGGGTCAAACCACGACTCCAGGAGGTACTGCGCCCACTCGCCGTTGCGCACGACGAAGCTCCCCACCGAGAGGCCCTCGCGGTCTTGCGTCAGAACCAGGTCGACGTCCTTGCCCTTGAGATGCGTAAACGTCTTGATGATGCTGTCCGGTGGCACTACCGACTGGTCACGGAGCATGAGCTCCTCCAGCCGCGCCGCGTCCATGACGTGCTCTTCCAGCGAGATGGACGGCTCCATGATGTATGCGTCTTGGTCGAGGAACCACATGTAGCGACAATCGGGGAACTTGGACATGGCATGTCGCAGTGCCAGCACCTTGTTCCAGGACACGGGCGATCCCTTCAAGTCGTAGTCGCCGGCCTCGACGAACATGGTCTCGTAGCCTGTAACAGCCTGTTAGCCTACCTGCCGCTCAGCAGTGAATAACGTGAAGAGATGCCACCTACCATGTTTTGCGGCATATAGCTTCCTGTTCTCCTTAATGCTCTCTGTGTGCGCCTGTCCGTATGCCGAGGAATCGAGCGTTGTCACAACCAGCACTTTGGGGTTTCCTGAGGGCTGTCGCTTCGATGACCCATGTCTTGAGAAGATCTTGGAGGCAATCCACAAGCCACCAATGACTATAAGCGCGAAAACTGCTATCGTCTTGACTCGGCTTCTCCGCAGGTGTGGAAGTTTCGAAGCTCGGGGCTTGAAGGGCGGTGGATTCGACGTCTTGCGAGGGGGGTATGCGAAGGACATTGTGCAGACGAAGCACAGGGTGCTATAGGCGGTATCCTTTTTACAGATTGTCTGCAATCCTGATGCTGCCTTTGAGCGGCGCTATTCGTTTGGTGGTGTGGCGAGGGCTTCGATTCGCGGTTCGTGGCGTCTGGGTCAGGTCGAGCGTTGAGCGGTGTTTCGCGCGGAGGTGTCAACCCCGATCGGTGCGCTAGGGTGTCGCAGGCATGAGGCAGGTCGAAGGGTGCCTCTTCGTCGATTGGGCTGGGGTAGGGCCTTGCGGAGGCCGTTCGTCGGTGTTGTGTGGAAAGTCGAACGTCTGGCCCGACCGGCCTTCTGAACGACGTCGCGACACCAGAGGTGGGGCGGGGCAAGTGAGGTTCGAGGTCGAGGCGGCGCAAGCACCACCTCGCCATTAGGATACAGGACCGCCATGGCCAGCACCTTCGCTGAAAGGACACTTGAGTCAATTTTTGTGGGAATACAAGTGAAATGTGCAAGGGAAACACAGCCTCTTTTGTCACATTTCTGCTCTCAGAGTTGTCCGACTCAAGGCCACCACTGTCTTTTGACTTGATGGGCAACACCAAGACTCGACTTCCGCTGTCGCCTAAGAACACCACAAGTCACCAATTAATCACGGAAACGATATCAGGCATAATAATAATTCTTGTATAATAATATAATACAACAGGTCAATGGGAATGTATCAGCTGACGCCGACGACAACGGTAAACTTGGCCAGGTGGCCAGCGATGTCGCGATGAGCGATGGTCCCAACAAGTCCGAAGACTCGAGAGACCTTTTCAAGCATGATGTCGTTTGCCAGCCCAAATTGGATCCAAACCAAAACGGTCGTTTCCACGGACGAAGCAGAGACTCGATATCTGCACACAGACTAGTTGACTCGATATAGAAGAAAAACTTCGAGGCAACTTAAGAGTGTGCAAGGAGAGAGAGGGGGGAGGGGGGAGGGAGGAGGGGTGTAAACTGGAAGAGGGTTAATATTTTGAAACGAACTCAAGCGACGCCCGACCTGGAGTCGGATCTATCGCCGCTGTTAGAATCAGTCGTCATCTTCATCCTCGCCGCCAACATCCAACACGGTATCGCCTGCCATCTTGAGAATCCTCTTGCTAAAAAAGCCGACGGCCTTCCAGACAGTGATGACGAACGAGATGGCACCCACGACAACGAGGGCCCAACTGATGTTCTCTGCGCGATTGCGGTTGCCGCCGCGCCGGCCCCTGCCACCCATGATGCCGCTGGATCGAACCCACCAGTGCCACGGCGTCATACCGACGAGGTATTTGGCGAAGCCCACGATGCCAAGTGACATGAAGCCGTTGAAGAAGTGTTCGGCCCAGGTGCCGTCTTCCCGGCGCACGCGGACAGGTTGAGACCAGCCCGCGCCACCGCCGTCCTCGAGCAAGTCCGCAATGGTGCCTACCGGGTCATCCCACAGGCTGAAGATGGGTTCGGCAATGAACCCAAGCAGGAATATCGCAAACATGAAAATGATAGCGGTGAGGACCATTTGCATGAAGCCGCTCTGCAGCTGGCGAGCCCAGGTTAGGCGACCGATGCGATAGTTGTATTTGCATGTCGGGCAGGTGAAAAAATTGGTGTTGACCCCGCCGGCCTTCCTCCACGCGTCGAGGCAGCCCTCGTGGACGTATCGCTGCGATCCCTTGCACTTGCATGGCGAGACGAGGCGGCCCAGTTCCGGGTCGTCGGGGGAGATGTAGACAGGCTTGGAACCTTCGCCCATGAGCCCACCGAGCACGCCGGTTGTTGGGTTCAGGAATTGAGGCTGCACCGTCTCAAGACAGATGCGACAGGTGCGCTCGCGGTAGCGACGCCTCTGGTTGGCAGCGGGATCTTGTGCATCTTGGGCAGTCTGTTCTTGGTCTTGCGCGCTCTGTGTGTCTTGCTGTTGAGGTTGCGGGGGAGGAGGAGGAGGAGGAGGAGGGGTGGGATCGGAGGGCTCGGCCTCGTCCGATGCTGCTGCAAAAGGATGTCGGTGGGTAGCTTCTTTCTTTGGGGGGAAAGCCGGGATGGGCAAATCATCCCAGGACCAGGATGTGGTTGATGAGTCCATGGTGAACCCTAGAGCATTGGGGAACAGACATGCTCCGAGGATGGTCGAGTGGCCAGAAGAAATAGCTGACGTGACCCTTCGAGGACAGCAGTGCCAAAGTGTGTGGAGGAAAGACAGAGGCTGTGTTCTGCCAAACTCCGCGCGCAGAGCTCTTTTACCACGCTAGTGGGGCAGGACAGCTTTCCCCACACCTCAACACCACGGGCAGACATTTCACCGCCTTCCATTCCTGATCAAACACCAGAATCCAGCTCATTCAGCTGTCCCATCCAATCTACTTGTCCTTCGACATCTGTCACAGCTCAGACACAATGCTATAGTGTCTATAACGGATACAAAGCTCGTCGGGGTTCTTCCAAGAAGGACGACCGCAGCGCTAAGCAGGGCCAATCTCGAATACAGTTACCCCAGCTCTCCGACAAACTCCGCCCGCCAAGGCTGCAGTTCAAGTCCGCCCAAGAGGCCACGCAAGCTACCTTATTTCTGCCTCAACCGGGAGCTACACACTGCTGACCTGGTTGCTGGGTCACGAGAACGCTTAGTGTCATACTCGTCTGCATGTAGGCTACAAGTTTTACAGATTCAAAAGCAAAGCTACCGGCGGCCCTCCCACGCCCACGACAACGACTCCCACCCCGTGGGCGAGCGATGTTCTTGATGAAAGACTTACATCGAGACCCGCGACCAGCCAGTGCAAACGCTGTTGAAGCGCCGCAGCTTCCCCCATCTGCGAGAGCATGAACCGCAAGCACCAGTGAAATTAACGCCATAACGACCACGCTACCCTGCCCCTGTCCTGAAATCCAACCCTAGTCTCTTCTCCGTCTCTCCCCTCTATCATCTGAATGTCGCCGCGACCTCGGCGGCCGCTCAGGGCTCGATTCAAAATCTCGACTATGCCTACAGGCAGCTTGGAAGTAATCCTCGTACGTAGGGTTGTCATTCCTGCGTGAACGGCGGCGGGAGTCACGGGGAGTCGTTGTGGCACTGGTCATGGAACGGCCAATGTTGGGCGAGCTGGCGGCGTTCCTGTTGTCAGGGACAGGGCTCCGTGTCCTGATGCGGCTGTCAAAGGGGTATGAGCGGCTCATGGAGGTGGTGCGGATGTCTGTGTTGGACCGCGGGACGCTGTACCGGCTGGCTCTACTGTCGGCCTGGAAAGTGTAGGGGCCTGGATGGGAGGAGGATCCCTGGTTGTACCTGCTCTCGCGCGAGGGCCGGCTGATAACGTATGCTTCTTCGCCATCCCTGAGCACATAGTCGATGGCCTTGCCCAACTCGGCTCGAGTCTTGCGATCACTGGTTGCCGGGAAGCAGTGGCGAGGAAGCGTGGTCGGAAGGGTGAGGAGTTCTCCGTCAGGACCGTCAGGTATGGTCAGGGGCGACAGGTCAGCGACCATCTTGTTGAGGCGGTGATGCTCTCGATCTGGATAGGCGAGGATATTGGCCGCTATCCAAGTTGCCCAGCCGCCGACGGTGAGCCCTGGAACGTTGGGCCGAGACCGGGGTGACTCCTGGACCAAGTGATGTCGACACTCCATGTCGCGGTACAGTGCTCCAATATCCGACAGACATGTCTGGTCAAAGATTGCTGCATCACGTTAGGCCACTGCCGTGGGAAGCAAATACCCAAAGACAAGTCTAACATACCATGATAGGGCCAAACGTCGTCATTACCGAGGGTGTACTTGGTGTACATACCTCGCATGGCCTTTGGTGTCACAACGACATCGCCCGCCGACCCAAATCGGCTGATCTGATCAAGTCAGCCTCTCCCCTCACGCAACAGGTAAGACAAAACCCCGGAGGGAGATAAGGACAGGTGCAACGTACGACAAGTGCCGCCAGACCTCGCAGCACGTGGCCAAGTCTGGGCGTCGAATATCCCTCATCGAATAACACACCCCAGCCTTGCTGCTGCTGAGGAGCCGCATTTGGCGCACTCGGGTTCTCAGTCGAAAGAGGCCGAGGACATGCCGGCCTCGCCTGGCTGTGGATCACCGGCGGTCCTCTATCCCGGAACCTGACCTTGGGCCGGTCAGAGGGACTCAGGGGCGACGGCATGTCGGCGGCGGACATGCTCGGGCTCAAGCACAGGGGTGATGTTGCTGTTGGCGACGTGGTGATGGCGAGGGGAGCTGTGTTGGGAGGGAAGATGCTGCTGAGGGTGGCCGGGGTGATGCGAGAGGCTGTGGAATGGAATGCCGGGGATGGTGGTAGTTGAAGGCCGTTGTTCTGGCTTTTGATAGCAGAGCCTCCTGGTGCGCGGCATGTCAGCCCTGGGGAATTTCGACTCACGCCACGCTCCGCCTCTGGCCATGTGACGGCTGTGGTGTTTTCGTGCGAGGGGACATATGAGAGTGAAAGCCCGAGGGCTTGATTTCGCTTACCTACTTGTCGGTCTCCAGGACCGTCGTCCGTTCGCGCCTCAGGGATGACACGGGTGCTGGCGTCATCGTCCCGAGGAAAGGGGTGTTCGGACTGATGCGATGATGCCCGCCGGGCAAGCGGAGCCGATATGTTGGATCTGTACGATGGGGACCGGGATGCGGCCCTGGGGATGGTGGAAGAATGCCGGCGTGGAGGCATGTTGTCCTCCCTCTCGTCCGGCGTATCGGACTCGAAAGACGTCACCGAGGTGGCCGGTGTGGCCAGCGCGGCCAGCGTGGCGGGTGACAAGAGGTCCTTGGCACACGGAGTTTCCTGATCCTCCTGATCCTCCTCATCGACGGTGTCTTCGACCGAGGGGGGTTGCCAGGTCATTGTGGTTGTCAGTCTCGGCGGGCAGAGACGGGCAGAGGTGGGGGGCGGTGCCATGGCGGCTGCTGCCATGTTGACCGAGTGTTGGACAAGAGTGGGATTGGACTTCCGAAAGTGAAAGCAATGTGCAACTGACGGAAAAAAAGTGAAGCTGCCGAAATGCAACGTGACCAAAAAAGACTCAGTCAGGGGGAACGTGATGATGCGGTGAAGAAAAAGGGGGAAGGAGGGGCGGGGACGTTGATGCCTCAAGAAGTTGAGATGGGGCGACTTATAAGAGCTCGGATGGGTTGACTGGGCCGGGTCACGTCGAAGAGTGCCTGTAACGCAAACGGACTCAAGCTGGGCAGGCATGTGTTACCCATGGGCCATCGAGAGAGAGTCGGCGCGGTCATCCAACACTGAAGGGGGTGGCCATGCTAGTACGCTGCTGTGGTATCCCGGGCTGCATTTACATGCATGCATGCCGAGCATGAGAATGGAGACGACGAGGATGGACAACTCAGAGGCAGCCATGTTGCGGCTACAAGGGGGAGAAAAGGCAGGGATGGAGGAGAGATAAGCATGTCATCGGTACAGTCTACATAAAAAGCCGAAGGGGGCCCATGTGGTGACCGGCGAGGGCCACACTTGCATGAAAACAAGGCATGGTTCAATCAGGGCCGGGCAATCTGGGATACACGACCTTCTTCCGCATGGTATAAGCTGGGGCCAGGGAAGGCAGAAGCCAGCACTTGCATGGCCATGCCCACCCCCTTCCCAGGGCCGCCGGGCGAAGAGGGTGTGCCTTAGCCTGGTCGCCTCGTTGCCTTTTCCTCTTGGGCCTGTGCCACTCGCGGACCAGGCTCCAGATCTTCCGGCCCAGCCCTCCTGTCGCCAGAGAGTCAGACCGCCGACTCTTCTGGTGCATGTTCTGCATGTACCCGCGAGCTCGGCTTCCTCGGTCGGGGCCTTCCTACCAGGGGCAACCCGGTGGCTTCTCGATGCCTTCGCGGCCGTCGCCTATCCCGCCCAATGCCGTGGAGGAGGAGACAAACAGGCGCAGATGGGCAGCCGGGCGTGCAGTCAGCCGACAGGACGGGGAAAAGTAGGCGGTGAAGGGCGGAGGGGAAGGACAATGGCATGATACCGTTCAGCAGGGTATTTTGCAATCATCTCCTTCGTCGTCGTTTCGCGACGGGCGAGCTGCCCAAGTGCGCCGCCAGATGCAAGTCTGGTCTTCTCAGGCTGTGGCTGTAGGCACCGGCAGCGCAGTCTGCAAGCCAGCCACGATCAGCCTTGGACTAGCGACGCCACAGTCGGCCAGGGTGTGTGTGGATGGCCTCGCGGATTCATGAAGCGGCAAGCCGCTGTGACAAAGAACGATCATGTCGATCTTGAGGTAAGCAACCAGCTTGCCATGTCGTCTGATGAGTCGCCTGGTAAAAGCTTCCAGAGGGAATCTCCAGCCGATTTCGTGAGGCAGCGAAGCTTAGAGAAAAGGGAGACAACAAGAAGTTTTGGCGAAGAGGGCGATCAGTTTCAGCGACGGGGCCGTCGGTCGAGGGAATAAGTCCTCGTGCGACCTCTGTGCTGTGCGATGGGGCCACGCGCGGGGAGGGGATGATTGAGCATGCCGTCCGAACCCAACCCCCCCCCCCCCCNTGCGAGCGAGCAAACATTCGCGTCTCTCGGCCATGGCATGGGAGGAGGTCTGTTGACAAGTGAGGCTTCCCGTGTCGCCGCCGAGAGGCCACCTTTGTCCGACAGGACCTGTATGCGAGGATATGGGCCGGCGCCAGGGGTTCCACGTCGCACTTCGAACGGGCTCGAAGGGAAAGGAAAATGCTCCGAGAGGGATTCCTTCTTGTGGTCGATGAGGAGAAAAAGCCCAGGACAAGTGGGCTGCAGGTGTGTTACGCAGATGATGCGGGATGGGTCGCGCGTCTTGCGTGGGAAAACATGCGAGGGGTGGGAAGTGTTGGGCATCACCGATGGTCTCGCGACATTCTGTTTGCGAACTGGCGGGGGTGATTCGGCGCGTCGAAGGGG
This sequence comes from Plectosphaerella sp. P0831, assembly GCA_014635975.1. Taxonomy (NCBI): domain Eukaryota; kingdom Fungi; phylum Ascomycota; class Sordariomycetes; order Glomerellales; family Plectosphaerellaceae; genus Plectosphaerella; species Plectosphaerella sp. P0831. Next base: position 85,972 of record JACAFV010000107.1, on the reverse strand, counting down.
ATGTCCTTGTGGTCAGTCGTCGGTGGGAGTCGTGAAGCGATCTCGGAGACGGAGAGGTCGCGCAAGGTCAAGTTTGTTCTGCACTTGCAGTCGCCGAGTGACGTGTTTCGCCAGGGGCAGGCAGGTAGGTAGGCAGGTCTTTGGGGGACGGATATCATCTGACCTGGCCCGTCCCTCGCACGCATCCCATTACCGCCTCGGCATGTGTCCCAAGCACCTCTCCCTATAGGGCCGGGGATGTCTGCCGGGTCGCCTTTTCTGCCCTGCCATACTGTCTAGGGACACCAGTCGGTTTGCCGACCAGGCACACATCTCTCGATCTCCCGGGCCGGCATGACCTCTCTCGTCCAACCCCGTCGCCACGACATCCTGCTGCCCGATTTCTCCCCTTCCGAGAGGCAGAGAAGAGGCCATGTCTGGCGAAAAAGAGATGTCCGTCATCGAGGATCCGAGACCACCAAAGTCCCAATGGGGAACAAAACGCAGCAGCCTTCTTCCACATTCGCCACTCGGCGCGCTGACCTGGCCGTCTCTTGGGTGACACGGTGACTTCCATGGGCACCCTTTGAACGGCGCGCGTCCGATGTGGCTGGCGCCATGCACCGACAACCAGGCCCCGCATCGGCCCATCGCCCATTGAACTGCCCCGGCCTGCATCGCGGATCGTCTCCGGCGCGTCCGCCATGCGGCAACGCTCGGATGAGGGACGGGAACCCCCGCGGTGCCTGCCGAGGCGGCACCACCGGTCGTGGAGGAGGGGCGGGTGTCGTCTGATATGGTTGAGGCCAGTGCGGCCGAAAAATCAAGTGATGAGCCCGATGATCGACAGTTCTTACATGCTACCTGGACATGATTAGTGGAGAGAACGCCAGGAGGGTACTTGGTGATAGGGCCTTACGGAATGGGACGAGGTCGGCAGAGGAGTCGTTAGGAACCGCGGGCCATGTACCCCCGTACAAGCGGACGTCAGCACTCGAGTGACCGTCATTTTTCCGCAGTAATTCCCAGAAGAGCTCTCGGGGTGCTTCAGGGGGGCTGGTACATTGGCAACTCACATTGGCACTCGCCGAAATGTTGGACCTGCCAACCTGGTAGTACAAGTTGGGAAGGTGAACGATTGATTCACCGAGACCAACTCGCACTACGGGCGGGCACCTCATTGTTTTGGGTGAGTCAGCAGTGCCCACCACAGCCAGGGCCGGTCAACACCACGGCCTCAGCGCTTAACGTACCTACATCACCAACAGTACTGGGGCCTCACAACAGGAAACTGCTTCCTGTTCACTGTAACTCGCCGATTGGCAGCCTCGACTCCTTACAGCCAGATAAACCCCAGAGTCGCGGCCACTGTGGCCGCTCCAAAGGTCAGGAGGACCCCGGCGTTTACGTAGTACGCTCCGCTGCTATCGTCTCGCTTGGGACACCGGTCCAGCATGCCTGTCGCGTTGGGCCAGGACTGGCCCGTCCCGTTGCACCTGGCCCTCTCCAGCATCCGGGTCTCGACGAGGTCAGCGACACCGCCGTCGACAACAAAGGCCGAGGGATCGACTGGCCCCTTGACGCCGGGCGTCTCCTCCATAATCGGGCACGGCTTGTTGAGCTGCGTCTCGAGCTCACCCACGCCCGTGAGCCGAAAGGCGCCAATGTGCTCCGGCTCGGGCCCTCTCGCCTCCACGTCCGGCAAGTCGCCGTCGGCGGAGAGACCGAAGAAGGAGATGTGTCTGTGGACGACGCTGCGGTGGTCATTGTCGACGGTGCCGTTGGGCGGGCAGACTTGGTCGACGGACATTGTGACCTGGATGGAGAAGCGTGTCTTGGTCGTGTTGATGAACAGCTGGCTGCCCCATGTGAGGAGGAGCGGCTGGTCGGGGGAGATCTGGTCGTCCACGTTGTACGAGTGATGGCCGGGCCATGTCGACCCGTATGCAAAGGCTTCCCGTTGCCCGTCGTTGTCGTTGACCTGCCAGTCGACTATGAACCGGAACGGCCAGACGAGATGGGCGTTTGTCACGGCCGGGACGACGGGAAAGGGGTAGACGGGCCTGTAGGTTGACCCGTTTCGAGGGAAGACGAGGTCCACCTGCGTGATGTCCGGGTCAAGACGCGCTGAGCAGACACCCGCGAGCAGCAGCGACAGGGTGCCCAGGAGGAGGGTCCAGACAGGCGAGGAGGGTGGCATGCTGACGGTCCAGGTTGGCCGATGGATGGCTCGTCGTCGCGGTGGGAATGAGGGAAGAACAGGAAGTCGGGGTGGTAAATATAGTCGAGGGCGTCCAACGGGCAAAGCGCGGACGGTCGGTCGTCCGAGTGTTCGAGTTGACTCGGGTCTGTTGGTGATTTTAAGCTTCTTGGACAGGAACATGCAGGAGCAGGGCTCTCTTAGATAACCGGTAAATTAAGCATTTGCTGTCACCTTTTGCAATCGTGCAGCTCAGGCTAAGTCCAGCCGTCCATCACTTGGTGTACACCCAGTTGACGACCACGTGAAGCGCTCGACGACAGGGGGCGTCATGCAAGGAGGGTTCGTTTCCGGCCGGCCTGCGCGGGCCTCATGTCCAACGAGGAACCAACAACCACCTGCCGCATCTGGGCATCCATCAAATCCATTCCTGTCGCGACTCTGCTCAGTTGGTGATCTCGCAAGTACCCTGCAGCAACTCAACCCAGCGCCGGCCGCTCTGGGCCCAACTTGAACGCAAGCACGGTTCAGGGTCCTTCAAATTGAGGATGCATTGCAGAAGGTGCACCGCCACAGGCGCCTGACTACTACCCCTTGCCTTCGCTGCGCCGGAACCAACTGCATTGTAAGAATGATGGTGTCGCATAAAATCACCTCACTCTACCAAATCGTGGATGTTCTGGACCGCCCAAGGGCCAGGCCCAATGGCAATTTGCAGCGGCATGTCGTCCAACTGAATACACCACTAACTTTTCTACAACATGAGGCGGATCGATGGTTACGAGGCAAATGGACATCTGTGCAAATCATTCCCCTCCCGGACATACCAAACGCCAAATACACACTGCTCTTAGGCTTCTCCAGACTGATACCCGTCTCTGGGCGCAGACTCTTCCGGAACAACGTGATGGTTGAAGGGCGCCTTGGGCTTCTCCATGTCCCTTCGCAGGATGTGATGGCCGAAGAAGCACCTGACCTGCAGCGCGCCGTACTTCATGAAAGTTCTCATGGGAACGCTAAAGACACCCTCCAGCTCCTCGAGGGAAAATCCCTTCGTCTCCGGGACGAAGAAGAGAGTCAGGACAAATCCGACTAGGTTCAGACCGCCGTACAGGCTGAAGGCGCCGACACCGTGGATCGCCTCCTTCAGCTTGGGGAACGTCAACGCCAGAATGCAGTTGAATAACCAGGTCGTCGCCGTAGCCAGCGACATGCCTACAGGCCGGACGTACAGCGGGTAGGCCTCGGCTGAGTAGGTGAACGGCACAGGGCCCGCGCCGGGCGAGTACACGATGACGAAGAGATATGTGCCCAAGGCGATGCCGACGAGCTTGGCCGTACCGTCGAGGTACTGGCACGACAGACCGGTGAATATGAGGAAGATGCTCATCAAGGGGAAAGTCCCCAGCAACAGATTACGGCGTCCGATCCTGTCAATGGTGAAGAGGGCGGGAATGGCACCTAGCCAGTTGCACATGCCCCAGCCCATGGACACGGCAAAGGCAATGTTTTGGCTGACGCCCTCGTCGACGAGGAAGTGTGACGAGTAGTAGGCAATGACATTGACGCCGCAGAACTAGAAATACGTGTTAGTCAAGGGTCCATTGCAGTCTGTGGCTTGTCTTTTTCTCACCTGCTGCATGATCATAACAATCTCCGAGGCGCACATGGCGTTACGCAGACGGCGAACTGTGAAGAAGTCCCCAAAGGTAGCGAAGAAGCCCTTCTTACGCATGGCGCGCGCCGCATTCTCAGCCTGTAGCATGGCGTCGGCCGAGAAGATATCGCGAGCTGCCTGGACCCGTGTCTTGCGCAGCTTTCCCATGGCGACATAGGCCCTTCGAGGGTCCTTCTTAGCGAGATAATGGCGCGGCGACTCGGGGCAGAAGAAGCACAGCAGACAGACTATCAAGGCGGGCACGGCAGTCGAACCGATCATGAATCGCCACTTGAGATTCTCGTTGGCCATGGGCAGGAAGGCAAGGTCCATGGCGAAACCGACCCTACAAGAAGTTAGCAAACAGGTCAGATTTTCGACAAGAAGAAGTCGACTGACATGATGCCAAAGGCCGTCCAAATTTGCCACTGCATCGTAAGTGCACCTCGCAGGGCAGGCGGCGCGCACTCGGCGGCGTAGATAGGGGTCGTGGCCGACTTTGGACCGATGCCCAGGCCGAGAAGGATGCGGGCGCCGAGCAGCCACTTCCAGCTCGTCGCACAGGCTTGGAGGATACATGCGGCAAAGGAGATGAAGCAGCAGACGAAGATGGTACCGCGGCGGCCGAACGTCTTATTCAGCGGGCCGGTGAGCCAACAGCTCAGGAAAGCACAGCAGGCGTAGGGCGATGCGTTGACAATTCCCAGGGTGATGCCGTTGATGCGGAACTGCTTTTGGAAGAAAATCTGGGCACCATTGAGGGTCGTCTCGTCCATGCCCTGAACGGCGGCGCATAGGGAGCAGACTGGGACGTGTTAGCAGGTGGTAATTCTGGGAGGGGGATTGATAGTGACGGACCGACGACGACGAACCACGCCATTCCGGGAAGACTTCTCCATCTGTCATTGACCTCTTGATCTAGGCTCGATCTCTCGTCTTCGGTAAGGCCCGGGAGTTTTTCGTAGCTCGAAGGATCGCCGGCGAGGATGGCACCTAGTTCAAAGGCGCGCAGGTCTTCATCATCATCGATGCCATTAGTGAGGCAAAAGGCAGCGGCCTGCTCTCTGAGGTCCTGGGGAGAGAAGCCCTGTAGGGGGTTTGCCAGTTTTCGGGATGTCTTGAGGCGATCCATCTCGGCGTTGGCTTCGGGCTTGGGCAGCGATGTCGTGGTACGGCTGAGTTCGTTTTGGGGATCCATGATGATGGATACGAAGGGGATGTTCAAGGTCAGAGTTGATGGTGTCCTTGAGTCGCCTTGGGGGGCCAAAGCAGGTACAGGACACGAAGATGATGACCAAGGGGGGGTGAGCTTCTTCTTAAGCACAGAGGTTTTGAGGGCTTCACTGTCAGCGACACGGCGGGTGGAGGCGTGTGGCGCCTCGTGTGTCCAAAATCCCCATGGTGGGGAGTCTGGGTTGATGCGGGGGACTTATTGAAAAGGGGCTTGCCACAGTGTTTCTAGACGAAGGTCATTTTGATAAATGTTTCGAACTGAAGAAGCCAGTGCAGTCTGGAGCCTTGCTTGAGAGCCAAACTATTCATGGAAGACAGGGGGTAGTAGGGCCACAAAAAAATATATCCAAAGTGAGCATCTCATCCATCAGATATGTGGCTGCTCAGTTCCCTAACTTGCCCACATGGAGGAACCCTAGACCTTTCTGACGACACGAAACTACTTTTGATTCTGTGGCGTTCATGGTACAGCATGCGGATTACTGTAACATGATGTGGAAGCATGGTCAAGCAGTCATATCCAATCCCCACACTTGGCAATGCTTGTAAACTCCGATGCTGAGGAACGGATGACTTCAATATCATGATGCTGGCGGATCAAAAAGCAGCCCATCTCGAATATTGACACTGGAAACTCCGGGGAATGTTCTCCGCTCTTCTCCCCCGCGGGGTATCCAGAAACTCAAGCATCCGCAGCAGCCACAGTTTCGTGATAAACTCTACTAGTAAAGTATTTTCCAAACAGTGGCGTCGCCTTGTCTCCTCGCATAGCTCTTGCAGATGGCAGGGCAAGATACAATCAACCGAGACCGAACATATGGAACGGAGAGAACACTAGACTCACGGAGTTATTCCAGAGTTGAAATACGTATTCTTGTAATATATACCGAAACCTCTCTTGATCCTCTGTCGACTCAAAGGAAGCCCCCATGCGAGATGACGCCCCATGATGACCTCGTCGCAGCGGGGTACGAGGCTTCTGGGCGTCAAATAGCCCCAAAACAAACGCCATTCCCTCCAGCCGCCTCGTCATTGCAAAAAAGCCCATCAACTGCACCGCATGATCCTCTAAATCTGCATCTCCTCAGCGAGTTCTTCCTCCGCCTTCCGCCCCGCCTTGAGAATCTTGATCGCCATCTCCGCAGCCGCCGTCTCCGTCACAAGTTTCGTGGAATATGCCGCAATATCCACAAGACATCGGTCTCCAACCATGATCTTGCACCGGCCCCCGCCCGCCTCGCCGTTCTCCATGTCAGTGTCACCCTTGTAGTGTACGTACTTGACCGTCGAACAGTCGACGAAATGGCCCAGCTCCTCCTTGGGATGCTTGATATGCACCTTGTCTCGGATGAGCCGCTCCAGCAGTGGGAGGATGCCGAACTGAGTGATGACTGCAGTACAGGCGTCCATGTCCCCCGAGTCGATGTAGACGGCACCGATAACGGCCTCGAGGAGATCTGAGTAGAACTTTGCAATCTGCAATCGTGCCAGAAGGGCCCAGGGGAAGGCCTTGCCGCGCCAGAGGGCCTCCATCAGGGCCTCGCGGTGCGCTGCGTGTCTTTCTGTCATGCCCTTTTGCTCGACTTCGATATTAGCGGCCGAGTGGCGCATGAACTTCCAGAGAGGCAGCGAAAATGTCGATTGCTCGATTGTCGGCGTAGACTTGTTGCCAACGGGATTTGAAGGGGGGACGATGACAGTCTGATCCTGTTCAATGTAGTGCTCGAGACACATGAAGCCGAGGAGGTCTCCGTTGACGGTGGCTGTCTTGAGGAGATGGACATCGCTGTGCTTCAAGTCTTGGTTCGGGAAGAGTTTGCCCATGATGATGTGATCGAGCACTGCATCACCTATGAGTTCCAGACGCTCAAGACACCCCGATGCCATTCCAATGTCACTGGATGCGTGGGTTGTGGCCTCCACGAGGAGCGCCTTTTTGCGGAAAGTGTACCCCAGAAGGCCCTCGAGGGGCACCAGGGTCGTCGGCAGCTCGGTGTCGGAGGGTGCGTTGTCGTACAGCATCTGGCGGCTGACCTCAATCGGCTTCCACTTGAGCTCGCTCAGGAACATGGAGATGCAGCCGAGTGCCTTGGGGAGACCTCCGTCGTAGAAAGATGCCCCGATCAAGGACTCGACCACATCCGCAAGAGTCTTGGTGGACATGACGCGGGGGCCGACATCGCTCTGCGTCTGCGCGTCGACGTTGTCCACGTAGACGGGCCGCCACTTGAGGCCGGTGAATGACTTGTTGATGATAAACTTGTCCAGCCCTCGATCAAGTGCGGCTTTGAAGAGTCTCTGGTTGGAGACGAGGCCGTCCTTCTTTGCACTGAGGTAGCCCTCGGGCCAGTCCATATCTATGTCCAGTCAGTATGAGGAACGGCCACGGAAAACGGTAGACTTACGCATGGCTGCCACAGTCATGGTGGTGCACAGCTTCAAGATGGTGTCTCCAAGAGTCTCGAGCCGTTCGTAGTTCGTTGCCTCGTTGGCTGCGGGGGCGCAGATGGCGGTCAGAATGAGTGAATGGTCTGAGATGTCGATGTTCTCGAGGAGACTCGACGATACAGTCTGTGCGAGAAGCTGAATCTTGACGAGATGCATGATCGATGGGATGAGAAGACCGAATCGTGCGTGGGACCGATGAGCAGTGTCGGCCTTGTACCAACTAGCAGGGAACGTCTTATAGTACCGCTTTTGTGAGACAGGAGGAGTCTCGTCGACCTCACTTGGCCGGTGTAGAAAGTCGACCCTCCTGGGCCACTTGCGGGTGGTCACCCAAGGAACATCCTCTGGGGACTCATCAAACCCAGGCATGCCCGGATACCCTTTCCACACCTTCTGCACGAGATCTTTGTTCGGTCTGTTTGGGAGAATTGATTCCAGGATTGCCGGATATCCAGTCTTGTCTCTGATCAGATAGTCAGGGTCCATGCTGGATATCTCAGCGCCCCCAACCATGTCAAGAGTCAGTGCGTCTGTCCGTGATGCGAACCACACCACGTGCTGTTCCTCGTCTCTGAGCTGCCGGTGTCGAAAGTTGAGAGCCAGCAGGACTGCAGCGTGATCCTTCACCAGCCTGCGACTGCGTGCCTCAAAGGGCCCAAACTCGAGTGACCAGATTTCGTTGGTGGCAAAGTAGGCGAGCGTGGGAGGGATGTCTGGCACTGGCAGTGGGAGTGCCATCTCGTACTCACCTTGCACCACACCGTTCGGATCTTTCAGGGTTATGGTTGCAACCCAGGCCTCGTCACCCCCAGACTGCCAGGCCTGCGCGACAGTCGTCCAAACGTTCAACAGACCATTCACCTTGGTCATGGCAGGGCGTTTGCCTAACCGAGGCACCATGTCCATCGTCTGGAGGGGTAGAAGATGGTCGTTCACCAGTCGGGCCTTGTGCAGAGCCACATATGCCTGGAATGCTGCATCTTTGGTCGAGTTCTTTTCCGACCTCCACACGCCCTTGCTGGCCGCGCGGCGCACGCTGCCCGGGATATAACTCGGGAGCAGCACTGTAGAGGTCAAGAACGGCAGCGAGCTTTCGTCAAGTGCCTGGGTGATGTAGTCTGGCCGGGAGTCAATGTACTCTCCTGGAGACATCTTGGAGCAGAAATGGTCCAGGTGCCCCTTGGCGTTATCGTGGTCCAGCATTGCTCCAGTACTCTCAACGACATATTTCTCCGTCGATGGCATCTCCGACTCTTCAACATCTTTGAGTCTCTTCGCCTCTCGATCTTGGTCTTCGTATTGTCGCTTCATCTGGGCTTCCAGCGACTCCCATTCGCTGGCGGCGCCTGTCGTGCCTTGCTCGAGAAGAACAACCAGCTTCGAGTCGCGCTCTCGGGCTCGACCTCGAATTTGGATGAATGATTTGAGGTTCGCCGGTCTCTCGAAACAAATGACAAGGTTGCAGGAGGGGACGTCGATGCCCTCTTCGAGAACGCTCGTCGAAATGAGCAAGTTAAGGTTGCCCGTTCGGAAGTCGTCCAGGGAGCTGTTACCTCCCTGAAACAGGTCCCAAATGTCTCTTTTCCGGGCCGCATGCTGAGAAGTACCAGCCATGACGCCCACCTTTGGAAATCGACCTTTCATCTGCGGATGGGAGCAAATGATTTCGGAGAGAATGGACGCTGTGGGCCGCTCGCGGACAAAGACAATGCCCACCGTGCCTTCCTCGGCGGCGAGGAGCTGGCTCATCAACACCCAGACCTTGTTGGTGACAGTTTGGTCGTTCAGAGCGGACGCATCCGGTTGGTTGATGTGAACCTTGTCCAGAACCTTCAACAGATATTGTTTCTCATCGTGTCTCCAAGTGCCCAGCAGGGCGTCTTGAGATTGAACAAGCTGCTGAAACCTTGTGATGACCTGCCAGATGTAGAAGTCGGCTGCCCAGGTGCCAAGGGTCGTCAGGAGGTGCTTGCTTCTCTGGCAAAACGATACCATCTGCTTCTGGATGTAGGTGTCATGCTTGATGAATGCCTTTTGAAGTTCTCTGCGGCTGCGATCGGTTCCAAGCATCTTCAGGTGAAGGATGTAGGGGTCCTCCCTGATGTCCAGGCTGCGGAATGCGTTGACCAAGCTGGTGTAGCTGGGAGTCCCTTGAGGAGATATGTCGCCTCTGTAAGTGACCTGGTTCATCGCTGGGCGCTTGACGTGAGTGAGAAGTTCGCTCCGGTGGATTGAGGGACTGCGGCAGACAGCATCGAGCGTCGCTTCGAGAGTATCAATGCCCTCTATCTTCGAGTTCATAATAGGGCTAGCCGTCAGCCCCATAATGTGCGGCACGTGGAGTCCCTCGTTCTTCCTTGGGTGGTAGAAATTGCGCATGAGTTTGCTGCAGCTACTGTTTTTGACCGAGTTGTGAGCTGTTGTTGATCACTTATTAGCGCTGAACAAAGAGTACTTTGGTTCTGGGTCGTCGTCATACCTTCATCAAATACAATGAGGGACAGTCGGTCCATGGAAACGAAGGCGTGCGTCACAGCATCCAGTAGAATTTGTGGCGTCGATATGACAATTCGGACGTTGAGCAAGGCGGCATTCCAAGTCTCTTTGTTGGACCAGGACTCGATGTTGTCTTCTCCTCGGAGGAGCTTGACCTGAACAGATGGGATCTGACTTCTGAGGACATTATCCTGTTGATTGCAAAGCTGAACTGTTGGTGCAATGAACCAGACAAGCTGGTGAACACGGGTAAGTAAGTGCAGTCTCGCCTTCAGAGATGGGAAGTACCTTTTCGGCGCTGGTCCGATCAAGCTCTGCCCGAATGCGCAGCACAGCCCTGGAAGTAGTGAGTCTCTGTCTTCAAATTTAAAATACTGCACTGGCGCAACGTACACTTGAGTCTTGCCACTTCCTGTATCCATCTGTGTTGCTTAGCTCGAGCTCCGAAGTGCAGGTGGGAACGGGCCTTACTGCCAAAATAATATTGCGCCTCATGCTCTCAGCAAACATCTCATGTTGGTAAGCTCTGGCGTTGAGGAAAGCCGGTGAGCTTTTCGAGTTCTGTTGTTGTTGCTGTTGTGATAGCAAAGGTGTTCCTGGCGAGGGAGAAGTGGAAGCTGAAGATGCGAATTCACTTGAGGGGCCGAGAGGGCCACCGTCAAGAGGAAGGACCTCTTGCTCTGAGTCTGCCATCTCGAAGGCAACGCCACTGCCTGGCGCCTCTAAGCCTCTCAATTCCGGGGAGGATTCGGAAGATGTCGCCATGATGTTGACCATCCGATTCTCAGCCTAGGAAAGCAGAGACCTGCTGGCGGCGAGGTGGTGATAGTTGGGGAAGTAAGTCGGGAAATGGAAGCAAGGCAACTCCAGGCACAAAGTCGGGGAGGTCGATTGGTGTGCATCGTCTAGACGCGCTTGCGTTCAAAAGATCGGGCGGAGGTTACGACTTATGCTGCAGGAGGCCCACCATATCGGCCACAAGCTGTGTCGGGCTGGATTGCCGCCTGGCCTCTTTCAGGTTGTCACGGGCAGAGCCTGGAGAAAGTGACGCTTGTTGGAATGATTGATGGCTACAGGTGTTTCAGTTGGGCTCGAGTCCAGCGATGCGCCCTGCCTGTGCTGCCTTTGAATAAGCGTGCCAGAGCGGGGCTTTATCGATCGGCTGTGGGGGAAAGTTCGACCTTTCTGGAGGCCACCAGCGCCGCGAATTATTTGGACAGGGCGCATATCAGCCTCATTCTCGCGTGGCAGTCGGAATAAACGTGTTGGACCAACGATACCTCAACAACGTCAACTGCATCAAAACGAAATATCGGGCGCGCATGAACAGTCAAGGTGCAGACTGATCGCGCCGAGGTCAATTTTTGGAGGTTGCATTTGTCAGAGCCAGTCACATCGTGCAAGTCGGTTCAAGAGGGCGTGTTTTGTCCACCTCTATGGACGGATTTCTCTAAGCCTCCTATGGTACACGGTTACAACGGCCATGCCGAGTTGATGAACCTACAGGTTCGTCAGGTAATCCTCAATCTCCTGGGGAGTCAGCTTCCTGAAGCGAGGACCCTGGGCGCCCTCGACACCCTCGATGCCGAGAAGATGGTCCGCAGGGGGGCCGACGATGCCTGTGTTTGGTCAGTCTGCCTGTCTCCGAAACGCTCATGTCAAAGGGTAACTCACCAATCTCGATGGTCTCGCCGTTCATCTCGCCCTCGATGGTCTCCTTCAGCGTCAGGAGCGCAATGTGCACCGCGTCCTCGAGCTCCAGTCCCTCCGTGTACCGCTTCTCCAGGAATGTCTTGGCCGAGGTGGCGCTCTTGCCAATGGCGGTGGCCTTCCAGGGGAAGTAGCTGCCCGAGGGGTCGACCTGGTACAGCATGGGGCCTCCCTTGAGGATGCCGCCCGTCTTGCCGCTGGGCTTCTTCTCCTCGCCCTCGCCCGCCTGCGCGGCAGCAGCCTCCTCGTCCTCGGGCAGGATGCCCTCATCCCAGCCGGCAATCAGCAGGCTGACGCCGTATGGCCGGACACCGCCAGACTGCGTAGCCTCCTGCATGACCCGGGCAACATCCTGCACCAATATCCGCGTGGGGGGGTACTCGTTGTAGATGCGCTTGTAGCCCGTGTGCGACACCTTGCGCGCCTTGTCGACGAGGACTCTGTAGTCGGGGCCCATGCCGGAGTAGACCATGCCGATGTTCGGGGTGACGAGGGAGATCTTGGACAGCGAGCTGGGGTCGGCGAGAGGGGAGGACGACTTCTTCTCGGTGGCGAGGACGATACCGTTGGTGGCTGCACCTGGTTAGTCGGCGAAGCGGTGGAGGCAAGGGTGTGGAGGGAGGGGTAGCTTGCCTTTGATGCCGAGAGCGGTGACGCCCTGGTTTACTGCGTTGAGAGCATACTCTACGGTACCTGTTAGCACCGATGCTGCCCGAAGCTGTCTGTCGTCGCCATGGACATACCAATCTGGACCAGCTTGCCGCTTCGTGCCGTTAGTCAAGAGGTTCCACTTCAAGAGGAGAAGGGCATCGACGTACCTGGGCGAGAAAGTCGTCAACGAGAACGAGTATCTGTCGGCCATGGTGTGTGATGTGTTGCGTTGAATGGGAGATGGTTCTGCGGAGGTCGATGTGGGATTGCAGGAGGGCGGAAGCTGAAGGTCAAACGGGTGCTGCTGGAGCTCGGTGCTGTCGTTGGATCTGGTAGCTCCCTCCAGCCAGGCAACTCGCGCCGCGTCAAGCTCCCGCCTGCGATGCTGGGGTGACACACGTCACCTGATACGTCACGTGATATATGTCTTTGCAGTCAGAAGCCACAGCTTCCCCAGGTCAGGCACCTACCTACCTGCACATACTCCCCAATTCATCGCAAGAAATGCCTGAACTATCGAGAACTTGGGGCGCCTACTTCCGATGGTACGTGGGCGATTTAAATGTCAGTTTAACGTAAATGTAAGACCCAGCCAAATCACGACCACCACTTTGACCTGGGTTCCTGCCAGGTTGACGCTAGTCCTTTCTGGGCACACTCCAACTGCCGCCTCTCTTACTACACGGCTTCTCAGAGTCAGGGATCTCGGGAGGTTTGTTCTGCGCATGCCTTCCCACGTTCTTGCACCATGCAACCTGGACCTTCCAAAATATTCTCCCGCTCCGCCTGGGGTTGGTTCCACTTCTTCATCCCCCACTTCTCTCCGCATGATTGACACACTCAGTCTCCCACCCAACCATCCTCAACGGTGGACCACAGCGACGTACCGCGTACCCAACGCCTCTCAGCACCATCTCATGGCAGTTTGCGACGAGTTTCCCGACCTGACGGTCAAGGTCATTGTCTCCGACAAGGACGCCGCTGAATACGTCGACGAAGATGGACCTCAAGAAGACAAGAACGAGACGAAAGCGCTGAACAGGGTGTTCAGGTTCATCGAATCTCAAGACAATGCCGTCTTCAGCGTTCACTGTTCACTAGGCCCTGCCTACAAATTCGAGTCCGAGAATCATCGGCTATCTTGCCGTGTCTATGTCGATGGCCAGCGCATTGTTAGCAGGTTGTTGCACCGATCTCAGAGAGAATTTCACTGCAAGGGAGCTGAGGGCCGACGCGAAGACAACGGACAATGGGAGCTGCGCCTCTTGAAGTTTGTTGGCATCACCACAGGTGTTTCTTCTCTAGCAACTACGGAACGAGGACTAACACGCAGACAAGTCGACTCCATGGAAATTGATCGTGTCAAGAAAGATCTCGAGGCAGCCAAATCAGTCGGGCTGATACAAGTCTGTATCTATCGGTGCAAAACTTCGGGCTCCGGCAGGATCGCCAGCTCCAGAAACAAGGTCGAGAGTGGTCCCTGTGAGCTAGTCGAGAAGGCAGTGAAGGGAAAGGCTGTCTCCCATGGGCTATCGTATGTGACCCAGTGCATTACCAAGAGTGAGTTGACCATTTCTCAGGTTTGGCTCTTCGGTCAGCAAAAGGCCCCCCCGTTGTTGGGACACTGAGCATCTAGACAACGATCGTCCCTTCGTCACATTCGACTTCAAGTACCGTTCTCGAGGTATGATTCGATTGTACATGTGCTTGCTTCAAGCTAACATATTTGATAGAATCGTTGCAAAAGCTCATGGTTATCCCTCGCACTCCCAGTCCAGACCCTGAGGAGCAGATCAACAGCCTCTCTGAAGAGGCTATTCGAGAGCTGGCCCTTCAACAGCTCCGCCGTAACAAGGTACGTGTTTCCCCCGTTCCGTCGAGGATCAACCCCGCCAACTAAGGATCCATCATTCAGGCCTCAAGCCCGGACACCACCAAAATCGAGAGCAAATCGGTCATCAAGAGAGAGGTTGGAGAAGTCTACGACCTGACCCGCGATACTCCCCAAGGCGGAAGGAAGCGCAAGAGGGTCGAGACCATCGACCTGACCGACGACTAGGGAGCGGTACTCGCGAAGACGATGAAGGGCTTTCTTCGTCACTTGGGGTTTTCTTGCGAGGAGCGACCATCGAGGAATATCTGCAGTGCTCAGGACATTTGCTTTTGGCGCAGGCAAACATGGTTTCGACAATGTTAATGTGCTTTGCAATTTGCTAGCCAGGCGTCACAAAGGCGAGGCGTTTGAGGCGAGGGAATCAATATGGCCCGGCGAGGCCTACATGGACAACAATGACAGTTCTTCTTCACAATCGGCAGAGTAGTCATTCAATTCGAGGGATAAAGCTGACATCTAATCATGCGAGATACGCCCGCTTCCATGCTGATCGTGACGCCCCGTTAGAGGCGTCGAATGCGTGCCAAGATAAATTCCCGCCATCCATCCTCCTCTTTTCCCTCGTTCATCGTGTTCTCGTGATCGTCGCGGGGCTGGGCATAATCATGATGCAGGTTCAAAACAGGCTCGAGACAGGGCTGGCTGTACATGGCGGAAAGGGAAATATGCACTCGTGGCTTATCGTGAAGGGTCGTAATGGTGGTGTCGGTATTGGGATGTCGCCGCGCGGGCGGAATTGGATCGTTGTAGTGGCGGGCCGAAGGCCACTGGAGGCACAGCGCCTAGGGAGTCGAGGCGGCGACGGGGTGGTGTCGCGCTCATGACGATGCGTCTCAGGGCTCGAGATGTATTGGTAGATGGCCTGGCGGTCTCGAAGGCCATCATGTGTGGCTCGTCTCGCATGGCTGTCGATCTAGATCGGACGCTGGTTGGAGTGAGGGTTTCTTCGGCTTCGTGGGCGTCACCACGGGAGAGGACGACATCTCTTGGGGGATCCCTCCGGGTAGAGAACCTGGACATGGCAGCGTTGCCGTGGGCGCGACCGCCTCTTGTCACCGGACTCGGGGTTTGAAAGGCAAGTCCCGAATTCTCTGTGCCGAACTGACTTTGTCTTGGGGGTCTCGAGGGCGTAGACATCATGCTGAACGTGTCGTCGTCTGTGGTCTCGGTAAATGCTGAAGTGTCCGCCGAGACGACACTGCCAGCGTCTTCCTCCTCGTGATGGAACGCTTCCTCTGCGAGAATGCGTCGCCGGCGAGCCTCGCGCCTCTGTTTGAGATCGGCGTAGTCTCGCTTCCAGTTGGCAATGCTCCGGGAGAGTTCCGTGTCCCGTCCCAGAATCTCTCGCGGGCACTGGACCTCGATGGCCTTGAGGCCAAGACGGAGATGGGAGAGGTCGGCGTCAGACTCGTGCAGCTCCGACTCGAGAAGGCCGACGCGCGACTGCAGGAAGATGATGCGTTGGGCTGCCCGCTCGGCACGTGTGACGAGAAGAGCGTGTATGTGCTGGGATTGTCAGTGGGCTGTGTGGTGGCACATGGGGATGAATGAATGAAGGCTCACCTCCGACTCTTCTTGTCTGGCCTTGAGGTTGCTCATCAAGGTCTCCAGCTCCGCATTGAGTTTCTCTGCCTCGGATGCCAGCTTGAAAGAGTCCACGGCAGGTTTCCTAACGACGACCTGGGGTTCTGGTGGTGGGGCGTCACGTCTCGCCGAGGCAGAGAGATCGGAGTATCGTGAACGCATCCATGATGACGAAGGAGAGCTCCATGCCGATTCCTGTCGGTGGGCGCCCTGAGACTCCGTTTCCATGGCCATCAAACGAGATCTTTGCTGAAGCCTGAGAGTCTTGTGACCGCCGGCAGCAACATGGTCCAGGTCGTCGAGCCCGACATTGAGGGCATCAAGAGTGGCTTGATCGTTGAGACTGTCGCCTTGTGAGATTCTCTGCGCAAGCTCTGTCAAACGCAAAACAAGAGCATCCCGAGCGTTCTGGCCCGGTGGTGAGACACTCTGCGCGGGTGAGTCATCTTGGACGTCGAGATCGAGATGAGGGGTGTCACTGCCAGTACGACTGCCAGGCTCCTCTCCTCTCAAAGAAACAGGCGGTGATCTCTCGGGGCTTCTAGTCAATGAGGCGGCAAGGTGCTGTCCCAAGGGGGTGATGAGATCCAACTTCCCCCAACTCATGGGGGAAGGGATCGAGGGTGAAGAGATACAGGGCGGCGGCGTTGTAATCTGATCAGCTTCGTCTGGGGTGCTGGGTCCTTCATCGTTGAGAGTGGACACATCCTCCGTGTCCACATCGGCGTCGACTGAGGAGCCGTCGTGGGCTCTCGAATCTGACGTTCCATAGTTCAGGCACAAGCCCGAGTCGGGGGTCACCTTGCCATCAGACGACATGGCCGAACTTGGCCGAGGCCATGAACCCGAAAAACGGGTGGTGCTGTTTCTGCAGGAGGCGCGTGACGCGACGGACGCCACGGTAGATGGACCGGGTCGGGCGAGATGGATACTGCGGTGGGCTGCCGAGTCCCGGAAGGTCCCGATGCGCCGAGGCGGGATCGGTTGAAGGCCGTCGAAGTTTGGATGGCAGGCTGGGGTTTCTAGCTCGAAACCAAAAAGGTGCCAGTCATATTTGTCGTCTTGTCCTCTCCAAACAGCGTGGATCGTAGATGCATCGAGGAAAAGCTGTGTTTTCGCTCCTCGGGGTAATTTGTCTGTGTTTCTTTCAGGGGGGCCCTCCGGCACCGAGTAGCGGTGACTGGCCGCTCAGAGGTGGCGGGAGGTTGGGGAGGTCATGGCGGAGTCGATGTCGGCCGTCAAACGCCTCAAGCACGGTGCAACGATGGATTCGGGGGGCGGGTGAAGCTGGCGCGCAAGCCACAGATTTGTTGCCCCACGGTGCCCAACGTGTGGCGCGGAGAAGAGATGCGGGCATGTGACGAGGGGAAGCCGCGTCTTGTTGCGGTTAGCTGCTTGGTTGGGGGGCTTTCACAACTTGAATCCCCCCGCCGGATTGGTGCTGCACAGCTCGCTGTCTTGCTAATGCCAGAGCCGCCCCTGGCTTGGGGGAGCAGAGGGGATAGCGAGGTACTTGTCCAAGTTGTCCTCCAGAAGGCCTTGTGGTGTAGTTCGCCGCATCAATCAGAGCCACATATCGAGATACCGAGCATCTGCAGAGGCAGAAATATCAGCTCAGGATCAGCTCATCGTCTCGGCGGCTTGAAGCGCTTAATGAAAATCATCGCGGATGCGCATGCGCAGCTGTTGCAACGCGCCGCAGTAGTGGCTCTCGGCCCAAAGGAGCGACAAGCTCAGGCCTATGATCCTCCTGTCCCACCCCGAGGCGGTAAGCCAGCACGCGCCCCCAGTGGTTCGAATGCGTCCCGTTTGTCCCCTCTTTCTGCGACGGGCGGGAGGATATCTTGTACCTCACTATCAGCTGTTGTTCTCCCAGTGCCCAGAGCTTCCCGGAGGAATGCCGTCACTGCATGCGACGGCACACATACCGAAGTGCCAGTGGGAGAGGTGCGACCCCAAAGGCCCCCCCGGCTCGGCTGTCGACTCGACGCCTCCGCCGCCTTGCTGCAGGCAGCCCAGCGCATCGGCCGGCTTCTTTCTTCCCCAGACCACCATCCCTCCCTCACCCACCTCGACAAAACCTACTACCTATCTCCTCTACCTACACAGACCTGTCGGTCGTCACCGTCTCGCCTTTCTTGCAACCGTTCCTCTGTTCTCTAAATTCGACAATGCCTTCTTGAGACCTGCGATTTGCCCTCCCTAGAGCCACCTCCGCCCCCTCGTGTCGCGACTCCAACTCCGAGCCCATGTCCTGCGTCATACCACTGCCTCGGTAAAGGCCGCCTACCACACACCGGACCCGCGGGGTTGACTCAACACACACCTGGAAGCACCAATTGTGCGAATACCTTGCAACGACTTGCCCACCGTCTCGTCCGCGCCGAATACCACGATCGAGCACCAATCTTTGCTTGCCGATAGACGGCATCCTCCCGCCTGCTTGGGTTAATGCGCACAGAGCGTCACTACACCTTGTCCCTGGATCGCTGTAGCAGTAATTCATCATGTCTTGGAAGAAGACGGAGCGATTGATGGACACCATCAGGCATTATGCCAGCTTCCCCGCCACCGGCGTCAGCTTGCGCCAGATGGTCCAATTCGGCGAGAGGCCCTCGACTGGTGAGTCCTGACTCTCTCCGCTCCAGGTCGCGTGCCCGCTTGTTGAGGGAGACGGCTGACCCGAACCCCCAACGTCTACAGGCACCTTGTTCCGTGCATCACAGTTCCTGGCCGAAGAGCTGCCCATTCGCCTGGCACACCGTGTCGAAGAGCTCGAGCAGCTCCCCGACGGCCTTAGCGACATGCCGTCGGTCCAAAGAGTTCAGGACTGGTACGCCCAGTCATTCGAAGTATGCTCTTTCCTGTGACGCCATGCAGCTCCTCCGATGCTTGTACTGACACACCGCGTCTCCAGGAGCTCACTACCCTGCCAAGACCGAACCTGAACCAAGACGTCCGCGAGAGACTCCTACGCCCTGCCAGTAAGCTTGGCAAGACATCTGCCCTGCTCTCCGAAGCGACTAGGAACCCCAGTATCGAGGATGGACAGTACACTTCCCTGCCGCAAACCAACGGCAATGGCAACGGAAACGGCTTCGGTGGTAAGAAAACCGCAGCCGCCGCCCGGAGATACTTTGCCATGGTCGACGACACGGGCGATTGGCCGCCCGAGCTGAGCCTCTACAACGAAAGATTCGCAAAGACCCTGCACAACATCAAGCGGCGACACGACGGTGTCGTCACCACCATGGCCCAGGGCATCCTCGAATACAAGCGCAAGCGCCAGCGCATGCAAATCGACCACAATATTCAAGCCTTCCTCGACCGCTTCTACATGTCCCGTATCGGCATTCGCATGCTCATAGGTCAGCACATTGCCCTTACCGACCAGAGCCACCACCGCGATCCCTCCTATGTCGGCATCATCTGCACCAAGACCAACATCCAGGACCTGGCCCAGGAGGCCATTGAGAACGCCCGCTTCGTCTGTGAGGACCACTACGGCTTGTTCGAGGCCCCCAAGATCCAGCTCGTCTGCAACCCCAACATCAACTTCATGTACGTTCCCGGCCATCTGTCGCACATGCTCTTCGAGACCCTCAAGAACTCCCTGCGCGCCGTCGTCGAGACCCACGGCGAGGACAAGCAGGAGTTCCCCGTCACAAAGGTCATCGTCGCCGAAGGCAAGGAGGACATTACCATCAAGATCTCGGACGAGGGTGGCGGCATCCCGCGAAGCGCTATCCCCCTTGTGTGGACCTACATGTACACAACTGTCGACCGGACGCCCAACCTGGATCCAGACTTCGATAAGAGCGACTTTAAAGCACCCATGGCCGGCTTTGGCTACGGTCTGCCCATTTCGCGCCTATACGCGCGATACTTTGGCGGCGATCTTAAGCTGATCAGCATGGAGGGGTGAGTACTCGGGGTTTTCTCCTGGCCGTTTGCTGGTGTGTTGCTAACACATGTCAAAGATATGGCACAGATGTCTACCTACATCTGAACCGCCTGTCCTCGTCCTCGGAACCCCTCCAATAGGGACTCGCAGTCATGAGGGAAACCGGCGGCGGCAACTTATGGGGGACACGCTCCTCCAACGCCGCAGCCGCCGCCCAAGGATTGACGCCACTAGTAGGAAGATATAGGATTCGAAAGAGGCTCAAGGATCTCGAGGTCACTGAACGTCGCCAGGTCGGTGACGCTCAGGACTTGATCAACAGGGCGAGCGCAGGCACTAGCAGCGGTGACTTTGGCACGTTCAGGGATCATCACTGGGACGTCTAGAGGACCGGGCTGTGGATGCTCGGGGTACGGCCCAACCCCGGGTGGGGTAGGCCGTGCCGACGTGACAATTTAGTCACGGGACACTTTTACGGTGGAGGGGGGCTTCAATGCTCCGTTTGAAGGAGTTCCGACACATATTAACCTCCGGCTCCGCGGCCTGGTGTATGTGGAGGGAATGAGGGGCCGGCAGCACCTCTCGGGAGCCGCCCCTTGTGAGAATTTTGAGAGAGGCGGTGGCTTCCACCGGGAATGGCCTGGCTGGAACAGTGACTTGTACAGCAATCACGAACTGGATAGGGACGGGCGGACGGATGTACGCCGCACCGCCAACGTTAGGTAGGTAGGCAACGGTTGTCAGCAGTCGGGAGACCAGGACCTGCTGCGGCAGTGGAATACGAAAGGCTAGGGTCCCATTGTTCACATCGACGCTCCCCACGTGTATGCAAGTATGGTATGTGTTGATGCGCTGGCATCTTCCCGTGGTGATGGGCGACAGGGGAGGGGCTCTGCAGAGTTGAGAAGGCGGTGAGCCGACACGGAGCGATGATGTGTTGTCAATCCGCTCTTTTGGGCCCGGGCAGGTGGGGTATCGTGAGTTTGGCGGTGTCTTGGCCAGAGACGTTCCGGATGGAGATGATGTTGCGTCCAATATCCTCATGGGGTGTCGGAGTTTGGAAGAGAGTGGTGTTTCTAGATTCCATGGCCCTGGTCAGCCTGAAGCGGGTAGTCCTCCGCCATAGAGTCTCTCCATGAACTCCATGTACATATCTTGCAGTCCATATGCGATACGCACATCTCGCAGATGGCCATGGTGACAAGAGCGACATGTACGGTGTGAATATTCAATTGCCATGAATGCCGACGGATCCCATCCTGATGTTCAACGTCAAGTTCTAGGTATCATGCAAGGCTTTCTGCAAATGTTTTCTCGGTCATGCAGGAGTTCAAGAGATGCCTCTGAGGTAAAGTCATCCTCCTCGAGATGCCATTGTATGACCTCCGAGGTTTTCGCGCCTGACTTATACATGCTGAGCTATGAATGACGGCTCTGCTTGACCTCCTTCACAGGAGTTTCCGCAAACATCTGTCTTGATGTCCACATTCCTCATTATCTTCACGAAAGTAGGTTTGATAGAAGCAATTCGAGGCAGCTGGCCTTGTTGGTGTCACTGCTCACCGAGGACCTTGAGAGCATTACGAAGGGCATCAATGTCTGCCGATGTTGACAGGCATCTATTTGCCTTTGAGAAGTACGGGAAGCTGCGTTTTCCAAGCTGCGAATTGCTTTGCTCATGTGATCACGAAACACAACTATATCTCCCATTTCTTTGTCATCAAATGGGCTTGTGAATAATGGATACCAAAGCCTCTCTCTTCATATTGATACCTTGTAGATTATATGCCTGTTAACCCGGAGGCATTCATGGATGGTTCCTTCAGTGCCAGCAAATTACCAGTCAGGTATGCCGAGCCTCAGTCGACACCGACTGGTGCCACAACACCAGATATCAGATCGGCCCGGCAACCCCACGATACTTGAGATTTCGGGCAGTTACGTCCGGTAGCTCCTTCCTCGATGCCCTCAATTTTACAAGGTCCTTCCTGTTTAACTGTGGCACCTTTACGGCTAGCCCTCCTGGCCGGGGTATAAAAGCAGATTCTCGTTTCCTCAACACCACCCGAATCTTTCCCTCGATCAAGCCCACCACTACTCGACGATCTGGACGGTCTTCCCCCTGCCCAACATCATACATCCGACGAAAGGCTCTCTCGTACAGACCTTCATCATCAGTTGATTCTAACCAGTACCAGGCCTTCACCCTCGTCCCATCTTCTGTCTCCTGTTGCTCCATCAGCACCAAGCAACCGACGCGACACAATGCCGCCTAAGAAAGGCGGACAGTCTGGACCGATCATGTATCGATGCTCCCTCGGCGGCGAGATGAAGCCCATCGGCGCCTTTTCCGACAACCAGAAGAAGAAGGTGGGATATGGCGTCCGCAAAATTGACCCGGACCACTCGAAGATGGTTTGCAGGGAGCACGCACCCACTGGCGCAACATCTTACAAATGCGAGGGCTATTGCCACCGAACCCTTCCTCTGTCAATGTTCTCCAAGAACACCCGGCGCGACGGCGAATACGTAAGTTGCCTCCGACTTGGGCGTTCAGCTCTCTAGGCTTTCTTGCTAACCTTCCAACCATGACAGGTCTGTGTCACTTGCCGCGAATGGCTCGACAGCGAGCCCGACCCCGCGAAAGCTGCCGAGAGGATCCGCGCTGCCCTACAGGATGAAGAGGAGGACTGGGAGAAACGAGCCCAGGCAGCGAAGACCGGAAAGAAGACCGGATTCCGAGGAGCCAAGACCGTTGACTTCTCTGACAGCGGCACTGTTGCCGATTCTATGTACGGCTTCTTGGACCACCTTCTTGTCGACGATGAGGATGAGGCTATCTCCATCGCCGACCTGAGCATCGGACACAGCCAGACGGCCACATCGACTTCTGGTTCAGCTGTCGTCTCTTCCCCCCTGGTCGCGCTTTCTTCCGCGGCTTCGAATGTCAACCAAATCCAGGCGAACAAGCCTCACCACGCAGTCGATGAGATGTCATCAATCGTGTCAAACTCCTGGTATGGTGGAGTTCAGCGCAGGGATGCCAAGAAGAACACTGTCGGCACACCGGCTGGCGACACAACCTCGCGGTCAACCGTGGCATCTGCTGAGCAACTTGAGCGCACCCCCCCTCATCTCCTCACAAAGGATGCTCTGCTGGCTCTTGAGAACGCGGACAGGGGCAGCTCCAAGACAGAGTCTTCCAAGAAATCCAACACCAGTCTGCCTCCTCATCTTCGGACGAGTTCTGCGTCGATCAAGAATCAAGTTGCCCCTCATGAGAGGGGCTGGTTCCTCAAAAACACCGACGCCAATGAGTCCGACGATGGTTCCGAGAGGACTGTTACAACCATCAAGGCCAAGGGCGGATCCGCGGCTGTGGAGGTTTCTCACGACACCACCAACCGGGACGATATCACAATCATCCCAGAGATATACCGGGCCACTCGCCTTGTTCACAAGGACCAGCAACAATGGCTTAAGGCCCAACCTGAGGGAGCGGTCGACATCGACTCTGATGAGGACTGGAACTAGGGCCCAAGACCAGGGTTGTTGATTTGCGTGGAGGGTTCGGGGAGACGTGCGACTTGCTGCATTGGCCAGGAGCGCCAAACCGATATTTGGTCTGGGTTTCTGATTTCGGGGCCCTCAAGCACATGTGGATAAGGGCAAAGACGAGAACGTCGTGGAAATGTACCGGAATTCGAGGTCATCACGAGTCTACATATGCCCATCTTGCGGCTCAGCCTGTGGTCTATCGTGGGAAGGGGTCAAGCTTGGGGAGGACCACGATGAGTCAGCTAGGTAGAGGCCAAATCATGTGGATATCTTGCAGCTCGGGTGTTTGTTTGAGAGACGTGCTCCGGAGGGATTCCTGGCAAGGATCAGCAACCTGTCTGTTGTTCCCCTCACCTATCAGACGATGTTCCGTATGGAAGGCCCATCCCGGCATCAATGCTTTTTCTGCGGGCGACGCAGGCACAGCGTCTCGAATACCCCCAGATCCAATGTGCGGCCACAGGGCCCCGAGACATGCTGCGAACATGGTTGTCCCATAGCAGCTGCCACCTTACGAGGGAGGATGCATCTAATTTACACCCCTTTCTTCTGCGGCACGAGCTGGACGCGGGGCTTGCCTTGGTATACATGTCAAGACTCGTACCAGTATGCGCATCGCGAACTAGAGTGATGAGCAAACAGACAGCTGATGATCCCGTTCATGCCCCGTCGCTGCTTAGCGGCCGCCCTAGATGGCCCCCTCCCCTCTGCCCCTATTCCCCCCTCCCTCTTCGAGGCGCATTGATGAGGACCGAGACCCTTGTGGGGGGGCTAGAAGGAGGACTATTGTACGGGACTGGCACGGGACTGCCGCCGGATCCTGGAGGAAGATGGGCAAAGCTGGTGGGACGGATCGCACCCGTAGTGGCCGGCGTCCGCCTGGGCCGCTCCCAAGACCAGCCGGCTGGGGCGGATTTCTAGACATCAGGGGTCCAGTCAGCGCTCCACACCACTGGCCCTCGGAAGAAGCTACCACTGGGCTGGGGCCTGATGGGCTCCCTGGAACAGAACCTGCTTGATGGCTTCTGAACCCCTGAGTCAGTCCGCCCAGCTGCCCGCAGCAGCAGCAGCAGCGGATGGTGCGGATGGAGAGGCGAAAATGATGCCCGCGTCAAGCGGAGGTCCTTCGCCGAACCCCCAAACTTAGGTCTCGGGACGAGCAAGATGTCTTTGGCAGCGTCGTCACAGTGGGTTCCGGATGACGGGATGCGGAGCGAAAAAAGGGCGCAGAAACACCATGTTTGATACCCGGCGAAATGGGCCAGGACCGGCCGCTTCCTCCGGGGATCCAGAATGAGGATCAAAAAAAAAAAAAAAAGCCCTGGCCTGGTAGCGAGCCCAGCATGCAGCAGCATCAGATAGACAGGTCCTGGGTACGAACCCGTGGCACACAAGTATTAGCTGGTGAAATCAGGCGACAGGGGGTTGGCTCTTTCGCGCCACAAGGCACAAGCCCTGAGAGGGCCGTTGGGGCTAGTCGTCTCAAGGTTTCCTTCTGGATTTGCTTCTGTGACAGCGTGTGGCGGCGGCCTCTTTTTCCGGAGGAGTGTGGATTTGTTTCATGGACGAACGACTGCCGGCCGGGCGGACTTGGCGTATTTTGGCAGGACTGTTACAGTTACACTGGATGGCGCTGCTTTTCGTCTGCCTTGCCATGGTCTGCCTCGCCGTCGAGCAGAGAAAGATGGCGGTTTCTGACCGACCGACTGACTCAGGTGGGCTCTTGCTGCTCTGTGGACGGAAGACCGGTGGGTTGCTAGTGAGTATCAGTCAGTCGTCCAGGAGACCGCTGCGTCGGCGATCGACTGGAGCTTGTACACGTGTGTGGGTGCGGAGTAGCTTGGTGTGCATGGTGAAGGGGGAGGCCAAGGAGGATGTGACGGTTGTGACGGATGATCAGAGGGCCTCTTTTGGGGGGCTTGTGCAGTGCAGGGCAAGCAGGCTGGTGCGGTACCTGAGCTAGTGCGGTCGCGGGTACTTGATGTGTTCCACCGTAGCCAGGAGAAGAAACGGGACTCACGGCCAGGTACCCTCAGGTCGACCGCACAAACGGACGCCAAGCCGATAGTTGCAGCTCTGGGGCGCTGGTCGGCCGAGGGTGGGCGGTGTCAGTCCGAGCATCCGGTTCGGCACCCGCGGTAACATGTCTGGTTGTACATCAGACGAAAGGGCCCGAGCGAGACGAGACGGTGGTGAAGAGGCACGCGCCGCCCCTGGAGCTGGCGTCCGGTACCTGCTTTGAAGGCAGAGGTACCTGGCCCGATGTACTGTACCGCACATCAAGAAGTCTAGGCGGCCCGGTCCAGCCAAGGGGGCCACGACTTTTAATGCAGGGATTTGTGCGCAAGCCGCCCTGGGGATCGGCACAATGCCCAGGTCAGGTCTGTCTGCCAGGCTGACGTCGATTGGCACAGCCGGGCTGATGATGCGCACTCGCGTCCTACAACGCGTCGTTGCCAGGCTGGTTATCAGGGCTGATCTGGATGTTTGCTTTTTTTCTGGGGTCGGCTGGCTATGACATGTCGACAGGATGACAAGGAGAGAGAGAGAGAGATTGGAGCCTCGCGCGGTGTGTCTCGGTCTCTCGGAGCCCAGGGGGCCAAGTTTATGCTTCACCCCGCGCGGCATTGATTCAAGGCTCGCGTCTGGAGGGGCCGACTGGTCGTGTTGTCTGGTTCCCCCGATAGCATTGAGCTTACTCTGAATGCCTGCGCCGCTATGCCCTGCTTATGCGACGGTCGGCGACGTGGGTAGTGAGCGTTACTGGGGACACTTTCTCGGACCGTGTTTGCCTGTAATGAATGAGACTTTTTCGGACTCGGCGACGCAGGATGGGCTGATTGTGATAAAAGGGAGACTCGGCTTGGAAATGTGGTTGGAGGTCGAGGCCGCGCCGTTACCGAGGCAGATGCATACCGGTAGAAGCACGGAACGTCCAGAAAAGCAAAGCAAAGCAAATCAAAGCATAGTACATGTTACGGTGACACAACCAACCCTCCAGACCTCCGGGGCGCGCCCCCGGCTGGCATGAGGATCCTCAACCGTCCGTCCGATATCCCTTGCAACACGCGCGAGGACGCGAGGCTGCGATTGGGCTTTGGACGAGGCGATCGGTGGTCAAAGATGGAAGACGGATGCCGTCCTTTTTTGTGCTGGGCTTGGCCTTGACTTGTGGGCGATGCGTGGGGTCTCTTCGTCGCTTCGATGGTGGCCATGGGTCGGGGGATCGATCCGTCGACCGCCGTTCCAAGGAAGCTCCATCGCGACCAACTGGCGTCCGGCGCCGTCGCGTCGCCTCGCGGTTCAGCAACACGCACTCTCCGACGCTTCAGCGTCACACACACACACGCTTTCACTGACACTCACGTCGGTGGCTCCCGCGGTCCCAGCCCAGGAGGGTGGACCGGACTCGAACGGCGCACGGGAAGGGGCGGCCATTTCCTGTCGGAGGTGACTCACTCGCACAGCCCAGCCTTCGATTCAACGCGGACACTCCCTGATAACGGACAAGCGCCCCGTCGGAATCGCTGGGACACAGGGCTCCTGCCTTTTGAACGTTCCTGCCTGCACCAGTAGCTCCCGCCCCCACAGCGTGCCTTCCCACCGCACAGGACCTGCCGCCGCCAAAACATATCGAGATGTTCCCGCGACTTGTCAATCCAAGCAGCTCGTAGCTCCACGCAGGTCCAAGTCCAAAGATACATGGCGGTACATCTGTCGGTGACAGCGACCCAGAGGTGAGGTGGTGATCGGGATGCCAGGGGAGAGCTGGCGCGGCAGCACAGGCTGATCCCCGGTACATTCCTCTACTGGACAGCGCCCCATTAAATCGTTCTCCTTTGGGACCTGCAGGATCCCTCTGATTGACGAAAAGGAAGACGGCGACCGCGTGCCCAGAAATATCTTTGGCGAGTCGGCCGGCCAGCCAGCGGCAAGGGGGGGAGGGGCGCTGCTGTGCCGTGGCGGGTGCCCGATGCCTGAGAAGACGGGCCCCCGAAACCCAACCTTTACTTTGGGCCTCACACACATCCTGAGAGGTAGAAGCAGGTACCTCGCGACCACCCGACCACTCGTCGCAGAACGCAGCTTCCCCCAGTTCTTCCCCTTTTAGGGTGCCACACCTCCTTTCTGACCCCTGCCCATCTCTGACCAGCTGCGTACCGTACTTTGTACCTGGAACTTGTAACCGTCCGTCCCAGCCTCTTGTCCCCCTGGCCTGGCCTAGCCTTAGGCTGTCGACTCTCGTCACCCGTCACTGGTCACCAGGACCCGTCACCACCAAAGCAATTCGCAGCTTCTGCCAGTGGTTGTCTGGTCTGGCTGTCAGTTCCGTGCCCCCCTCCCATCCATCCATCCTCCAACAGCGGCGCATTCCAGGCCGCGGGTCACATTGAGAAGTGAAACCAAACCACCAGCACTCTTTTTCCCTCAATCACTCTCCCATCTCCCTCTTCATCCTTCTCCTCTTCCACCACCCCGTCAATCACCATCTTACAGCACCTGGACCACTTTCGAGACGGCATCCGCATCCAACACAGGGCATTTGCCAGGCGCCGAAAGCAAATCAAACCCAGCGAACCCACCAGCAGGATTTTCCCACAACACCCCGGCCCCTGCGCAAATTGCCAGCGCGCGAACGCACGAGTGCCGCGACTCGTTAGCGAAATTGGCGTTCCCTTCACACGCAAAGGGCACGCTCGACCCCCCTGGGATCCGTCCCCTTCACGTTTATGCGGACGACGGGCCCCCCGGTCAACCCTCGTTCGCCCAACAGGAAACCAGACCCAGCACCCTTCACGGCAGGCCCTCGGGGTGTCCATCACAGCGCATCATCGTCCCCCTTTCCTCTCCGGCAGCCCCAGAAGCAATCATCTCCCGAAAACAAGCCCTTGTCAGCTCCTCCTCTCGGCTCCTCCACCTCACTCACTCTCACGGGTACTTCACGACGACCAGAAGTGCATCCATCTCCCGGGCACCAGTCCAATTCTCACCTGTCGGGACGCTTCCGCGATTGAATCCCTCTCGTGGCAAAGCAAAGCCAAGCAACAGCCGCGCGCAGCTTCCATCGCAGGACCCCCAGCTCAGCCCAGCCGCAGCAGGCCCGCCGTGGTGAAAGACCAAACCCACCGCCCGCCCGGCATCCCGTTTCTGCCCTCGCCGTCTCCTGTTCTCGTCTCCCCCGGCCTTCCAGAACCTGCCTCGTCGGTCGTCTGACAGCTCGGCCTCATATGATCGCCCTCCTCCGTCTGATAAATACAAGTATCCGTCGACTGTCCACCGTCCACGCCACTGCGGCGACAGCGAGCAAACTACCCTCTTCTTAGAAGCCCCTGTTAAGGTATCATCGACACAGGCCCGGAGACGGACCACCTGAGTGCGAGGATCCATCCCCGATCGTCTGGTTCTGGCTCGAGCACACCCGGACCCCGGCCCTCTCCTTTTTCAATAATATCACAGGAGACCCTCTTTCCCTCCAGGACAAGATCACTCATTTGCCCGCCCTGCCTGCCTCCAGTCACTCTTTACCGCCCGCCGCCTCTCCATCATTCCTCCGTTTCGACGCTTCTCAGCCTGCATCAACCACCCACCCACCTGCATCACGCATCAACACCAGCACACACACGCAACCGAATCTCGACCCGACATTATTGGCCATCTGCCAGGACTACTCTTTCAAAACAACTAGCCGGTTTCCAACATTTCTCACGCCACTTTCATCTGGATGCACCGATAGCCAGCTCCAGCTCTTCCAGAGAGCCAGCCGCCCCAGCAGGTCCAGCATTGGTGCGCATCCGCTCACTGCTTGCCTGACGGGTTCACGTCCCAGCTGACCACCCTCAGCACAGCATTCGTCGGCCTACACCATTCCACACACACAGCAGCAGGGTGCACACCCGGCCCCTTCCACAGCAATGACAGTTCCCGTCGACCTGACCCATCGTGGTCCCTCAACCCAAACATCAAGCATGGTCGCCCTCGAGGAGCGCTTCGAGGTGTTGAAAGAGATTGGAGATGGCAGCTTCGGCAGCGTCGTGCTGGCACGCGTCCGCAGTGCCGGTGCCAATGTCGCTCGCCGTGGCACAGTGGTGCGTCAACCCGTGCCCTTCCTTTTTGCATTGCGCTTGTCTTAACACTCCGCCTCTAGGTTGCCATCAAGACGATGAAGAAGACCTTCGAGTCTTTTGGCCCGTGTCTTGAACTTCGCGAGGTCGTCTTCCTGAGGACCCTCCCTCAGCACATGCACCTGGTGCCCGCTCTGGACATCTTCCTCGACCCCTACACCAGGAAGCTCCACATCGCCATGGAGTACATGGAGGGCAACCTCTACCAACTTATGAAGGCCAGAGATCACAAGCTTCTTGACAATGCGAGCGTCAAGAGCATCCTCTTCCAGATCATGCAAGGTCTGGAACACATTCACGACCACCACTTCTTCCACCGTGACATCAAGCCCGAGAACATCCTCGTCACCACCTCTGCCCACCAAGACTCTTCCGTCACATCATTCAGGCGGTATTCCGCACTTGTCACGCCCCCTTCGACACCGCCCGCCTACACCGTCAAGATCGCCGACTTTGGTCTCGCCCGCGAGACACACAGCAGACTACCCTACACAACCTACGTCTCGACAAGATGGTACCGCGCCCCCGAAGTCCTGCTTCGCGCAGGAGAATACTCTGCTCCTGTCGACATTTGGGCCGTCGGCGCCATGGCCGTTGAGGTCGCCACCCTGAAGCCGCTTTTCCCCGGTGGAAACGAGGTCGATCAGGTGTGGCGGGTATGCGAGATCATGGGCAGCCCTGGCAACTGGTACAGCAAGTCTGGCGCCCGCGTTGGAGGTGGAGAGTGGCGAGAGGGCACCCGCCTGGCCGGTAAACTTGGCTTCTCGTTCCCCAAGATGGCACCTCACTCGCTCGACACTATCCTGCAGCAGCCCCAGTGGCCTAAGGAGCTCAGCCACTTCGTGACCTGGTGCCTCATGTGGGACCCCAAGAACAGGCCCACGTCAAGCCAGGCACTTGCCCACGACTACTTCATCGACGCCGTCGATCCCATGAGGCCTAGGTCGTCCGCCTCGAGGCTTCTGGGCAGGAAGCAGTCGGACCTTGGCCGCAGCAAGGAATCGACCACGCCCGCTCCAACATCATCAAAGCCTTCCTGGTTCCGCAAGTCCCTCATCGGCCGCTCCGAGACCACCGAGGTCCCTGCGGTCAAGGAGGTGCCTGCGCCACGACCCGTCCCTGTGCACGCCTCGACGACAAACGAGGTGCCTGTCAACAAGACGCGCCCGCCTGCCGGCAAACGGACAACGTGGACTAACGGCCCTTCAAACGTCGCCCCTATGCCCATACTCCCCACAATCAAGCCCATCTCTCCCCTGTCCGACGCCGTCACCGCACAAGCCGACAACCGCGCCGCCCAGGTCGACAAGTCCGGTAAGAAGATTGGACGCCAGCTGTCGGTGGCTTCCAGCACCAACAACTACGCGGAGATGCATCGCCAGCAGGCCGAGCGTGCGCTTAACGGAAACAGCGGCCTGGCATCGCCGCCCAGTGGCCACAAGGAGAGCTTCTTCTCGCATCTTCGCAAGCGCGCCCGGCGGTTCTCGGGTCGGCACCAGACGCCGGTGTCCCCGGCTTACGAGGACGCGGAACCTCCGGCAGGCTGCAGCCCTTGGGCCAGCAACCGGTCCTCCATGGTTGTTGACCAGTCGTCACCAACTGGCGGCAAGGTGGACACCTTCGAGTCTCTCGACAAGGCGCTGCGAGACGTCGAGCAACACAGGCAGGCGCAGCCTCCCGTCCCCCCTCACCATGGCCTCCAGTCCAACAATCTCAAGAGACACCACTCTCTGCCCAAGAACCAGCAGCCCCGCTCCGTGGACAACCTTATGATGGCAGCACGCACCGGCGGTCCCATCTCTAGCCGGACACGTCGCGCTCAGGCCACCCAAGGCGTCCACCAGTATGACGCTCCCGATGAGGAGGATGAGCTCCTCGACGAGATGCTCAACTCGACCCATCGGGCCATGAAGCGGATGGAGAAGGATGGAAAGCCCAGCCTGCGACAGTCGGCCAGCAACATTGGACCAACAAATCCCTACCCGACACCCTCCCCATCTGCCAATGGAAACTCGGTCCTCTTCGGAGATGGCAACGAGCTCCTGACACCCCGGCCTCTGAACCTCAAGAAGCCGCAAGGCTCCGAATACAAGTGGCCAACGCCACCGTACGAGGAGAGCGAATGGGCCGCGTCGGCCTCGGCCAGCATCTGGGCCGCAGGCAACCGCTTCTAGGTCTGTCATGATGGTCAGACAGGCAGGTTTTTTTATTACCAAAAGATCTTCATGAGTCTTAGCAGCAAACAGGCTTGACTCACATCGGCAAGGAGTTTGGGCGCCGCGGGCACGCAGCACGCAGCACTTTTTTCGTCGGTCCCACCAGAGACGACGTTTGATTTCTTTGACTTTTGACTCTCGCAGCTGCGAGATGTCGACGAGAACAACCGACCCCCGCTCTCGAGGGTTTCTGTTCTCGACATGTTCGATACCAAGGCCGACGGGCCACACAGCTCCAGCGCGCATCTGTTCCATTTTTCTCGTCTGTCTTCTCCGGTTTCCGAAAATACCCCAACAATTCATAGACTGAGAACGGGCGATTCCACCTTTTTGCTATACTACCGGCGATCGGGCCGCAAACCGATGTTTCCTTTGTTGTTCACAGCTGCTCCAGGCGTTCTGGAGGCCGCTATGTGGTCTTTTTCCGGGTTGAAAAGAGGACGACCTCTCCTCCGGGGAGGCCAGCACGCACCACTTGTACATGGGGAACACACTTTATTGCGAACAGACCCATTGACGGCTCGACGCCGCAGGGTACTGGGGGTTTTCAGGTCGGCGCGGGATGGGGGTCTGATGTGATGGGATTGGAGGGCTCGGGGCTTCTTCGTCCCGGGGCCTGGAGGATGCTCATAGTCTGGTCAGGCCAAGACTTCCATTGTCATTTTCAGTCTGCCTCGAGGGACCTGATTCGATTCGTTTAACGACACAACGTCGAGCATGGACTCCGCCTTCATGGGCTGTATTTAGTACTGGTCTCGCCCGCCATAATAATCAAGCCAAAGACGATCAGCGCGCTCGTGGTGAAGTGGAGGTGCCTCCCTAAGTTAAAGGCTAAGTACTCGTACCTTCTGCCCTGTTTCGACTCAATGGCGATCGGCATCACTCAGGTACAAACAAACGCAGAGCGGCCATGATATCACTTTCATTGAAGTATCAGAGACAGACACCCGAAGTCATTGACAGGGAAAGTTCTTCATTGCCAACTAACTAGCTATCCATCCCCCAACCTCTGATTGTCCTCGAGCTAGCCTACAGCTCGTCACGCCCCGTCTCCTCATCCTCATCGACCCTGAAGCGGTAGCTAGCCTTGAGGACGTACGGGCCATCAGCAGGGCCAAAGATCTGCTTCTTCTCGCGGCCCCACGAGGGGTGGTTGATGCCGTCAATGTAATCCTGGACCTCGAGAACGACGCAGCCGTACTGGGGGATGATACGGGGGAAGTCTTCGTTGTCCTCGATGCCCTGGGACTTCTTGAGGCCCACGGTACCGTCCTGCTGGGTGCAGCTGTAGATCTGGAAGGCGTCCTGGTCGGTGNGACGTCGACATGGATACCGGACCAGGCGGAGGAGAGGGAGGCGACGGGGCCGAGGGTGCGCCAGTCGTAAGGACGGAGGGCATCGCGGTTGACGATGAAGCAGTTGTCTTTTTGCGGTGTTAGTATGAGGTTCATGACGTGGGAAAGAGGAGAGAAGGCTTACCGTAACCGGTGCAGTTTGCGCCGCAGTTGCCCTCGAGATCGGGGCTGGTGATGTTGGCGCCGAGGAGCTTGGGGCTGCTCCAGAAGTCGTTGACGGAGCCGCGCTCGTTGGCGAGGATGTCGCCCGTGGGGATGAGGATGCTGTCGACGCCGACACGGGTGCCGCTGTAGGGCATGTGCAGGGTGTGGTTGTTGGCGAGGGCGGTCTCGTTGTTGGCGAAGCCGTCGAGGTTCCAGTACGTGTGGCTGCTGAGCATGATGGGAGTCTTGACTTGCGTCGAGACGGCGATCATGCTGATCTCCCAGTCCCAGCCAACGAGAGTGTAAGTGATGTACGAGATGACCTCGCCAGGGAAGCCCTCCTTGCCGTCGGGGTCGACGATGGAGAATGTAATGCTATCATCGGTGTGGGTGACTACGGTGAAGTTGCGCCATCCCCACTGTCTCAATGTTAGTTTGAGGGTTCTTTTGGTTTGATAGGAGCAGCTGGGATGAGACTTACGCCGTCAGGACCGCCGTGGAGGGTGTTGAGGCCATCGGGATGATCCTCGGTGGGGTTGTCGTTGGGCAACACATGGAAGGTCTCCCCATCAATCTCGAACGTGCTGTTCTTGATTCTGTTCGCGTACCGCCCAGGAACGTTACCGTAGTTCGGGTGAACATCTGGGTTACTGTACTCGGCGGCGGTATCGAAACCAGCGACAATGTCACGGGGGATGCCGTACTTGTCGTTGATAACCAGGTCCGAGATGGCACCGCCGTAGGCAACGAAGCCCGCGCGAAGGTGCTTGCTCTTGATCCAGTACTTGCCATCCTTATCCGGCTTGGGCGTGGTAGCGTTGCCAGTGGCCTGGGCGGTAGCCAAGGAGGGGACGAGGGCCCCGAGGGCAAGAAGCCAGGGAGAGAGATGCATCTTGAAGGGGAGGAGAGGTCTTTGGGCTAGAGTGCGACGATCTGCGTCTGCGCTGGCATCGACTGCCCCAGACTTCTCCGGAAAGTCAACGCGGGGGAAGAGGGTCTTATATGGACCGGGAACCGCCAGTCAATGGCTTCGGCGTGCCTTGATTTCTCTTCCCTGAACCTCGTCCTGTTCCTGGCGCCGGTCCTTCCAAGCGCAGATTGATGACGGGCGAGCGGTCAAGCGACCCTTTGGCATCCTGCCATCCTGAGTGGCGCGTCTACTTGGGGCCTTGTCAGTTCGTGAGCGCGGATACGACGTCGACCCATGCTGGCGGAGTCACGGGGCAAGAGAGGGAGGTTGGTCGATGCAGAAGAGTTGAGGCCGGCCGGGAGAGACGGCGGCCAGCTCGGCCACAGCTCGGCCGCGGGTCGACCACGGACCCTAGAGTGCGCGGGGTAGCTTGTTGGACGATCATGGCCGAGTTGGCGGCAGCGTTGTGTTCGCCTGGAGCCATGTCGTCAGAAAGCTTGATAGCGCCGAGCCGTCATTGGTGCGCCTCGGTGCGGGTGCGGGTGAGTTGGGGTTCGGGGAAGCTTGGAGTTGGAGTTGCCAGGGCCTGGCTGCGGGAAAACCATCCGCGTTGCATCACCAATTTGCGGGGTTGGCACCTTTTCCCCAGATTTCGCCTTGCCCTCTCCCGGCTTGTCTCCCCCGTTCTCTCGTGTTTCTCGAGGAGCGGAGGACAAGTGGTGCTTCCCGAGACAACGGACCTGATGGAACCCAAGGAAGAGGGTTGAAGCATGACAGGTGTGCTTCCCGGGTTCACGAACGGCTGGTAGGGCTTCTGTTTGGATCGAGAATTTGGATTATTAAGGATTATGTTGATACCACCGAACCCCCGGCTATGCAAGGAACTTGTCCCCTCTTCTCGGCAGGGGAATGCCCGAAGATCGAGCCATCACAATCTGCCCATCAACCGACGTTGACGCGCGCCGCGTCATTTCATCAATCCGACCCCTCGCCCTGGCAGGCGGTGCACTTCTGGCAGGTGATGTGATGCGCCTTGGAGCCGTAGTCCTGCCCTTCGTGGCTGAACAAGTTGTCAAAGCCTGGGTACTCGATGAAGAGATCCCCATGGAGGTCGCAGGTGTCGGGCTTGGAGACCCTGCCATGGCGCGCATTAGCATGACTGCTCAGAGGTAGAAGATACGGGAGCAAGGTGGACCTACGTCGTCAAGCGGCATAGAGCGCCCTTGTCAGGGCCGATGGATCCAAGGTTGTTGGTGAAGGGCGCTGGGATGGCCTGGCATGTGTATGCCACGGTGAAGTCGACGACGGCACAGTCACCCTCCCAGTTGGCCTTCGTGCACAGATAGACCTAGATATATCAGTCAGTCAATTGCTCGTTTCCAACTACCATGGCACCAGACGGTTACATTACCGGGCTGCCGCTTCTCAAGACCGCCTTCGGTGTCCAGGGCGAACGATGCCATGCGGCGGGCAACTTCGCTCGGCTCGATCCGAATCCAGCCCCGAGGAAGGACGGAGCCGGAGAGCGAGGTGGCGGGCCCCTCCGAGACGGGAGCGGCCATGGCCACGGAGGCGAGCGCAAGGAACGCGACGCAGAACTTCATATTGGAGTTGTAAATATGGTGGATAGGCTGGGGTAGAGATAATGACGGGAATGAAGATTGAGAACTGAAACGATGAGATGCTTGCTTGCTGGTGGCTTGATGGAGAGCAGTTGGGTCGGGTCGGTGGGTTCGTGGTCATAATGGGGCGCTTTATACTTTGGTCGTCTCCCTACCTCCTTCTTCAGCTGGCTGCTGGCCTCGAGGCAATGGCCGCCGGCCTCTTTCCACCTCAGCGATCTACGGAGGACGATGACGAGGCCGTTCACGCCCCAACAAACGTTGACCAGGCAAGGACGAAAGCGGGTGCTGCCGGCGGCCTTGTGCGATGCACGGTGTCGCCGTCGACGCAGTCGTGGTCGTACGAGCATCGAGACGCACATGGCCACTGAGGCAGGCTGCCTCGTCAACTGCGTCTACTTACTTGACAGAATACGTAGTCGCGAGAGCGCGCTGACGGTGACCGCTGTTCTTCGTCCAGACAATGCATCCCGGCAGTCCGCCCGATGGGCCGGCGTTGTGATCGCCGTGATGCCGTGCCACCACTTGGCCTCCGACCGGTTTTACGATGACGCTCCAGGCCGGTCGCCTTGACTGTAGCCTTGTTCGGAACCGAGGACTCTGTTCAACGGTGATTGGGGCTGTAAGACTGGAGAATATAACATGTGTGCTCGTCGAGAGGGCTCTACCCGAGGGAGAACTCGACGCTGGTGTGTTTCTTGTGTTCGCCGGGGATCGCGGTTGGAGGTTGCAGCGGATTCCCCTAGGTTCAGGCGAGGCAAACGGTGTATTCCCTCCGCTCCGGGCATCACGAGACAGGTTCGCAAGCTCCAGGCCGTCATCCTAGGCGGATAGCGCCACTGGCAACTGGCTGCAGGCGGATAGGCACATGAAAGTTCGATCGGTCCGGACCATTGGCTTTGGTGCAACCCCGTGAAGGGTCCTGGTCATATGGTCGAGTTCGTAAAATGCAAATGCAACGCTGCATTGCAGGAGCGCACAGCGTGTTCCGGTCACCTGCGATTACGAGTTAGCATGCGCGGGCCTTGAATATGCGAATACGTCTCTCCAGTGGATGCCACCATCACCAACCAGACCTGGCCGCGCATCCAGTGGCAAGCAAACCAGCAGCTTCGAGTGCTGGACCCGCGATCCGCGCACCAGCAACACCACCGGCACTGGTGATCTAGTGTCGACGATTGGCGTCATCGTGCAGATAAAGGGTCGGGCAGACAAGACAAAGATGACATTGCTCTTCCTCCAGTCCGAAAGGCCGGTTGACCGAACTACATAGCCCGGGGCGAGCTACAGATTCACCAGTGTACAAGCATGGAAACTTGACGGATGGCCGCGAGATGCGACGAGGCCGGAACATGCCAGCCTCAGAAAGGCCTAGCACTAGAAGATGGAAGCCGGCGTCGCTGCTGCTGCCCACTACCGTCTGTAGGTGGTGAAACGTAGGCATCGACGGAGGATTGGCCACTGACGGCCGCAGGAGCGCGAAGATCCGGCGTGACCGTCACCACAGCCAGTCAGCTAGTGGACAAAGGGATCGCCACGGTTGTTTCGTTTCGAATCATGGTCTCCCGGCGCCAGCGCGGCGCGCACAACTCTCGGACGCTGCGTAAGAAGATCAGACCAAACTTGGGAAGAAGAGCCCCGAGGCCCAGAGTAGGCAGCCGTGCGAGCGGACGGGCGCGGGGGCGAAGGTTCCAACTTCCAAAGGGTGCGGTCTTGTCCTGACACGTCTGGAACGTGCCGCCGTCATGCGGGAGAGGTTCCGGCAAAAGGGTGTCCGAGCGCGGGGCGACACATGGCCAGCAGGGGTGGGTGTGCGTGCGATGGGTGGCTGGCGGTCCTCAGTCTTCAGACAACAACAAACCCTCCCGCGGTCGTGGTGTCTTGACGGCTTTCTCGTCTGAACCCCCGGCAAAGGGGCGTGTCTGTCCATGTGCAGTGATCATGGCTGTTCGAATTGAATGCTGTCCGGAGGTCGCGAAGGGTGGGTTGCAGGTGGAAACCTCGAAGCAGAGCCCATTGTGATATTCAGACGGTCGGTCCACAGCAGCCGCAGTGACATGGAAGCCGTCGGACGAAAACTTCCAGCATCGACTTCGTATCGACTTTTGACATGTGCAACACAGCTGGCTCACCGAAACCAAGTCGGCAAACACAGAGAATGGGATTGAATGGAAGACAGATGCTGCACGGGTGGGAGTCGTGGGTTTCCGCCTGCGCCTGCCAACAGTGGAAGGAGGGAACAGGCAAATTGTACTCGTATTTGATACACCCGTGCCTTCCCTGAATGGGAAGATCACTCTTTCCTCATCACGGCAGGCATCATTGTCGGTGTGGCTCCTTCCCTCCCCAATAAGGTGTACCCCAGACAGCCGGCGGCGGAAGGTAGGTGCCGGAATGAGTGGGAAAGACCCAAGCACTTTCCTTAAGGTACTTTTGCCAGGAGGCTGGTTGCTCTGAAAACTTTTCGTCGTCGCATCCATAGTCCCGCGTCTTCCATGTCCATCCATCCATCCATCCAACCATCCACTTGGGCACCGCCAGCATCTCTCGACCATTTCTTCCCGACCGACGTCCGACGTCTCTGACCGAACTTGAAAGCCTCACCCTTGTGCCTTGGGCACTGGCTGCCCATTTCCCTTCTGCTGCCCCCGGCATCTTCCCCATCCCGTCGCAGATCGCAATGGCTCCTCCAAGCAAGCAGCCTGCTCGTGCCGGATATTAGGGGCAAATTTTTTAAAATGAGCAACACACGCGGAAGTGCTTCCCCGGCGCGCCGTTTTGGCCGGGGAGCCACGAGCAGAAAACCCCAGGTCCGGATGAAAGAGAACACAACAGGGATCACACTGCCACTGCTGGGGGCAGGCAGGGCAGCCAGTCCGTCCGTCAGTGGAGGGATCCCTCCCCCCGTCTCCGTCCCGACTCTTGGACCCAGCAACCGCCTCAATGGGTCGGAGCTCGATGCCCTTTCCGGCAACTGGAGCGGCTCGCTCCCCCTTCTGCAACCTCCTTGCGACAGTGACAGCAGCCTGCCCTGGAAGTTTGTCCGAACTCTGGAACCTGCCTCCACTGGCTGCTCCAGCCGGCCTGCCGGCTCGTGGCGCGCGCCCTTCCGCCGGTGCCTCTCAGACCCCTGTTTCCACGCCTCGGGTCGCAGCACGTCTCCTCTCTTCGGCATGCATCCAGGGTCCTTTCTTCACCTTCGCCACCTGTCATCCACGGCACTCTCCGCTGCCCGCCTGTTGGAGGATCCAGAAGGAGTGGATTGAACTTGACCGACACATCCGCCTGCCTTTCACCGACAAACACACCGACCACCGGTCACCAGGGGCCGCGCCTGGTCACAGCAAGGGACAGCAATGACAAGACACGCACGGGACATGACAGCCCGCCCCCCTTCTTCTTCTTACTTGAGGAACATTATGAAGCGGGGCCGAGCCGCGAGAGCTTCTGGACTTCCAGCAAATTGGTATCGCGAGGGTCACCCCGGAGCCTGTCCGGCCGCCCGCTCGGCTGGATGCACACACGCCCGCCGACCTGGACCCGCCGCCTTTGCGCCTGTATCATCCCATCTCGCTGAGACCTGACTCCAAGATGCGGGAAACAATGTGAGCCAGCCGGCATCAACCCTGACATAACGCCCTTCTGTGCCTGACATGGAAGCCTTCTCGAAAGCCTACCGCCTCCCTCCACCCACATGACAGACGGGTTCAGGCACAAACCCAGGCCGAGCCGAGGTGGAACTTGTCAAATTTGGGATGCTCCTGCGCCTCACCGGGGACGGCTGGTCCCTTGATTTACGGCCTGGTCTTTTTCAGCGGGAGGAACTCACAACGACCCTCTCCTCATCGATGTCAAGTCTCACTCGCGATGATCCTGGCCGCAGCTTGCCTAGGGCTTCGATGTCTTTTCTCCCTGCTCGGTGGACCCAGCTTGTGAACCCTGAAATCTATCTTCCCAGCCGGGCCATGATCCTCCGGCTGTCACCAGAATCAACGGCCAGCCACCTGGGAGGCAGGCGTGGGGCGAAACGTCCCCCCTTCTGCTGGGATGACTCGTTGCTGCCAGGACCCTAGCTGCCTTTTCTGTAGGTCTACCGGCACGGGGACGAGTGGCAATCATCCCGACCGACTGGGCTGTCGAGGCTCGAGCTCCCGTCCCAAGGCCCAGGACGCGGGAGAGACGACGATATCCAGCCTCCACAGCTTCCATGTGCGCCTTCTGTGGCCCTTTTCCGCCTGGGATTGCCGCACGAGTACCTCGGCAGTTGTGCTCCCACAAGGCCCACACCACGCAGTCCATGGCCCCATGTCTCGCCACCACACAGCAGAAAGGGCGGGTGTGCGATTTTCAGGTCAATCAAGGCTGAGCCTCCGCCAGGCCCACGCACATCGGTGCAAAATCACGGCATGGGACTCGAGTCACGAATATACCCTCTTCGTCCCTCCAGAGGCACTTTGCGCTGTCAGGCATCATGCTCTCTAGGTGGATAGATGCTGTCCCAAATGGTAATTTGGCCCCTGTTTCATGGCCATCTCCCCAAGGCGAGGGCCGGTCCCCCGGGACCAAGGGGGGCCCGGGATAGAAAAGCTGCGCTAATGCAGGAACAGCGGTTCTCCCTCGAGCTACCAAGCGGGACGACACATGCTTTCCCGTGTTACCGTCTCCATCACCCATCTCATTACGAAGAGACCCACTCTGCAATTCTAAGCAGAGTCAGTCCGTCGTCCTTTGATGGCAGCATGAAAACTTCCAAGTTTCCCAGCAGCTCGACAGAACAGGGCGCCCGAAAGCTGGCCAGGACGCCGCATGTGAGAGCTGCCCATGGCTTTTTGGACGTCGAGTTGCACTCCCGACAAGTGACTGGCCTGGTCGTCCAAAGGATCGGTCACAATTCCAGAATCGGCACTTGAGCCAAATTACAGTTCGGTCTTGACTCGCTAGCACGGTACGCATCGTTGAGGCCTAAACTAAAGACGGAATCCCTGTCCAGGGTCGCATTTCTGGAAGCCTTCCATGCTGTGGAACCGACGGAGATGCCATCAGGCATTTCGCCTTTGCCAAAAGGGTTGAGAGTTGAGACGAACAGCGAGCGACAGCGCAGATGCTGGGTGCCAGGATCTCGAGATGCGGCTCTTGCAGATTTTCTACCTTGAAGCCAGGCAATCGGCTCTTCCCAGCGAGGGTGTCAACTGGCTGGACACCTGCCCTACCACTGCTACCGGCAACGACCAGCACACTCCGCGCTCCTCAGCCAGCCGGCCGGCCGTTGGTCACCTCCGCAAGGCCCCAGCAGCCACACAACCTTTCCGCCAACACGCACGCACTGATGTCGGCGACTCGCGCAACGTCCGGGCGCTTCACATCACGACTAGTTCCTGAAACCAGGATGTCCATGCCCGAAGCTGCAGCGCGCGGCCTTCAGCTCTCGGAGGCCTTGGGTGGCAACAGGGTCTTGGCTTGGCCGTCCAACGCGTTAGCTCCTCCACCAGGAGGGACAGCTCCAGTGCATCACCAAATGCCTTCCTTGTTGTTGACAAAATGGCAAATGACAGCAACCGGAGGCGGCACCGCCGTTGCGAGGCGTTGGGGGAACGGCCGACGCCAAACCGACAGGTCATAAATCCAGCCGGCGGAGGGAGCGCTGTCTCAACTCTCGCTGGCCAGGTGTTTGTCCCTGGCATACCAATCAACGGGACCAGGCCCGTCGAGATGTGTCCGGATGAGCCGGATTTCACTGACGATAGAGTTTGCGTTTGCTGAATCGTTGCCGCACGACCCGGCCGGCAATGAATCGTTTGCAATGTTGCCTTGCAGCCTGCAGGAGATGCTGCTGAAGTACCGGCCGTACCTGCATCGCGATCGGCCCCGGTAGGGGCAGCCGTTGTCATATTCTCATCGCTACATGGCCAGCCAGGGCCGCCCGGAGCTCGTGCTCGCCACGAAGAGGCACCCGGCGTTGCAACCACACTCGGCGCGCGGCTGGGATGACCCTCCGCCGCGGACAGCTGGTGCCGTCATCAGTGCCATTAATATCAGCTGTGGTGTTTCGTGGTACCACGGCGTTCTAAGGGTTGTCGGTGCGACCGAACTGTTTGCCCCCCCCCCCCTTGAGCCACGAGGAGGTCGCTGTCGACGAACGAGGCCCCTCAATAAGACCGTCACGTATTGAGCGATTCAACTGCAGTTACAGTGGCTGCTCCCACAATACAATGGCGAAG
This sequence comes from Plectosphaerella sp. P0831, assembly GCA_014635975.1. Lineage (NCBI taxonomy): Eukaryota > Fungi > Ascomycota > Sordariomycetes > Glomerellales > Plectosphaerellaceae > Plectosphaerella > Plectosphaerella sp. P0831. The sequence continues at coordinate 44,071 of JACAFV010000107.1, read as the reverse complement.
CCATAATGCACAGAACGATTGCCAGGGTGCAGGGGACAGCGCGCAGGTGTCTTCTTGCTCGTGTGCTCCCCTCTGGCACTTATCATACCTACTGTATTTGACGGCGACGACGTGTCTTTTTTTGGGGACAGTTTGGGCACTAGGCTGATGAGCACACCACTGTGGTCTCATTTCAGGGGGGCCTGTCGCACGGGTTTGGCTCTGAGCTTTGCGGCATTGGTAATTTGCCGAGCACTGCCAGTCTCCCGCACCACCTGAATTGACGCATTGCGACGACAGCATCCAACAAACTGGGTGGACTCCCGCACGCAATGTACATGCGGCGTGCTGCGGATCGCGGCACAGGCACAGAGACGAAGACTCGTTCGCGCGGCTGGGTGTACAGGTTCCAATAGCTGAGAGGGCCGGCGAGCACCTCGATTGCAACATTGCGAATGGGGTGCAGGTGCACCGGCACCCGGGAGCTTCTCCGTCAGTCATCCGACACGAGACATCGCGGAACCTGTCAGGGCAGAACCGAGCTGTTGGGGCAGGCCACCGGGGGCCACCCCACCCCCTTGAGAAAAGGCTGGTGGCTCGAAGCCGATAGGATCACACACTCGTTCGGAACTTGCCTCGCACCTCGCAGGCCTCTGAATGGTCTCGTCTTGTCAGTTCAATCCAGTCCAGAGGGCACCACTACGACACCTGGGCTGGCTGTTGCGCCGTCGCAGCGCACTCGCACTGCCTTGGCCGGCCGCCCATCCTGACGGCATGCCCCCTGAAACCCCTGGTTGGAAGGGCACGTCCAGGGGGAGGCAAACCCCAAGACTGGAATGGAAAGTCGGTACGTGCTCCGCGGCGGGACCCGGCACAGCACTGGAGGTACCGCTGGGGAGCTGTTTCGAAGAGCACCTGGGCGAGGGAAGTGAGCGTCGCTAGGGGGGGTAGGGGGGTGAGCAGACGAACAGGGCAGGGCGTGCGCGAGACGGACCACGTCGAACAACAGCACCCAGGCGAACGTGCCGGACCAGGGCAGGACAGGGCAAGTCTAGGATCACCCTGAGATGATCGCCCCCCTGTCGCTCCTTTGGAGTCTTTGCGCTCGCTCGCCCGTCCACGCCCACACCCCCTGAGCTTGTCCGGCCGTCCATATCCACACGCCGCCCCCCCCCGGACTTTGGCTGCACGTCGCGGCATGGCCCTGAACGGTGCCTGGGGCCAGGGACAGGGTTGGTACCTGGGCAATTCCAGCGTGTCCCGTCCGTTGCTGCAATTTTTGGGGTGGGAGGAAAAAGAATGCCTACCCCCTTTCCCTCCCGCGGGCGCCGTCCGTTCTCGCATTTCTTTTTAAGGAAATCTCTTCCCTTCCGGACTCCCATCCCCCTCTGGTATCTCGTCTCTTCTCACCGACGTACCGTCTACTAAGCGAGCAGCTCTCCTCCTAATATATCATCGCCTCGCCTCGCCTCGCCTCCCGCAAATCAACCTTCTCTGGAGCTTCTCACATCTCGACCCACCACGCCTGCATCACCGTCCCACGCCCCTGGCTACCCAAACGTACCACCACCACCACCTTTGTTCCTGCAGCCTTCCACCCGGCCGCAGCAAAAAGCCAATTACAGACATACAGACGGCTCGCCTGATATCGTCACTTTCGACAGAAATCCGCGATCCAGACAAGCGACAACCACCCCCCAGGACCCCGATTTTTTTTTTTCAAGACAAGACTTGTCTTTTCTCTCCCACGCGTCGCATATTGTCGACAGATTCTATCGATCCTCTGCAACATCAGCAAGGACCTCCCGAGACCTGCACAACCCCGGTCCCAATTTCTTTCACCGGGCACACCCAGCACGAGACAATCATCTCTCTCTCACCCACCTCGCCTTTTCTATCACACGGGCTTGACACCAACAGGCAATCCAAACAACTTCCCCATGCTACGGTGCCGATAAATACGCCCTCATCCCACCACCTCCCTCTCCAGGCTTCGTTCGGCCACACTCTTCACTCCTCCAACTCGCCGCGCATTGGTGATCCTCCAGCCAAACACTCGTCCGCGTACAAGCCCTCCCTCATCGTTGCCTCGCCTTCAGCCCGCCACCAATCCAGACGCGACTCTTGCCGCAAGTCCCTTCCTGTCGATTTCCTCCAAAAGGTCGTGCTACGACATTTCCAACTCCGTGAGTCACAGCCACTGCACGCCCTGCCTTGCCCTGCCTGTGTTCTAACATGCGCCTTTGCAGATCCTCCCTCCTCTCGTCTCCCAAGACAACTCACATCCGTCACAATGGTCGTCCAAGAGATCACCAGCTTCGCCAACATGGGCCGCGGCGCCTACGACACGACCGGAGTGCCGAAGCCTCCTCCTCGCCCGCAGCCCCGGTGAAGCGGCTCACCCATTCTTCGCCCTTCGATCCAGACAACTCTGGATCTACAACAAGACTACTACACCCCTTATTAATTCACGACGGATGCCAGCTCTGCGCTCGCCGCCGGGCGCATTGTCTCGGTCGACCCGTCGCCCCAACATTCCCCTACGAGGTTTAATACGCATTCCTGCCGGAAACTAGACGCGATCGGCTCACTGCCACCTACTTTTTTATTTGCTTCCCAGCAGCAGCAGCAGCCCCCCAAAGGGACAACAGACACGGACTTGTTTCTTCCCTTGACGACGGGGCGTTCTTCGTTATTCGGGCGACGCCAATCAGCACTCACCCGCCCCCCTCGAGGACCCTCCGCTGGGGTCTTCGTGTGTACACTTTTTGTTCCTCCATTTTTGTTTCCTGGGCGGCACTGCAACGGCGTTTACAAACATAGACGGGGACAACCACTGCTTTTCAAACATTCGCCTTTTTTCATCCGGGAAACGACAACGACGGCTGCTTTTATGGAGTCTTCCACCATGATCATATATCTCTCTCTCTCCGCCGCCCTCGCCGACCATCGCCTCACGGCGTCGGTCGGTTCGCATCGTGTCGACACAACGGCCAGGCCTGGCCTTGTCCAGCCCCGAGACGGCAGGCATTCTCGGCGACACGCCGTCGCAGGTTTCCGCGACGAAACAGCGCAATGACCAACACGGCCCCACAACAGGACGGCGGCCATCCATCACTCTCCCATGGCTGAGAACCCCCGTTCCACGAGCGACGATTACTGTTCTTCATCCATTGGCCCCTCCTCATCCTCCTTGTTTCCCCTTGCGAGGCGCACACAAGCCACAGAGGCAGCACCCGCAGGCTTGTTTCCATACTTTTTTCTCTTTTTTCTCTTTTTTCTCTGTCAGGGTTGTATTTCGAAACGGGGTGGCTACACAAAAACGGTACTGGTTCTGGGCTGGAAAAAGAAGTGCTTTTTTGGATTTTTTATTTTTTGCTCGCGTATAGACTCTCCTTCGGGCTCCAGACGGGGGAGGGAGGGCGTCTCACTTTCTGGGACCCTCGTCACCCACCCCCTCCCTTCGTCTTTTTTTCTTTTTCCATGTTTCTAATGGGGCTCCCTTGCGTTCGGCGCGCCCTCCTCGCGGAACGGGGCGTCGAGCAGCCAAGGGGGCAAATGGGCGAAAAAGACATCATCTTCTTCTCCCAGCATCTGTTCCCTTTTTTACCCTTTTCCAAACCTGCGCCTGGGACAAAGCTGTATCGATAGAAAGGAGGGGTGACGGGACACTGCGCGGGCCGAGGCGCCATCGCCGGGCTGGACTCCCTCAACATTTTGTACTTGACCCTCCCGCCTCAGGGATGGGCTTCTTTTTCGCTGAAGATAGATACCCCCTCGTCTTAATCAAACGGGCAACTCTTTTTGGTTCTTCCACACTGGCTACTCTGGAAATGAACGTGTTGTAACTGACTTGCGACGGCGACTTGGAGTGGAGGAATGCACATCACCGGGCTGTCAGAAGTAGAGAGATCTGATAACGCCAGAAACGGCCATGACCATGGCGATGCCTTCGCGCGAAGGGATACCCCAACGACCTTGAGGCGGGGGGCTAGGACGATCGGAGGAAGACGGGGACTGCACCCGCATGTCTCTGTTGCCTACTGCCTGCCCGCCGACCTGACTCGGCCGGCGCGCACTCTCTCTACGTTGGCAAGGGAAACGGAACGACCTGGCCTCGGCGATGATCCTCGTCGGGTGTCTTCTTCCCTGGGGAGGACCACATTTCACGTCATGTCCGCGCTTCTTCGGATCCCGCTGTCTCTGGTCAGGCCGCGCCGCCAACTGGAGTGGAGGGTTGGGTTGCGCGGCCGAGGGCATCACGGACGAGTCAGCCGGAGGGGTGGTGTGTGTGTGTGTTTGAGTGCGCCGTCTGTTTGACACCCCGACGCAGATTGGCGAGGGAGCCCGCCGAACCGGGAGTCGATCCGGGACCATTTGCCCTCCCCCGCCTGGCCATCGGAGGGAGAGGTGAAGTCTTGAGATGATGTGTCTGGGCCCCCCCTCCTTCGTTGATGGAATGCTGGCAGGTCTGGACAAACCGATGAGGCAGGCTGGTTGGTTTCTTGCTTTGCGTTTTGTGGCGGTGTTGTCCACGACAGCGCAAAGAACTGGAGGAGCAGTGGTTGTCGACTCGGAGCCGGCGACGATGTCCCGATCTTGTCTTTGTTTGACTCCCCCCCACCCTCCGGATGATGTTCAAGCTCGAAAGAGGAAGACTGTTTGCCCCCGTGTTTCCTTATTCGGACCTACCGAATGGTGGGATCGTTGCTGCGAGATTCTGCAAGGGGGGGGCCGCAGACACACCCTGCGAAGGAAAAGGGGGGGAAGACAGGACAGGAGCCGTCACGGCGCGGCGCGGGTGTGTAAGTGCTTGCAGGATAGGCGGGCGATTTGGAGTCCACGCACGCCCCCCTCCTCCGTCGCTGATGCTTCTGCTAGTGTGCGGCTGTTGGGTTGGGGGGGACTTGGGGGAAGATTTGATGGTGTGTTTGTTCTCTCTCGCTAGGCGACAGGGGTCAGAGGCACGCGCTCTGCAGGACGAGGAATCCGAGACATTCATGGACAAGACAGCTCGGTGATGTGCCACCCCATTGCTTATCCAAGAGGCGGCACGGTCGAGTTCCTGCGCAGCGCTGGGGTCTCTGTCTTTCGGGTCGGGTGGTCCAGCCCAGGGCGTGACGCGTTGCTTTTGGAGAGGAGGGGCACGGGTGCCCTGGCAGACGGCGGGCGGCACGCAAGAAAAGCAAGGTATTGTTGTACGGTGAAGGGGGCGAAGGCGTGATGATGGAGAGGTCCATCTCGGTCAAGGCATGAAGCCTAGGCCGCGTGGGATGAGGACGGCACGGTATCGACGGGAGATGGTGGCTCGGTGGCCGGCTTGCACCAAAACGGGCCAAGTCCCCTCCCCCATCCCGCTTGTGACGGCCTGAAATGCGACTTGGCGCCCATGAGAAAACCGGCTCGATGGGCGGTACATAACCACACATGGCGTGGGGAGACCGTCATGGGATCTCTCGGTATCGTGTCCCCCTGTCCACCCACAGCAAGTCACCAGACCGAGGGCCGTGTTCCAAACGCTCGGTTGGCGTATACACACAAAAGCACATGTCTCTCTCTGCTGCCGCCACGGTACGCCGACGCACGAGAACAGAGCGACGGATAACGGGGATGCAGGCACGCCACATGCGAGACCCGGTCCGCTCGAGGTCCTGGTCGACAAAATTGCTTCCCGGGACTTTTGAGACAGGACCGTGATACTTTCGAACCGCGGCGACGAGGACACCCTTCCCCGAACGACGGCGGACGAGCTAGGATACAGCTCTCCCGCAAGCTCGGCGCTTGGGGTCCCGCGAGCTGACCGGCTTCCCTTCCGCGCCTGAAGGAGCTGGACGACGCATTGCCGCCGGGCAAAAGCCAATCCACCCCCTTCATATCAGAGAGCTTCCGACTCAGGGTGTCTTGGCCACTTTGGTATGATTAATCATAAAAAAACATGTTGCTTTGGCGGGTGCGGGAGCGCGTCCGCTCCCAGGGCATGTTGCACGGCGTCTGGACAAAGCAACGACTGCGAGACGGCGGACGAAGACGGCCGCTCTCCGCGACCAACACCGCCGCAGCAACCGTCGATTGGAGGCTAACCATGCACAGGCCGGCAAGGAACAGGACCCAAGAACCAGACAGTCGGGATTTGCTCATCGTTTGCCCTCCTGGTTAGTGGCTGGCTCTGTTCCCACACCACGCGTGCCCCCTTTTCTTTCTGGAAGGAAAAAGGGGGCAGGTTGCGCTACGGTACGGCAAGCAGGGGGGCAGAGATGGGATGAATGGTGGCACCACGCCCCCCGGGAGCTTGCCCGCCGCCGCTGCTCGCGTCCGTCTCAGTTGGTGACGGGCGGACACAGTCAAGCGGGTGACAAAATAAATGAGACGCTAACAGCTGGTAGTCGCCCAGTAAGGAGTCTCATCTTTTTTGTCACCCGCTTGACAGTGTACTGTGAATGTGATTGATGTGCGTGTGTGGTGTGCCCTGGAACGAGGCAACGAGAGAGGCCCGTTACCGCTGCCACACCCTGGGCGCGGAGAGCAAGCAGCAGCTCTTCGTAGGCTCGCGTCACGAGTTCGTCTCGCTAAAGTGCGGGCGGGTTGGTGCAGCACGCCCAACGGACGGGACGGCGCGTTTGCTTCCCTGATGGTCGAAGGTTTGCGCAAACTCTCGATGAGGTCGGCGAGATTTCTCCAGAGCGAGCGAGGTGCGGCCGAAGGAAATCAAATGTGTCGCGGCAATCAACCGGTGCAGATCGCGAGCGCTCCCCTGGCGCTCCGCCGAGGCTATGCTGGACAAGTCGTCTCATGATGATTGAAGATGTGCGGCCGAACAAGGGTCGTTTCTCCAGAGTTCGTTTCTTATGCTGGATGGCGGAGCCCGTCGCCGTCATGCCTTTGCCTGTCTCGGACACATTGTTGCTCGACCTTCCTTCGAGTCAGAGAGATGATCGCCGAGCCCCCTATTCTTGCAGGTCCCCCGATGCGAGATATTGGACGAACTCGTTAATTTGCTCAAGTCGCGAAACGTGGGCTGCAAGGTCCATCGTCGCGAGTGATGCGACGCCGTTGCCTGATGCACCCTCGGTCATGCCATGGGCGGTGCTGATCGCCGTCTCATCATGATGCGACCACAGGCCTGTCTTCCTCGGGCTGAGCCCTCTTGGGTGGCAACCAAGAGTCCAAGACCGGGCCGCTCATCACTGCTTGGTCGTTCGCTCTCGCACCAGCCCAGTCCAGGGACACCGGGACAGACGTCGCCGACACCTCCACACGCCACGCGACCGGGCGACATCCCCGTCCTGGGCCGTTCCACGGGTAATACCAATCGAGCGAGCGGGAGGTCCATGTGCGATCCGGGGTTTGAGTGCGTTGAGTTTCACATTCCGGAGAACCAGGAGAAATTTTCTTCTCTCATCTCGTCAGAAGGGCACCCGGTGGCCTCCCCGCCCCCTGATCACTGAGATCACCAAAAGGACGCACTATTTCTTCCCTGTAAAAGTGACAGGTACTTTCCTCATCCCGGCGGCCTGTTCGGTCAAGGATTCTGCAGCCAGGGGAGGGAATGACCGGGGGCAGAGGGGGCGTGTCTGCAACAGGCCGGCCGACAACAGGCTAATAATTTCCCAGTGCTTTGGTTTCGGGGTGGCCTCGGCGCCGATGATCAGTGGACCGGAATGAGGCCTGTCGCCATGCCCACCGCGGGCCAGTGGGAACGACTACCGGTGGCCGGGGGGGCCAGTTCTATCCGTCCGCCGCGACAAGGCCCCGGTGGCCGGCAAGCTGTCGTTGCTCCCCGGGATACCGCCTCGCCGGAGAAGAAATACCGTCGCAGCAGACGCGGCCGGCCAACTCGGCCAGTGCCGTCGGTCCTGTCAAGGGTTCACCTGTCACGGCCGCACTGCACTTACCGCTAGAAAACTTTTCCCTACCGAGTCCAAACCGATCTCGTATCTGCCCCCGGCAGCCAGGGCACGCGGTCCAGGGCCCTTCACCGACGACACAACACAAGTCCCAGCCGAGAGCCATCTTGCCCGTCCACTTGACATGGATGGGGAGGGCGCGGCGCGCACGGCTGTGCCGCCGTGTTGGGATGAGCTCCATCTCGTCGCCAAGATGGCAGGGCGCCGCCCCGTGGCGTGGCGGCTAGAACAGTCGCAGACCCGAGTGGAAGGTGAGCAGGCGTGTCTTAATCGGCCTCAACGGTCCCAAGCTCAGGGAGCTCCGCTCCGCTCCACGGCCAGGGTGACACTGACACTGACACGTCGATGGGCACCGTCAAGTTTGGGAAAAGGAAACGGTCCTTGATCCATTCGTGCTTGATGAGGTTTATTTCGGGAGCGGCCGAAGCCAACCACCGCTTTCATATCTTGGGTCGTGAGAGAGGTAACAATGACTCGGGCGGTAATTGTAGCTTCCCAGGTGTTCCGGTGCCCTTGGCGAACCTCTGTGGACACCAATCCTGGTTCAAAGCTCTGGGTAGACATCACTGTGCCATGTCAGTACGAGGATGCTGACACGGTTTACCTCCTCCTGGTAGATTATCGAAGGGGTTGGGTTCACTTACGTTCGTCGTAGCAGCGGCATACCCTCTCTCACCTTTGCCCACTCCTCCAAGTCAATGTCGACAAATCCAAGCTCCTCGTTCGGTCCGTTCTCCGCTCGGCCTTCGCTGTCGACACCTCCGAGTTCGAGGCGCACGGCACCCCAGGGATCGATCACCATGCTGCGACCATAGCTGCACCGTTTCTCGTTGTGCTTGCCGACCTGAGCGGCTGCAATGACCCAGCTCTGCGTCTCGATGGCCCTTGCTCGCAGCAAGGTCTCCCAGTGTGCCGTTCCGGTGCGGATTGTGAAGGCCGAGGGGTACAGCAGGACCTGTGCTGGGCCTGATACGCGGAAGGGGCTCGAGGGACCAGGGCAGGCGAGGGCCAGCGCAGGTTCAGGGAAGCGCAAGTCGAAGCAGATGAGACTGCCGATGCGCCCGATAGGGGATGAAAAGGGCGTCGTCAAAGCCGACCCCGGTGTCACGGTAGCTGACTCGCGCAGGGCGCCATAGTCGAAGAGATGGAGCTTGTCGTATGTAGCCGGCTCATTGATGCTGCCGTCAGAGTTGATCCAGAGCGAGCGGTTGAGCAGCTTGATGGCAGAAGCACCGGCCGATTCGGTCTTTGCAGAAACTGGAACGTGAATACCCACATTCACAGCGAGCGAGTGCTTTTTAGCCGCCTGCTGCAGGCCGACAACAAAAGGTGAAACGGCTTGCGGCTGTGCGAGAGACAGCGACTCCTGCGGGCTAGATGCGATGTAGTCTGCGGCCTCGGGGAGGAACAAGACCTGCGATGGTGGTCAATTGCGGGCTCATATTCCAACCAGAATGAAGACCAACCTTCGCACCTCCAACCGCGGCTTTTGCGACGAGCCGGACACATTGCTCTAAATTGTGTGCGAGCGAGGACGTTGAGCATATTTGCCCGATCGCCTGGGAACTTGTTAGCCGCGCAAGCTGAATCCAAACGTGTCCTTAGGGCCACGATGATGTCTCTTCCCGTGTGCGCGCCGGGCCAAAGTTGTAGCCCCAGCTTGATAGGATGGTGGTCTGGTGCCATGGGAAGGAAGACCTGATGGTAGAGGCAAGATGCTGAAGTCCCCTGAGGTGATCCATGGAGGAATGAGGGGTAAACACTTACGGCGATGGCCATGATGGCGGAGGGTTAGGCGACTATGGGACGGGTGTGCCTCGAAAGCTTCTTCGGCTTGCTCACAATTATCAAGGAAAGTCGAAGAAATTATGTATGGATTGTGGCAAGATTGAAGGTTGAAACCTCGCGTGTTCTATCGTCGGAAGGTGCGAAGGAGGTTGAAGTCGTCATCGGTGGTGACTAATCCCCGCGCCTGCCCTTTCTAACCACATGGCCCCTCACATATCTCTCGATTCTTTCCTATGCCCAAGAAGTGTCCAAATATTTGATCGCAAATGGAAAAGTGATACGGTCTATTGCTTTTGTCCTCCCTTCTGTTCACTTATTTTCCAGCCAGTCCATTCTGCGTCAGGAAGTCGAGCATCTTGCCCGTCGTCTCGACGTGGGAGTATTCCTATCCGCCGGCGTCAGCGTCGATTAGAGATCAGGTTTTTGCGGAAGAGCACTTACAAGAGCCAGACCATGGCCGGCGCTGGGAACGACATAGGCCTCGAAGGGGCTCGCCTCCTTGAAGGTGCCGGCCGAGATGTCAAGGTAAGACTCCAAGCACGTGTTACCGGTGCTGGAGCAATCACCGCCGCAGAAGGGCAGGTCGGCGTCTGGACACAAGATTAGTTTTGTTGTCTTTGGATCGAATTAGAGTCAAAACATACTGCCAGTGATGACGAGAACAGGTCCAGTGAACGGGTTGGCACTGCCAGTAGAGGCGCCGAGAGTCAGCAGCTCTCCGGGCGTGGCCGGTTGGCCCGTCTTGAACGCCAGGTCGAGAATCTCAGGATCGAACTGGCCAGGCGCAAAAAAGGTAACTTGCACCGCGCTTTCAACCCCAGGTGCGAGGTAGCCGTCGGCATAATCGCTCAGTCCCTCCCGCGAGTTGGCCTGAACAAAGGCACTGCCGAGGAGGAAGTAGGGCACATAGTCGGCGTGCTGGGTGAAGCCCGTGAGAATCAGGCCATCGGACAGAGTCGGGTTCTCGACCGTCAGGGAGTAAGACAAGATGCTGCCGAAGCTGTGGCCGACGTGGACAAACTTGTCAAAGGCCTTGTCTGCGAGTTGGGAGATCTTGCCGCCGCGAAGCTTCTCCGTCAGCACGCGGAGGGCGTCCAGCTCGAGCCAGGCCTGGATCTCCGAGACGGGGTGTCCGTGGGAGGACTGGCCGAGGCCGAGACGGTCGTAGGTGAAGGTGGAAAAACCGTAGTCATCAACGGCTGTCTTGACGTAGCTGTAGTTGTAGTTGTTGAAAGGGAGGTCCCAGTACCTGTAGTTTGTGCTCAGTCTTGGGGCTCTAGATGCATGGAAGTCTGTCTGCTCACTTCCTGTCAAAGGCGATGCCGTGGGTCAAGATCTGCAAGACCTTGGACGGGCCACTGTCTGGCTCGCAGTAGGTTGCCTGGAGCTCGTACTTGCCGCTGACGGTGGCGATCTGAGGAGGCCTCTGGTCAGCTACTGATTTGTTTCTAGTCATCCTGGCCAGAACTTACACCGGTAGAAATGCTCTCTGCGTAGTTGACGCTGTGCTTGGCCATGTTGGTGATATAGTTGGTGACATCAATGTTGCTTCTAGGTGTTTCCAGGTTGAAGATAACATTTTGGGCGGACAGATCAACCTCGACAACGAAGTCCTGGCACTTGCGAGCGAGAGCCAGAGAGGCCAGGCTGAGCATAGGAAGAAGGAGTTGACGCGCCATCGTGATTGAGGTGGTGTGCAAAGAGGATGTGGCTTCAAAGTAGACCGGTAGTAAGGCCTCGATACTGCTGTGAGTGTCTGGCGATTATCCAGAGCTTGGGGGACATGGACAACCTCTTTATATACTACCTCAATCATGGTAACTCTCCTTGTAGCCTCAACCCTCGATGACTGAGAGCCCAAGATCGACAACCAACTCCACAAGGCTCGCTTCCGTCACTCTCTAGGCAGCCTAGCAGCATCGGCCAGGCATTGGAGGTCCCCTGGTATTCCAAATCAACACAGACCCTCCCCGCAGCAGAGGCACCATGAGGAATTCACCAAGCCAGGCTTACCACTCCGAGATCGCGGGCTGACCCGTCACCGATCCTTACCGGTGTGTAACCAAAGCGCCCGCCGAGCGGGGAGAACATGCAAGGCTCTCGGTCCGCTCTGAAGAGTATTTGAGATTCTGTATCTACTTGGGTTAGTCGGATGCAGGCACAGCGTGGGGTCTTAGTGGAAGGCCGAGGAACATGGCCATCCTAGCGATGCCTGGTGGAGACTCTAATCGCAATTGGCACAAAGGTAAAGATGATCTACCAGGAACCAGTTCCTTTATGTGGCTCGGCCCGGCACCGACGGCATTTGCTATCAGCCTGGACCTGAAGTGGAAAACAGTATATCCTCTCTGTATCCATTGAAAATGGACTCCCTCAATCATCACCTCAGCTTCCATGTCCGCCGGCCCCTCCTGCAGATGGCACTCTCCGAAATGTGACATGGAGTTCCGCAACCCCCCGTCGTTTAGGCATGGGATGAATAATCGCACGCTGGATCTGCCGCCCGATGCTGATTCACAGCCCGCTGCACTGCAGGTATCTGTCATCATGGTGGGTAGGTTGGCGGGACCGGTTGTATCCGAGGCTGACTTGACCTGTCGTCATTTGTTCTGTCAAGAGTCTCTCACTTGGTTCGACATGACCGGACTTCTTCGTACCATAGCGCAGCGTCTCAACATGCATCAACAACAAATCATGTTTGGGTGCCTCGGCTTGCCTTCCTGTGCGCAGCAATGGCGTCAATCACAGGGACATGGGACAGGCACCATCGAAACGTACGCTCTTATGATTGACAAATACTCGGGTCTTTTCCTAAGCTAACACTCGAAACCATCAAGCTACTGACAGACTAACGATGCAGCCAGTGCCAAAGTAATCATGCCCAAAACCCGCCGGCTCCGACGCCTTCTTGGCCGGCCGACCTCCCCTCGAGTCCGGCACGGGTACCGGTAGCCTCTACTCCTCACAGAAACCCGGGGTACACAGCCGGCAGTCGAGTTCGGGGTAACCCCGCTGCACCGTCCCGTCCCGCAACATCAACCATGTTGAGATCGCAGACAACGACCTCCGTCTCATCCACGCCACTCACCACCTCCAGTCATGGCCACCTCCGCTCTTGATCTCTCGCAGTGGCCAACTGCCCAAAAGTTCGTGGCCCGTTGCAGTGAGTTCCTGCACGAGGTCCAGGACCTGTAAGTCCCCACTGCCCCTTCCCTCAACCTCCCGCTAACCATCCCAGCACGCCCGGGAAAGACCTCGAGGCCCGCCTCAACGAGACCTATGGCCCCGGAAACCCCTACTACGAAGATCTGTGCACCTTCATCAAGCAGGGTCTGCAGGAAGGATGGGTCGCGCAGACGGAAATCGATGGCCCCAAGTATCGTCGCGGCCGCATCTGCGCCCCCTGTGAGGAGACGAGATACTTTAGCATCACCACCGTCTTCATGGATAGCCACGAGGTGTACAGGGGCCAGTACCACGCCCATCCCTACGGCGAGATCAACTGCGTCGTGCAGCTGGACGAGACGGCGGAGCTTAGGGGCATGCAGGGATGGCAGGCCGCTGGCTGGACCTGTCCTGGACCTGGGACGCATCACTACCCCGAGGTGAGGGGAGGCGCACTTGTCGCGCTCTTCTTCCTCCCTGCCGGCCGTATTTCCTACAATGCGACGCCTGGGGCACCACAACCTCAGTCGACATGACACCATCACATGGTCTTCCCAAGAACACACCGGATGCCAGAACCGCGAAGCAGCGCCTTTTGGTGTACAATATACCGATGCAGTACCTAGTCCGGGCGAACCCTCACCCCCTTTAACGCCTTGCTGATAGCCATGGTACTGAAAACAAGATGGAGGTGCCGCGTGATCGGGCCCCTCAGGCGCCCGCCTTGGCCATCTCATCGTTAAGAAGTCAACCAAATCAAATGTTGGGACCCAAAAAATGACCTCTCCCTTCCGCTCAGCGCTACTGTCGTGGACCTGAAGTGTCGAGGCCGTTGTAGGCGCGCTGCAGGGCCTTTATGTCGACGCCATCTTCCTCCAGGGCGCTGACCCAGTCGCGGAGCTGAATGTTTTTTCCCTTGTCCTTGTCTTCGCGCCAGGCACCGGGACGTCGTGCGGCACTACCCTCGACCGTCAAAATGCTCTGCGAAGGCACCGCCGGGGTTCCGGGGGCCGGTGTGCCACCTCCGGTCTTGCCGCCACCCGCGCCGCCCTTGGGTGTGTTGGCTCCGCTACCGCCTCCAGTCATCCAAGAGTAGGACTTCTTTCCGAAGAGGCCACCTGGCTTGGTGCCAAGGAACTTACCGCTCGTGAGGTTTTGGTTGACGTGGCTGTTGGCCTCCGCCTTGCGCGCAGCCTCCAGACGCTTTGCTTCCTTCTTGGTCATGGCCTTCTCGCCCTCTGGCGCAGAACCTCCGGGCGTTCCGGGCGCCACCGAGGCCGCCCGCGAGCCCGAGCTGTCCTTGATGCCGTCTTTTCTGTCCTGTCGTCGCCGAAGCCTCGCCTCTTCCCAGTCGCGCTCCGTTCTACCAAGGTCGCGCATCATGCCGCTCATGGAGCTTGCCATTGTGGCGGGAATCTTCTGCACCTTGGCCGGGGGAGCTCCTGAATCAGTGAGTCCAGAGTCATCGACGGAGCCTGGGAGTTTGTTAGCAGCTGGACAGGGCTAGACAGACACATACGAATGTCTCACGTTTGCGGCTTTTGTCAGCGGCGCCCTCGGCGAGGCTGTCATCAATATCGGTCATGGAGACGGTGACGGCAATGTTGGGAGGGCCGGCGGCCGGTTTCCAGTGCTCTGCCACCTCGCCATGGGACGTCGTCTGTCGAATAACGGCGACACGGTTCGCGTCGGCAAGCAGGGCACGCAGGCGCTGCTTCGTCGCAATCGACAATAGCGCCATTTGATCAGCCAGGGAGGCATCATGGGGGATCCAGCTGCCACTGGTCTTGATCATGGAACCGTCCGGCCCGACCTTGGTCTCAACCTTGACGGGACGAGGATGCTCATCCATAACCTTCATCCGTCCCATAGGCTGAACACCCGATTTGAGCTCCCAGTTGAGACTGATGCCGGCTTCCTTGGCAGCGGCTTCGGCCCGCAGCTGCAAGATGGGGACGTTGAGGAACGGCTCCCTGAGCTCGACAGCTCTTTCCGAGGCAAGGTTCCTGGCTGAGTCCTGCCACGCCTTCTCGGCCGCCGCGGCGATGTGTTGGTCTTGGGTTTTGTTGCCAACGGGCTCCGCGGTCGAGTTCGCGACTCCTGCGCCGTAGAATGACGCCTTGTCTCCGGGAGGGTGAATTGTGAAGCCAGTCCTGGAATCAGGGACAGATGTGTCCACAGCATACATTCCAGCAAGGTACGCCTCCTCAGCTCGAAGGTCGATACCTGTGCCTGCCATAAGATCGGTCGGGTCATATTCAAGTTCTTTCTGGGGCTTGTCGGGAGGCCGGGATGGGGGCCCCATGACGCCCGGCGTAGGGTAAGGAGCCAGCATCGGTTGCTGCTGTTGTTGCTGTGGGTGATGCATTGCGGGAGCGATCGGGGGTACGCCGAACGAAACGTTTGTGTAGTGTCCGGGAGTTGGCAGGGCAGGCAGTGTCGGAGCTGGAGACTGTGGCAGAGGCGCAATTGCTGCGGGTAGTGGGGGAGGAGTCGGTCGGCTCTCGGGTAGGGCGAGTGAAGGGGTGGGAGGACCGGTAGGAGTTCCGATGCCGTTGGCGTAGGGCGTGTTGTAGCTGTGGTTCTGAATCGGGGGTTGGCCGTTGGGTTGTTGCGAGCCGGGGAGAGTTGGGGAAGGAACCGATGTGGCTCCCGTGGAAGGCGTCAAAGGAGCTCCAGGACTCGCGGCGTAAGGCGATTGCGGGTATGGAGATTGCGGTCGCGATGGCGGCTGGGGCGACAGCTTGGGTCGTACATTGGGAGGCATCGGGTAGGCGGGTTGCGACGATGCCGGAGAGGGCGAGTTCTGCGGTTGGGGCGGCGAAAACTGCCTCTGCGGCATCTGCGGCTGAGGTTGCGCCATGATGGGCAGTTGTGCGAGTAGATTTCGGGGGGGAGAAGAGGCGGGGNNGGACGTCCAAGTTCGACAGGGTTGCAGACTTAAAGCAGCTCAACAGGCAGACGAGCCTGTCTGAGGTGACGCGACGGCGCTCATTCGACACTGAGAGCGAATCGCCACCCCTGATATGTAATAGAGATCGAATCGTTATTCAAAGTCGCGTGATGGATGAAGAGGCGCGCGTCGGGTCGGGCGGCGCGGTGAGATCGAGCAATCGGTTGATAATTGGTCGCTTGGTAACAGGGCGCGAGACGTGGTGAAGGAAGGAGACTTCACTTCGAAAACGCTCCCGAGCCCGCGAGGCTAAAAAGTCACGTGATCCAAATTTACCGGCGGACGGGGAGATGCCTAAGGGAGGCGGGGCCGCCTCAATCCTAAGGTGCCCCAGGAATCCGCTTACATAACCGTCCATTCAACAATCCATCAATGCGACCGGCCGTTTTGCGACACGATTGGCAGCTTCAAAGCTCCAACACCACGCCGAGTACAGCGACGTTCTCCTTGCCCACCGCAGCGGCTCATTCCCGCCTCGGTCTTTACAGCTCCAGTAGGGTCGGAAAGGCTGCGTTTGTGGATGCTCTGGTGTCGCGCATTGCCCATCGCGCAGTGATCCGCATCCAACCAACCGACCGATTGACGCGACTACTCGACAGGCAGGCATCATGGCCTCGAAGCGCAAAGCTGCCGCCATGGCCGCCACGGTCAGCGAGGAGCCCGTCGACCCTGCCGATGAGCTCATGTTCCTCTGCCTTGGCGGAGGCAACGAGGTCGGCCGGTCCTGCCACATTGTCCAATACAAGGGCAAGACTGTCATGGTATGTCTTCCTCCTCGCCGCTACACCTCGTAGGTTCTAACCCATGCTTTGTAGCTTGACGCAGGACAACATCCCGCGTACGATGGCCTCGCCGCTCTCCCCTTCTTCGACGACTTTGACCTGAGCACCGTTGATGTTCTCCTCATTACCCAGTAAGCTCCCCCCTTCCGTGACAAGTGACCGACAACCAGGGCAAGGCGGCTTGCGGCAACAGAGCCTACAAGAAAAAAAAGACACAAGGGAAAAGGACTGGGCTGTCTGGCTACATGCCGTCCCTCTGCCAGATGCCTTGCTTTGCTATCAAAAACCAGTATCCAGATTCAAATACAATCCTTCCACCCCCCCGCTGCCCAGCCTTGCCTTGCCCTTCCTGCTCTAGTTGTGATCACCCCTTGTCGTTGCCCCCATGCGCTGCTCATCGGAGGAGCAGCTTCGCGCGGTATAGATGCATGGCCCTGATGCTGATGGTCTGCTAGTTTTCACATAGACCACGCTGCGTCCCTCCCCTATGTGCTGGCGAAGACCAACTTCCGCGGCCGCGTCTTCATGACGCATCCGACAAAGGCTATCTACAAGTGGCTCATCCAGGACAGCGTCCGCGTCGGAAATACGTCTGCAAATTCGACAACACAACCCGTCTACACCGAGGCCGACCACTTGAACACATTCCCTCAGATTGAGGCCATCGACTACCACACCACACATACGATAAGCTCCATCCGCATCACGCCATATCCCGCTGGCCATGTCCTCGGTGCCGCCATGTACCTCATCGAGATCGCCGGTCTCAAGATCTTCTTCACCGGCGATTACTCGAGAGAGCAAGATCGTCACCTTGTTTCCGCCGAAGTGCCCAAGGGCGTCAAGATTGATGTTCTCATCACGGAATCTACATACGGCATCGCCTCGCATGTGCCACGAGTCGAGAGGGAGCAGGCACTCATGAAGTCCATCACCAGTATCCTGAACCGCGGCGGACGTGTCCTGATGCCAGTGTTTGCGCTCGGAAGAGCCCAGGAGCTGCTCCTGATTCTCGACGAGTACTGGGCCAAGCACGCAGACTTCCAAAAATACCCCATCTACTATGCGAGTAACCTCGCACGCAAGTGCATGGTTGTCTACCAGACCTACGTCGGAGCCATGAACGATAACATCAAACGACTCTTCCGCGAGCGCATGGCTGAAGCTGAGGCCTCGGGCGACAGCAGCGGCAAGGGCGGCCCCTGGGACTTCAAGCACATTCGGTCTCTCAAGAACCTAGAGCGTTTCGATGATCTCGGCGGGTGCGTCATGCTTGCCAGTCCGGGTATGCTGCAGAACGGCGTCAGCCGAGAACTGCTCGAGCGATGGGCACCAAACGATAAGAACGGCGTCATCATCACGGGTTACAGTGTCGAGGGAACGATGGCGAAGCAAATCATGCAAGAGCCCGACCAGATTCAAGCCGTGATCAACCGCGGAGGCGGAGGCGCCCGACGTACAGCAGATGGAGAGAAGGTGTTGATACCCCGGAGGTGCAGTGTGCAGGAGTACTCCTTCGCTGCGCACGTCGACGGCACGGAGAATCGCGAGTTCATCGAGGAGGTCAACGCTCCCGTCGTGGTAAGTCCATCACTTTCTGATACGAATGTCCCGTGCTAACTCCTATAGATTCTCGTGCACGGCGAGCAGCATAACATGATGCGCCTCAAGTCCAAACTTCTCTCCCTCAACTCCGGCAAGACCGTCAAGGCCAAGATTTTTAGCCCCAAGAACTGCGAGGAGCTCCGCATCCCCTTCAAGCAGGACAAGACAGCCAAGGTCGTCGGAAAGTTGGCCACAATCCCCCCTCCTATGCAAATCACCGCCAACGACGCGAACCCGCAGCTCGTCACGGGTGTGCTCGTCCAAAACGACTTCAAGCTGTCTCTCATGGCCCCCGAGGACCTCCGCGAGTACGCAGGCCTCAACACCACAACCTTGGTCTGCAAGCAGCGCATCAGGTTGAGCGCCGCCGGCATTGACCTCATCAAGTGGGGTCTCGAGGGTGTCTTTGGAAGCGTGGAGGAGCTGCCTGAGATGCACAAGTCCAAGGCTGGCGAGGCAACAAACGGGGACGCCCCAGAGGAGGCCGACGAGGAGGTTGCAAGCCTTGTTGCGGCATACCTCGTCATGGGCTGCGTGACCTTCCGCTACCGCACTGATGGCGAGGTCGAGCTCGAATGGGAGGGCAACCTCCTGAACGACGGAATCGCCGACGCCGTCTTGGCGACCCTCTACTCCATCGAGAGCAGTCCTGCCGCCGTGAAGCGTGAGTATCCTGCCCTTTTATAATCTGGCTCCCATACTAACATCTACAAAGGCTCTGGCGGCCACCATGCCACCGTCCCAGCCAAGAACCCCCACGCCAACCTGACACCCGAGGAGCGTCTTGAACGCTTCCTCATGATCGTCGAGAACCAATTCGGCGCCGACAACGTCAACCCCGTAGCCGACCCCAAGCTTCCTCCCCTGGACGAGGATGAGACCATGCAGGATGTCGATACCAAGAACGAGGACGACGACACCGATCCCGAGGCTGCTAAGCAGGAGCGTCTTGAGGCCCGCCGCCGTGCGGAGCTTGAGCGCCTACACAAGATTGGCATTCCCGTGCCCGGTATTCACATCAAGGTGGACAAGATGGAGGCCACCGTGTGGCTGGAGAACCTGGAGGTTGAATGTGCCCACAAGGCCTTTGCTGATCGTGTGAGCCGCATCTGCGACCGCGCCGCCGAGATCACGGCGCCGCTCTGGCAGAAGCGGTAGTTGGAATGGGGAACATGGGGGGTAATTCTGGGAGGAAGATGTGACGACCTGGGAAGGAATCTCTGAGGCGCCATGTCACGGGATGCTGCGGTTTGTGGAGGAAAAGTCACACATAGCAGTGATGGTGCAAATGTCACCCATTTCAGACGAAACACAGGGTCAGTCAGTACTTCTTCGTAGATTTCCAAGGAACATGCGGTAGTATACTGTGCTGCTCGTTCTAAAACGCGGCCTCATCGAGTGATGATATTTTACAAAAGGACTATTTCTACAATACAGGAGGCACTATGACACATTCCCTCCCCCAATCACACATTAGCTCAGGTACTCCTTGAGCTCCTCCGACTCCTCGAGCGTGATGTCGAAGGAGAAGGGGGCAAAAGGCCAACCGCCGAACTCGGCAAACTTGGAGAAAGACTCGACCCAGGCCAGACGCAGCGAGTGCAGCATGGCAGATGTACCCTCCATCATAACCAGAATGGCAATGGCTAGGGAAACGGTTAGCAAGATAAAGATAAAAGGAAGGTTTCCGAAACTTACTCAACATGAACCACATGTAGAAGCCAACCACGATCATGAAGACACCAATGACACCAGAGGCCTTGAGGCAAATTCCCAGGGTCATGCTCCAGAGCACGATGCTGAGCTGCTGATGGGCGAGAGACAGGGCCCAAAGACGGAGGTACGAGGCTGTGTGGGACACACAGTTGAGGCAGAATTCTGTCTATGGGTTAGTGCTGTACGCTGAACAAGTGCTTCCGTCTAACTTACCAATGGTGTGAATGACCTGGTGGATCATGACCTCGCTGAATTCAAACTCCTCGTGCTCGCCGTCGGCGTTCAGGTCCTGAGTAAGCATGGCAACGCCTTCGCCATCGGACTCGAAGCTGTGGCGACCATCCACCGCGTGGCCGTTGCCATCGTCGTAGTCGTCGCCATCGAGAGCACTAACCCTCGACGTCTCGCCGACAGCCCTGTAGCCCTGAGCGCGAGCGCGGTTGTTCTCCCAACGGAGGTAGAACGGCTTGAGGAAGAGCAGGATGGGAACCTGGGCGAACGCAAGAAGCAGCAGGAAGACCTGGACCTTGGCCTGACCAGGGTACAGCGCCTCTCCGTCGATCTTTCCTGGCATCAGGAACATGTAGATCAGCATGTTGAGCAGACCCGGAGGCGACCGAAGGTTGGCGGGGTCGTTCCAATTGACGGTCCACTTGTAGATGATGCAGAGGACAAGGTATCCGAAGATGGACTGGAAGAAGATCATGCCAGGGACAAAGTTACCCCAGATGTCGATGGGCTTCTTGAAGTGCCTGGCGTTGACGTAGGAGAAGATGAGGGAGTAGGTCATGTGGGCCCAACCCAAGATGATACTCATCTTCATCTTGTAGCTGTTGGAGAAGAGGAGGTCGTTCTCGGTGCCGTGCCACATCCAGTCGATACCAAAGGGGTACCTGTAGCCTGAGTCGTTGAGCTTGCCAACCAGGGTCTTGCCACCCTCGTAGCCCTCAGGCACGTCCCAGTGCCAGGCACTGGGGAAGAGGGTCATGGACTTGGAGAAGATATCATTGTAGATGAGACCGGTGAAGACGGAGAAGACGGCCATAACCAGCATGATGTAACGGCCGTAGTAGGCCATGGCGAACAGCTCGAAGCTGACCTTCTTGAGGGGCTTTTCCCAGTAGATCATGGCGAGGGCGGCGCTAAGCATGATGATGGCGTGACCCAGGTCACCGAACATGACGGCGAAAAGGAAGGGGAAGGTAACGATGACGGGGAGGGCGGGGTTGACCTCCTGGTATGTAGGCGTGCCGTAGGCGTTGACAATTGTCTGGAAGGCCTCGGTAAACTTGTTCGTCTTGATGTAGGTGGGAGGCGTCTTGTTGGTGCGGATCTCGTTGATGATGGACGGCACCGAGAGACCAGCCCTGTTAGTGACTTCCTGCAGAGTCGCCCGGATACGTCCAACTTCGTTGCTCGGGGCCCAGCCTTCGGCAATGAGGGTGCGGCGGGCGCGGTCGAAGGAGAAGTTGTTGAGAGTGTTGTACACAGCCTTCTCCTTGGTCACGAGCACCATCCAGGCAGCAAGAGCCTGGGAGATCTGGGTGAGCTCGGCATTGAGGGTCTGCTGGGTGTTGCGCAGAACGTTCTGGACGTCGTTGAGGCGGGCGTTGACCTCGTGCATCTGGTCGCGGCGAAGATCGGCGTTCTCGTCCACGTTGTATACGTCAGCACCCATCGACTCGGAGATCTTGCGAATCTTGGCGAGGATTTCCTTGCCGTGGGCGAAGATGACGAAGACGTTCTTGTCCAGGGCCTCGTTGGTCGAGGGGTCGATCAGAGGCTCCGGGATCTCCGACTGGTTCATGTACAGGTTGCCACGAAGGGTGCGCCAGAGGATGCGCTCAAAGGTGGCGACGCGGTCCCGGGAAATCACGCCAGCAACGAAGCCAATGTTCATGCCGGAGAAGGAACGGTCGACATCGGGGGCCGAGTTGTGCTGCTCCACGTCCTGGAGCAGAGGAGCATCATCCTGCTCGGTGGAGTGGCGGATCTCGTCGACGTTGCCGTGGGCACGGTCGAAGAAGCCGCCGGCCTCCCTCAGAACCCAGCGCCACTCGGTCAATTCGACCTCGCGTCTCTTCAGGGTTTCGTAGCTGTCGTTGAGCTGGAAAATGCGCTGCTCGAGGCTCTGGCTACGCTCCGCGAGCTCGTCAATCTCCGAGGTGGTTGGGTTGGCCAGTCTCTCGCTGTCGAGATCGAGCTTCCTGAGAGGGATTGAAGCCTTTTCCATCTGAGCATTGAAGTAGCCTGTGTATTGTTAGAGTACGTGCCCCGGAAGCAAGCTGAACGTGTAGTCGATGACGTACGAAGCTGTCGCTCGACATTGTCGAGACGTCGGATATCTTGAGTGTAGGTTCGTTGGAACGCGGAGACTTCGCTGTTGAGCTGCACAAATGAGCTGTGGTTAGCCTTGGACATCTGAGGCAGGGAGTGAAGGGTTGGGAATGTCGCGTACATCGCGGAACTGGAGAAGACCAAGCTCTCCGAGGGCTGTCACAACCTCGCGTCCGATTTCATTGGAGATATAGAGCTGCACCATGCTCATGTCCGCAGAGCGGAACATGGTGTCCTGTGCCGGAGCCATGTTGATGGGCGGGGCTGAAAGCTCGTGCGTGGAGGGGGATGTCATGGAAGATGAAGCTTCGTCAAGGTCGCGGCACAGCTTCCAAGTTGGCTGCGGGAATGTCGTTGCCTCCAGGGATAAAGTGGGCCTCATGTTCTCGGGTCCGGAAAAGCATGATGTTCCGGCACAGCCACAAGTGT
This sequence comes from Plectosphaerella sp. P0831, assembly GCA_014635975.1. Lineage (NCBI taxonomy): Eukaryota > Fungi > Ascomycota > Sordariomycetes > Glomerellales > Plectosphaerellaceae > Plectosphaerella > Plectosphaerella sp. P0831. The sequence goes on along the minus strand of JACAFV010000107.1, from coordinate 21,413 downwards.
GACGCCGCATCAGTCATGTGGCGCGACCTGGAAAGAGGGGCGGTGCAGGACTATTTTTGCTCGAGTTCGCGCCTCGCTAACGCTTTTCCTTTCCTCATCAACCTCTTTTTTCCCACTCAAGAAATATTCCTACCACACCACGCTCTGGACGAGCGTCGTCGACACCTGTCCTGAGACACGCTTCATTATTTATGAAGCGACCTGACAATGCGACAAGCGCTCCCTGCGGCGCCCAGCTGCGCGCGCGCAAAATCCCCCTGCTACAACCTCCCGTGACATGGCGCTTTCGAAGCTTCAATGCCCGCCTGCAAAGGCTAAATGGACATTCGAAGTCAATATGACGCCTAGAAGAAGCAACCAAACCCTGCCAAGGGTCGTCTCCGTCGTGTTACAAAGCTCCAGCTTCGGCCATTAGGAACTTTGCGTCAATTTTCAAAGAGACACAAACCAAACTTCGTGAAGTAAATGTTTTGTTTAATTCCACGCTACGACACAGCGGGAGGGCTATCTGTTTATTTACAGCTCCTTCTTGCTTGACCCATCCGTCGCGCTGGTCTTCTCGGTTGCCGCAGCTGGTGTCTTGACAGGCTGCGCTTGCTTCTGCTTGGAGGCGGCCACAAGTCCCACGATGGATCCAATCAGCTCGCTGACAAGCGCGATGACTCCCGTGCATGCGAGCTGCCAGGAGACGATGCTCACGCTGCCGATGGGCGCCCTGGGAAAAGAGAGGAGCCACTCCGCGTAGTATGGGAACCAGCCGTAGGGCAGCCAGAACATGGCCTCCTTGCCATACCAGAAAGGCAGGGCGTATTGGGGCACTCGCGTAATGAGCATTCGGATTCCGGTCATGTATTTGTCGAACTTGGACCGCGAGGCTTCCGAGGTTTTCTCTGCAGGGAGGGGGCGCTGTCAGCAGAGGCCACGGGGCAAAGGGGGTGCTATTGGGCAGGGACGTACTGCTGGCTTCCAGCTGCTCGAGGAGCTTGTCGTGGTTACGGCGCAGCTTCGCCCATTTCGCAAACTCGTCCTGGCTGCTGGTCGCGTTCAGCTCCTTGCGGATCTTGAGGAAATCGGCCTGAACCTTGCGGTTCTGCGCGGCGGCTCGGGATGCTTCGGTCGGAAGGTAGCTCAGCAGAGTCCAAAGCTGGGAGGGGAAGACGGAGTTAGCCTGAGTCGAGCGTAGATGCCACAGTAGCACTCACGAGCTGGTTGATGGTCGCAGCACCGATGGTGTCCACGACACGGATGGTGAGCTCCAGTACAAATATCGTGGCAATGAGAGCCGTCGCCGTCATCTTGGTGGTTGTTGGGGTGGTGTTGCCTGGATGTCGACCTTCCGAAATGTAGACCCAAAAGTCGAGCGCCTCTACACGGGTGACGTTTGGCGGCGAAACGGTGGTGGTGGTGGGGTGTGGTCATTGGCGAAGGTTCCAGGGCGGGCTACGTCTCACTATATGACTAAACCCAAAAGTGTCAAAATACGGCAGGCTACAGGACCAAGAAAGCACGGCTGACAACAGGCACACCATGCTCAACTTCATTGTGAGGATCAAAGTGAGGAGAAGCCGACGGCCTCTGTCGGTCTTACCTATTTGCTTTCCTGCTTTCAATGCAATTCTGAGTACATCCATCCACTTTGTGGCGGTCATTCTTCCCCAGCAACCATACACATTGCATGTTTCTTGTCGCCACTTGAAAGCCACCTCGACTTGGGACAGCTTGTCTGCCAGTTTTGATCAGCCAATCTGAAAAATATACCTAGTCGCTGCCTAACACTTCTCTAAAAACTCCCAAATCTTCCCGGGAAAACCAACCGTTCCAACTCACCCGCAGTACACGCAAAGCATCTGACACGACACCACCCTTGCACCAAGAGCCATCGGCCACCTGCAAATCATCATGGCAGATTCCTCGATCGCAGCCATAAACGAGCAGAACGGAGGGAGCCGGCCACCTTCTATAATTAGCGACAGCGATGGGTGGGTGAAGGTGGAAGCAGAAGAGTCGACGTCAGAATCAACCCCGGAACCTGCTTCTGAACCTGCTGCCAAACCCACAGAGGCGAACAACACCAAGAAGACCCCAGATATCGTGGTTCCCACCATGCTTTGGGTAAGAATCTAAGCTTTTCGGGACTTATATCATTACCATCACCGACTGACACATCACCAGAAGCGCAAAGAGCTCAAGTATCCGAAGATATTGACATCTTGCTGCCACTGGCACACCCTCCTCATTAGTATGCAGGGAGACAAGGATGCCGAGGACCTCACCAACAACAACACTGTGCTTCATTTTTGGCCTCCCTCCAACGCGAACTCGCCAGCTGCCACCCACATCTCCACAAAGCTGACGTTCGACCAAGTTCGGCGGATGCAATTTTTCAGCGAGCTGGGGCCTGTCGTCCTCCCAATTGCAGAAAGCTCGACTTCTTGCGAAATACACGACTACCTCACGTCTCTGGCCACGATGCCTGGCGAAGATGAGCAATCAGATAGTGGCGCTGACCAGGAAGTCGTTGAGCGGATCGGAGAGAGACTTCTCGAGCTCTCGAAGCAAGCCAACGGCGGCGGTCTTCCTATCAACTTTGCCACCATCTCGATCCGCAGCGATGCACCAGACGCGTTGCATGCTTCAGGTGTTGCACCCGCCTGGAACTGGGCAAAGAGCCTGAGTCACTATCATCCGACATACTCTTCGACACCCAACTTTGCGCCGTACTCGGGCAACTGGTATGACGATGTGGCTAAAGCTGTCAATGAGGGTGACTGGAACGCCGCAACCGACTTTATGCTGCTGTCGACTGGATTCGAGGAACATCACAGAGACGGACTCAAGACCGGACTGAAGCGTCTTCGACAGGAAACGAAATAGTTATCTTCTGTTACGAGTCTTCTAAGACGAAATCAAGACCGGATGCTTGTTCTACCAAGTGGGATTGCCTACCTGCCGTAACACAAGGCGGGTATCTTGTTGCTGATCATCGAAAGCGGATGCAGGGTATTATCCTGGGCTCCGGTCGTTCACACCCCACAGTCTCAGAGAGATGGAAAACGGAAGGCATATACTGCCGGTTCTCCGCAACGTCGAGTTTTGTCAGCCTGACATCTTCCTCTCCAGTGGCCGCGCCCCGTAAACTAAGAACCCGCCATGCACCCACGGCCCCTAGGTTGATATAGGTCAACAACGGACTCGCCTTTGCGATACGTAAGACCATCGGTCTGATGTGCGTGTCGTAGTGCTCAGCCTTCATTTTGTCGAGCTGCTTGGCGTCCTTCTTGCCGGGTTGCTTGGCCTTCTTCTTGTTCTTGCTGGGTTGCTTGGTATTATTCTTGAAGAGGTCCTCGTTAGGGAATGGCACCCACAGAGCTTGCAGGTTCTGGAGGCACGCCAAAACCTCGAGGAGTTTTGGAAACCAAGTCGCTGCATCCGCACCGGTATCGACGGGCCAGTAGAAGTGTGTCAGCCAGGTGCAGTCCTTGATGTGCTCGAGCCTCATCTCCGGCGTCTCGGCCTTGTCGCGAGGCAATCTGGCGGGGAATTCGGGATGTTTTCAAGCATGGCAGGGAACCGAAGGAAGTTTGGCACATCCATATACCAGGAGTGATCCGTCATCATCTCCTCCGAGATGGAGTGCACGCCCACCCCGATGAGTCCTGGCGTTGAGTTGCCGGCAGAGATTGTCCTACCCTGGATGAGCTGTGGAAGGCCCTGCCACATGCCCTGATTGATGCTAGAGAAAAACAGGTAGCGGAGGTTGGGCATGTTCTCGTAAGACAGTGTCTCCCAGGACACCCAGCCCCGAGTTCCATTCCCGAGCACTTCGCCCCTTTCCGGATGATAGATATCATTGAAGAGGTAGACGCCCTCTATAGTAGATAGGTCCAGAGCCCGGCCCACTATCTCGGGACCGGGGAGCATGATTCCTCTTCGCACGTTCAGCCATCGGAGCCTGGCTAGGCGGTAGGGAACGTCCTGGCCCATATCGAAACGATGGTAGTTGTCGCAAATGTCTCTGAGGAAGAGCCGTTCAGCCGACACCGCCCCATTCCATCGACGATACCCACCGAGCAATGAACGTAGCCGAGACCGATGGTGAGATACCCTAGTTGCGGATTCAATCGCATCGTCTTGGCGATGGCAACTTCCCATTCTTGCAGGTCGTCTTTGAGACCGCAAACTTCCAGTCGGCGCAGGTGTCTAAAGTAACTGAAATACTCCGCCGTACCGCGGCTGGGTTTGCTCTGAGCACCTATTAGTATTCGAGTTGGACGCATGGCAGGGAGCTACTGTACCGCATCGCCGGAAAAGTCCATGCGTAGATCAGATAGAAGAGGGGTTGAGGCCAGGGCTTTCAGGACACTGAGGCCGAACGGTCCCTGCTGCAGGCTTCTTCGGTGCCAGGAGAAGTCGAACGGGGGCGATGGGAAGTATCGCGTGGATCACTTACTCGAAGCTTTCCAACCGGGGACAACGATGAAGCAGTTCAACAAGGGCGGCGCAGCATGTCCCCGCTGCGACAACATCGTCTTGCTCCTCCTCATCCTTCCGCATATTGCCTTCGCTCAGCCGCAGCCCCCTCTCCGTGCTGACTCTGACATTGATGCATCGAACGTGAGTGATATACATGCTCGACAAGAGGGAGTCGCTGTGATCCAGGACATCACGAGGCCAGCTGTCAAAGTTACAAATATCCATCACCCTCCAGAGTTCAGGGGAGAAAATTTCGTGGAATAGCCAGTTGACGCGAGCAAGGCTCCGCAAAGCCCTGCGGTCGTTCACCTGCTCAAGGCCTTCAGAGGCTCCTGCTCATGTTGACACGTGAACAGCACACTCACCTGTTCGGCGACAAGGAGCAGAATCTCAGGACTGCTGAAAACTGAGTGCGCCATGTTTTGCTTCGTAAAGATGGTGAGCTGGATCTTGGTTGGGGATAGGGAGCTTGCGACATTGAAGTCGAGGTTCATGACATGCGACCAGAACCAGTGGGCGATGATACCCTGACAAGCCAGTGAGAGAGCTTGGGAGTCGTTACCCCGCCGTGACCGCGGTGGCAGAACCCGACGCCTGGCGACAGGGGCTCGATGGTCACGGTTGAAACGACGCTCGGCCCCAGCGGCGGCTTTGCTAAACTTGAAGCCGTCGCAGCGAAGTTACTCCTGTATTAAGGGATGGCTTCCGCTGGCGCTGCATCACGCGGGCACTCAACAAATTCAAATTTTATCTCTCCCTCTTTGGATTGTCGTCCAACGGCCAGAGCAAGTCGCATCATCCATCCGGCTGCTTTACCTCGGGAACACTCAGCTGCTAGACGAAACCTTTTTGGGACGATAAGACTTTGAATAGTTGTTGCTAGATATTGCGATGTCTGGAGATATCCCCAAGAACCAACACGTGAACTTCCACAACTGCTGGGCCTGGTAGCTCGCACAGGCTTCACACCGCTCCAGGCTCTACCCACGCTTACGCTTCGCCCCGAGGACCAAGCTCGGCAACAATCTCCTTGGCCGCCCTCTGGCCCGCCGTGACAGCTCCCTCCAGGTACCCCTTCCAGTCATAAGCCGTTTCGGTACCAGCAAAGTGCAGGCCACCAAACGGCTCCCTCAAGGCAGCGCCGTACTTGCGCAGCATGCCTGGGCCCATACTGCTCGTGGGCCCGCCGAGAATGTACTCCTCCTTTGTCCACTCGACATACTCGTACTCGAGTGGGATGCGCGCCTTGTCGGCGAGGTCTTCTCCGACGAGCTCGGCGAGATGTTCCAGGACGGCCTCACGTCTCTCGGGGGCAGAGAGCGCGTGCCAGCGGACGGCATGGTCTCCTGCTATAAATAGAGCTAGGGCGTACAGGGACAGAGAATCTTCTGAGATTTCCCAACTGAAGCCGATGGGCCCCTTGAAGGATGTCAGCTTGCCGACCCAGCCTGCGGTTCTCCACCACGGCTCGGTGTACGAGACGAGAACCTTGGCGTAGATTCCGGGCTTCGTGTTGGCGGCAAGGGCTCTCTTGCTGCAGGGCAAGGGCGGCGTGAAGTCGACGTTGCTCCAGACGTTTTGGGTCATGGCGATGACGACCTTTTTGGCGTTGAAGGACTGGCCATCCTCAGACGTAACGACCGTGATGTCGTCGTGTTGCATGATACTTTTGACTGGGGTGTTGATGAGCACGCTGCCCGGGGTCATGGCGCCTGCAAGGCTCGTTGCAATGGATGTGGTGCCTGCAAAAGCGATCGCGTCAGTTTGAGATGTGTAAAGGCCTTGCCAACGGGGTAATGTACTGACCGTTCTTGAGCCACTGGTACTGAGCGCCGCCTCTGTCCTCGGCCATGAGACTCTTGACGAGCCCCTGGCCCGAGCTGATGTAGTCGAGGAAGTAGTGTGCTCCGATGTCCTCCGGCTCCCGTCCGACAATGGCTTGCGTGAGGCTGCGGCAGATGTTCTGAAGGTGCGGATCATCCCACATGCCCAGCTGGTTCACCCATTCTGCAAAGGTGACGTCCATCTTCAGGGGCCACTTGTCAAAGACAGTGTTGTTGATGAGCAAGGCGGCTGCTTCGATGATAAGTATGAGAAAGAGTTCGCTAGGCTAAAGTCAAGTCAGCATTTCTCCTGTGCTTGGACAATGGGGGAACAAGCCTACCTCGGGGTCTCCGCCCTGTTCATTCCAACTGACTGTTCCGTTCGTATCTTGAAAGATGGTTTGCCCTTCGGTGTACTGCTCAACCACCTCGAGACCAAACTCCTGTGTCAATTGGAAGACGTGGGGCTGGGTGACCTCGTTGATCCAGGTCGCTCCCATTTCGAGGTATCCCAGGCCCTTCTCGCGCTTCTGCGACCGAGACTTGCCCCCGATGAGGTTCCTGGCCTCCAGTGTCACGGTAGTAAGACCGGCCTGTTGGAGTTTGTATGCGGCCATCAGCCCTGAGAAGCCGCCGCCGACGATGACGACGTCAACATCGCTTGGAGTCGCAGCGTATTCGGCACCGTCGTGGCCCTCGGGAGTCCATGGTCTGCTATCGTCCCCGTGGACGAAGAACATGCCAGGCATGAGTGACCGCGGGGCCACGAGTAAGAACAAAAGGCCAGAAAAGGGGTTGACCATGATTGCTGTGATCGTGATGATGCAGAGATGTAGAAGATCAGTCTGTGGGGTAGGTAGATAGCTTCAAGGTATCGATGAGCGGTGGAATATGTTTCTTCTCGAGACCAGCCCTTCCCTTTATATCTCTTCTCGTCCCCAAAGTGGAGGCTGTGCGATACGGTCTCCTTACCGTGTGGACTTCAAATGCAACGCAATCCAACACCTCATGACGACGAAGGAGCCGCAACCCGCGGACCGGTCCCCTGAGCAGCACTGCAATGATGGCTAATTGGAGCGGAACCACTCGTAAATGCAGTGCATTCACAAAGGATGACGAATTGCAGGCTGTAGGAAGCTGGGCGCAGACGTATGCTCCTGTGACAACATGTTGCGAGGAATACGGTGCGGTTCGAGGGAGCGGGACAATCTTGGCGGACCATGTTGCAGCCCGAAGCGGATGTACGCGCCTCTGTCGAATTTTGTACGAAAAGGGTAAAAAGACGCCAATTGCACCGCACAGGCAGGAGTCGACTGCTTGGCGATGCGGGTTGAGGCAGTGTTGGCAACGATTGAGGAGGGCGGGAGGTGAGGTCTCAGCTTAGTCATCCCACTTGGAATGATTTGCCGGGCGGTCTGCGTCTGTGCGCGATGTCCGAGCACCACCCCAGCACACTCTGCTGGTTGCTTCGACTCGGGTTCCATGCATCCATCGGCGGTATCATCCACAGCACAACGGCGTCTCTATCCCGCAATGTCCAGAGCGCTGGACGCCAAAGTCGTCGCCGCCCTGAAGCAGGCCGACCACCGCCCAGCCTTCCAGGCCATCTCGCTCCTCTTCACGGCACACACCGGCCCCGAGCTCCTGGAGCTCGAGATCTTAGGGCGTGGCCAGCCGGTGAGCCAAGGCCAGTTCTACCTCCGGGACGGCAACGCGGTGGGTGTTCCGAAGTTGGTTCTGCTCCAGGCCTTTGTCGTGGCCCGGCAGATCCTCCAGAAGCACCTCCTGCAATGCCCCGGACAGACGCCTGAGGGAGATGAGGTGCTCGCGGCCACAGCCGTTCTGCTGTTTATGGACGCAGAGCATCTCACCGCCGCCAACACCAGGAAGCGGATCTTGCTCGCGCGGCAGAAGGCAATCTCCCGGGATGATACGGGGGCGCTACTGGACAGGGAGAGAGTGTTTGTCGACAGTCTGCTGACGAGCCGGCTGCATCGACACACAAAGTCCCCAACGCTCTGGAGCCATAGGCGGTGGTTGCTGCCGAGATATAGCGCGGCTAGCCTAGCCGTCGATGGTAGGAGAGATCTCAGGGTTGTCATGACCTCTGGAGAGCGCCATCCCAGGAACTACTACGCTTGGTGCCATGCCCGATTCGTGGCCGAGCTCGCCGTGGAGGCCATGACCACAGAGGAGCAGCGGCTCGTCTGGGATGATATCAAGAAGTGGTGTTTCGCCCACCACGACGACATATCCGGCTGGTCATTCCTATGTCATCTGGCTTCCCGGGGCCTGGCGGGCGCAGATGATGCTCTACCAACGGCCGTCAAGGAGACGCTTGGATACGCCCAGGCCCTGACGTGGAGGAACGAATCGGTCTGGTGGTTCCTGCGCACCGCCAGCGCCCAGCTACCTGGGTCAGCAGATGATGAAGCACGGTTACAGGAAGTGCACCGGCTCCTTCTCGACAGCGCGAACGAGGCCAGCGAGGATAGATTGTTGCTCGGCAAGGCATGGCAATGGTACGAGTCGCATCGTGGGATGGCCGTTACAGGCGGCTCTTCAAAGTTAGGCTGAGGCCGTGGGTTGATAAGACCCCGGACGAAAAGAAATTGGCCCGCGCATCTCACCGCCCACCTGTCGCGGGGAGTGCTCCTGCCATTTCCAAGTGCCATGCCTTCATGAGCCATCTGCCATGCCATGGCTTGCGATCGGTCGTTGGCAATCTGCATTTAGGAGGAGTGCCGGGATTGGTGAGGCGGCCGTCGGTCGATGGACGGCGCCCGCACAGATGTTCGTCAGGGGGAGGATGTTCAGGAGGAACAAAGACAGACAGTTACCAGATGTTCGGACGACGGGTCGTCTCTCGGCCGCCGTAATCTCCCAGCTTTCAAGGTGGACGCACAAGCCACGAGACCCCCTGACTTCCCCCAGTGAGCTTCTAGCCAGGCCAACAGCCTGAACTGGCCCGGGCTGCCTGGACCTTGTATCTCCTGCCCTGCCGTTCCCCTGTCTACGATAACCGCTCACCGAGCGGCATCCCGGCAAACCCAGGCCTTGGCAACCGAGGCGGCTTGAGGCTGAAACTGCTGGCAAGCTCGTTAGCCTGGCAACTTGGGCTGGGGAGATGCAGTGATGATGGATGCGGACGGGGGGAGATGGGATCCAGCTTTTGAGGCTAAAGAGGCGACCCACCAGCGCGATCTGCGATGCAGACGGGATTCTGGGATGCAAAGTGTCACCCCAGAAGAAGCAATGGGACGATGCATCCGATGGGCATCTGTTCTACAAGCCGCAGCCAAAAAAGGCCGGTGTTTGAGGCAGCTAGACTAGAGAGCACTCTGCATGATGGGTGGGCGGGTTCTCAATGTTTCCGGAGCTTTCTTCAGAACGAAACATGGTCGAGCCAAGGTCGCAAATTGGGGTCTGTCTGTTTCCCCTAGACTAAAGCAGCACTTGCGGCTGCGACGGCAGGCGGGCGGGCAGCAGCACTGCAACTCTGGGACACCTCTGCCGTTGCCCTGTTTTTCTGACCGAGGCTGATGCGCGTGTTCCAGTCCAGTTCCAGGGAGAGTGTGTTTGTCCAACCCGACGTCGAAATGGTGGCGCTGAGACGGCGCATGCTGGATGCTGACGATTTTAGCGCACGCCACGGGTGCCTCGCGGCCGATTTACCCCTTTTTTCCTATTGCCCCTGGCGCCCGCAGCGATTCCACGTGCAGGCTGGACGACCAAATATGCGGGTGACAGACGATGAGTCGCCTCGCGTAGGCACATACTTTGTGCATCTGCGGCAGAGACAGTGTTGTTGCTGGAAGGCTGTGAGCTCTCGCACAACCACTATCGTCACTGTGGGTTGGCCTTGTCCTTGCTGGTCCAACAAGATGAGTCTCGCTCGCTCGGTCTTGGTGCTTCCAGCTCGGGCTGATACGACGCTGGGCCGGGGGCTAGCAGATGGATATCCTGGGCTTGTCCATGCCCCCTCCCCCGATTGCTGCTGCTGCCCACCACAATGCCCAGCCGGACCGATCTCGTCTCGCGACTCGCGGGCGGCAAAAGCCAGCACCAACGCCAAGTGGGGGATGAGAGATGGATGCTGTCTGGACAACCTTGACCCCTGTGCGTGCTGTGCGTGCTCGCCAGCCAAGCCGAGCAAGGGCCGCCTGCCAGTGCTTTCCCGGCCTTTTATCCACGCCGGCGCACCCGGGCTTCCCATGACGACGCAGGAAAAGGGCCCGCCTTGTGCTCGTATCAGAGGAGGGGGGAAAGGAGGGACCAGTCATGGACAAATGCTCGTTGATACCCGGCACCGTAAGCAGCCATTGTCACGGTCACCTAGCCACAGGTGACAGCTGACGGGAGAGCTCTCTGGACTTTCTCTCGCTCGGCTGGCTGGAATGTCAGACCACCCAATCACTGCCCCTGGCGTATCGAAAAGCCTCCTCAGACAGGGGGGCCTTCTTTGGCCATCCCCCGTGGGCCGTAGGCCAAGGGACGAGCGTCCCGAAGCGGACAGGCGTGGGTACTCGGGAGGGACTTCACGATCGGCCCCAGGGGCCCGGGGGAGGAATCCAGGGCACCAAGATGGATGATGGGTCGGTGTCAGAAGGTCTCGGACTCCGAAGTCCAGCGAGGCGTCGGGGGGCTGGACTGGCGAGAACACACCAGCATTGAATCAACCAGGGACCAGGGCAGGGGCGGGTTGGAAGTGCTCAAAGGAGGCTTGGGAGGATCCCGTCGTGTACCTGGCCCGAGCTCCCCATCTTTTTCGACAAGTCTGTCGTGCATGCTGTTGTCGACGCGCCAGACTTGGACCCCGGGCGATGGTCGCGATAGAGTTCGAGCCGTCATTGGACAAGCGGGCGAGCCAGCTCCGGGGGGGTCGCAGCTGGAGGAGGACTCGGAGCCCAAGGTGTGTGTGGCAGCTGGATGTGGCCCCGGTGGCCTTGCCCAACTTCGCTTGAGCTTGAGGGAATGGCTGTACAAGGGGTTGTCGATCGGGACAAGCTGGGCAGAGCTCGAAAGGGCGACGCGCATCCATCATCGAAGAATGGGAGGAGGAAGACGGCCAAGCGGCGTCCGTCGGAGGGACGGCAGGATAGGAGAGGAGCACCTGGACATGTACCCTTGCCGCGAATCTTAGCGGTGGGGTTACTTGACTTGATGGCGCATGCACGGGCAGGGGCCTGACAGACCCCCGAGTGCCCTGTGCGCCCACTGAACTTCCTCTTCGGGGCCCCCGGGGACCACCCTTTTCAGCGGTTCGTCCGGTGCCCACTGAAAGCGCGCGCTCTCGTCCAGTGCTTCCACATCGCTGAAAACCGTGCTGCAACGCCCGTGGGCAATTGCGAGTCGACTCGGCCAGGGCAGTGGCAATGGGACGTGCCTTCCCCGCGGGATCCTCACCCTCTTCATCCAGTCTAGGCCCCGGCCCTCGAACCATCACGTCCGGCCTCCTCTTCTTCCTCCTCTCTTCACCTCCACCTCCAACCTCCCGCCGAGCTTCACCCCCTTACCCTCCCCTCCCTTTCCTCCTCCTCCCCTTCCTCCGTCGTTGGGTGGCATTCTTCTTCTTCCCTTTTCCTTGGGTCGAGCCGCAGAGTCGAGTCGAGTCGAAAATATCCGTCAACATAGCTTCCACTTCCAGCTGTCTTGTTTCTTCTTTCCCGTCCGACCCTCCGCCGTCCCGAGTCCGAGTCCCGCATCCCGCCCGCTCCGTCTTGCACACGTACGACATCGCATCAAGCCTCCCGGGTTCCCTGTCTCACTGTCGCCTTTTTCCCTGCCTCGCTTGGTCTTTGTCTCTTGTTTCTGAGCAGGACCTCGACGACGTGGCGTTGGTCCTTGTCTTGACTTGAATCACTTCCCGTGGACCCCTTTCGATCTCGGGTTCCGTCCGTCTCGTTTCCTGCCGCTTGGCTTGATTCACCTTCAACGGGTCAGCCCCCCCCTCGACTCGACACGACACGACACGTCCGCCGCCCTGCAAGCGCGGCCCATCTCTCCGCATTCCTCGGCTTTGATTTTTCGTCACTCTCGCCCTCTATACTCGACGGCCTTCGCCACTCTATCCATCCCAAGGGATTCTTCCTTTGGACATCTCCTGCATCATCGACCTTGTTTGTTCCCCGCGTCGACTTGTTTGTTTCGTGCTGCGTTCCGGCATATATTCATCCTTGCGTTTCCTTCCGCTTTTCCCGGCTGCATCATTCGCTTGCCCGAGCTCTCCAATGCTTGGTCCGTAATTCTAATTTCCTAATCCTCCCCCGGAGGCTGGTCATTTGAGCGTCTTTGCGTCCGTCTGCGCCTCACATTGCTTGCTTGTCAAGCTACGAAGCTTGCTTTCACCAAAGCAAACCCTCAGGCAACGTATTAGACCGGACCTGTGCCGTTGAAGATTGTCCCGATTCGCAACTGGGACCATCTTCTCTGGCTGACCAACAACTTCACCCGCCGCCATGCGCTCCGCAATCCTCCTTGTCCAGCTCTCACTCTGGGTTGCCTTCTCCGAAGCCTTCTTCCCGTGGTTTCCACACTACAGATGTCAGCGAGATGGGACATGTACGCCAACAAAAAGAACCATCGGTGACGATGTGACGTCCGCCTCGTTCCCTATCAGTCAGAGGGAGCATCTGGTGAGTGATCCTGCCTCTTCTGCATATATCAGAACCGCAACTGACATTGATGCCATCGGACAGCCCGCAACCGGCCCCCAACATGCTGCTAGGGAGGCCGAACGCCTTGCCACCAAGTACCTGCGGTTTCGGTCAGCGGCCACCCCCTCGAGCCTGAACAAGCGACAAAATGTCTACCGTGTTATCGAGCCCGCCAAATCCGAGCAGGAGCATGGCCTCGGTATCTATCAAGACGGTTCCGACTTTTCCTACTTTGTTCGGGCCAAGCTTGGGTCCAAGGAGAAGGAGCTCTTCATGTTGCTTGACACGGGCGCCGCCACGTCGTGGGTCATGGGATCCGAATGCACCTCGGAAGCCTGTGGAAAGCACAATTCATTCGGCGCTCAGGACTCCGACACTCTGGTCGTACTCGACGAAGGAGCCTTTGCTGTCAACTATGGCACTGGCTCCGTAAAGGGCAACAAGGTCCAGGACACCATATCCATCGCCGGCATCAACCCCTCGCTTGTCTTTGGCCTTGCCAACGAGACATCCAACGACTTCAACCACTTCCCCTTTGACGGCATCCTCGGCCTGTCTATGGCTAGCGGCAGCAGCGACAATTTCCTTAAGAAGGTCAAGGCGCTGAACAAGTTCGCCAACAACATTTTCTGCGTCTTCATCAGCCGTGCCTCGGACGGCCCCAACACGGGCGAGATCACATTTGGCGAGTGCAACAAGGACAAGTACACCGGCGATTTTACGTACACAGCCGTCTCGGCTGATGCCAAGGGCGACTGGGCCATCCCCATGGATGGTCTGTCGTACGATGGCAAAAAGGCCGGTGTGAAGGGCAAGCTTGCCTACATTGACACGGGCACGTCGTACGTGTTCGGACCCAGGGCCGACGTTGAGGCCTTCCACAAGAACATCCCCGGCTCATCGTCCACCGACGGCACCACGTGGAAGATACCGTGCGACAGCAACAAGGAGGTTACCTACATGTTCTCGGGCCAGAGCTACATCATCAAGTCGAGCGATTGGCAGTCCAAGCCTGACGCCAGCGGTGTCTGCACGAGCAACATTTACGGCCACGAGGTGGTGCCCAACGCCTGGCTGCTGGGCGACCTTTTCCTCAAGAACGTGTACGCCGTTTTTGACGCGGACCAGGAGCGCATCGGTAAGTGGGCAACAGCAGGAGCAGCATGAGAAGACCTGAGACTAACACAGTTAACGCAGGATTCGCCAACAGACCCCCAGTCGCCAAGGTCAAGACACCGTCACCCACCACCAGCGTCGACTCAAGCGCCGAGCAGACTGGGGCAACGGGCGGCCAGGAAACGGCATCGGCCGAGACGACCACAGCGGCTGGTGCGGACCCGTCGGCGTCGGAGAATGGTGCGGCGGCCACTACCACAGGTACACCCCAAAGCAGCGTGCCTCAGCCTACCTCGGAGCCCACATCCTTGATCACCCAGTCCACACCCCCATCGCCCTCCGGCGCGCCGCCTGCGGGCGCCGACGGCGAAGAGTCGAATCCCAGCGCCACGAGTGACGAGGCCTCGCAGGAGACTGATCCGTCGTCACTAGGTTCCCACGCGCGAACGCCCGCTGCCCTTGCTGCGGCCGTTGCCCTGATCGCCATGACGATGATCTACTCGTGAGCTCGGCATGAAGCTCGGCATAAAACCCTCGATACAGCGGAGAGAGAAAGGAACGACGAGACTTCTTCTGAGAAGGAGTCAATAGTATGCATGCGCACGCGACATGGGCGAAGCGGCAGTAGAAGCGCTGCCTGCTTTTCCACACGTCGACGAAGACACGCGCACCATGGCGCGTATATACAAGAGAGAAAGCAAGAAAGAAAGACAGGGGCAAGAGTTGATTTGGCTTGGAAGCACATGATACCCGATCGGACGAGAGACCGACAGCCGCATTGGAGGCTGTCAAGAGAGGCACAGCCGCAGGCAAGGCGGGCAATCAAGCCCCGACCTTATGCGCACCACAACGCAGGTAGAGCTCATCAACCCCAAGAGCATTTGCGTGTAGGACATTGTAATTCATCACATGAGCGTTTGTTTCTACTCGAGTCCACCCCGGAAGTGACTGACGTGAAAGTGACGAGCAAGAGATAGGCCGAGGCACAGGACCGACGTCTGCGGCTAGATGATACGATATGCACCGCGTGGCTCGTGACCACCGTACCGTGGGCATGGTCACTGTGACATCTCCTGGCCGACGGCCATGACATTGAATGCATGAAAAGGGGCCGCCGGCGTGCCGCGCTGTGGCCGAGCGGCGAGCTCATGAGGTCAGTCAGTCTGGCCAGGAAGCAGCCGGCTCGAGATAAGCGTGCCGACGGTCTGGCGGCGGCGACCCCCACCTCTCCACACGCACGCACACAGCTGCAAGATTCCGAGCCCTTGCTTGGCCCCCTGTTCCCCGCCGCCGGGCCATGTGCGTGACTGCCCGCAGGCTCAGCCGAGGGCACATTGACGTTCAAGGTGAAAGTCCCTGGATAACCTGAACCAGCGACTGCATGTTGGTTAAAGACAAGCAGGCCCGGCATCACAATGAGTAGCGGCAGAAGAGCAGAGCAACCATCCAGGACCGACCCGTGACACTGCTCAAGATGATAGGTGAGTTTTGTTCCTCTACCCCTCACTTCGACCTCAGAGATGAAGCTGATGATATTCTCGATAGCCTCTTCTACCTCCCCAGACCTCGCCATCTCCACGACATCACCATCCAGTCTCGATGAACCACCCCTGACCATTCCCCAGTGGCATGCCGCCCAGGTCGCTGGCGGCGGCCTAGAGCGCCTCTTGGCTCTACAGGCCTCCGAGGCTTCCCTCGCCTCCAACACATGGATCGCCCTCGCGACACCCGAACACATCGCCGAACAGTGGCGTCATCTCCAGACATTGATCCCTGCAGAGGGTCCGGTGGCTCTCCCGCTCTTCGGCGTGCCATTTGCCGCCAAGGACAACATCGACGTCGCCGGGCTACCGACCACGGCTGCATGTCCGGCATTTGCATCTGGCCCTGTGGCCCGTGATGCTACCGTCATTGCCCGCCTGCACGCCGCCGGCGCAATCGTGCTCGGCAAAACGAACCTGGATCAGTTCGCCACGGGACTTGTCGGTACACGGTCGCCCTTTGGCGCTGTCGGCAACTCGTTTGATAAGACCTATGTCTCTGGCGGTTCGAGCTCGGGCAGTGCTGTCGTCGTTGCCCGTGGTGTTGTCCCCTTCAGTCTTGGAACCGACACAGCTGGTAGCGGTCGTGTGCCTGCCGGCTTCAACAACATCGTCGGGCTCAAGCCCACGCGAGGCGCCATCAGTACCACGGGCGTCGTGCCAGCCTGTCGCAGCCTTGACTGCGTATCCATCTTTGCTTTGACCGTCGACGACGCTGAGACTGCTCTTGCCGCTGCAGAAGGCGACGACCCAGCGGATTCTTTCTCTCGCCCGCGCCCTGGTGAAGGATCACCCACAGGTGCTGGCCGCCGTATGGCCATCTGCGCCGACCCAGAGTGGTACGGCCATGACCAGCAGGCCACAGCCTACGCGAAAGCTCTCGAAAAGGCCGAGGCACTTCGATGGACTCTGGAGCCACGGGACTTTTCGGCCCTCTTCAAGCTCGCCAGTCTGCTATACGAAGGTCCATGGGTAGCTGAGCGGTACGCTGCCATCAAGGACTTTGTCGAGGCTCACGCCGACGAGATGGACCCCACGGTGCGTACCATCGTGCTGAAGGCGCGGAGCTTCAATGCAGTGGACCTATTCGAGGCCGAATATGTGCGTCAGGACCTCGCCAGCGAGATATTGCGCGCCTTTTGCGGCTATGATGCCATTCTGGTGCCGACGGCGCCAACATTCCCGACCATTGCGGACCTTGAGAGGGATCCCATCGGCGAGAACGCATTGTTGGGCACATATACCAATTTCGTCAACTTTATGGATTGGTCGGCCATCTCGGTACCTGCTGGATTTAGGGATGACGGTCTGCCTTTTGGTATCACACTCATCTCGACTACCTGGCAGGAGTCTCGACTGCTAGGCCTTTCTCGGGAGTGGCTCGCCACATCGCCTCGGACTCTGGGTGCTACTGATGTGCAGACCCTCGAACGGACACAAAGCACCTCGGACCCGAGCGTCACTCCCGTCGTGGTTGTTGGCGCCCATCTTACCGGCTTTCCCCTGAACAAGGACCTGACGTCGCGGGGTGCCGTACTCGCGCGAGCCACGACGACATCATCCAACTACCGCCTCTACTCCCTACGAACCGAGGGAACTATACGAAAGCCAGGCCTCAAGCGTGTTGAACGCAACGGCAGCGCCATTCAGGTCGAGGTCTGGGACATGCCCAACGCCCACGTCGCCTCGTTTCTCAAGACTATTCCCACCCCGCTGGGCATCGGCTCTGTCGAGCTACAGGACGGGTCTTGGGCGCACGGATTCGTCTGTGAGCCGTATGGACTCGAGGGGGCTACCGATATCACATCCTATGGCGGCTGGAGGGGATTCATGGCCTCTCAGGGGGTTGGTGCCAAGGTCGAGACCAAGCAGCGGAGGAACATCCGCGCCGTACTCGTCGCCAATCGCGGTGAGATTGCAGTTCGCATCATCAAGACTCTCAAGAAGATGGACATCAAGGCCATCTCCATCTACTCCGACGCCGATGCCTCAGCTCCACACGTCCGCGATGCCGATGCCGCCCTCGCCCTGACCGGCTCCAGCGTCTCAGAAACCTACCTCGACGGCACCCAGATCGTCAAGCTCGCCACAGAAGCAGGCGCCGATGCCGTGATTCCCGGCTACGGCTTCCTCTCCGAGAACGCTGACTTTGCCACCGCCGTCGAGGCCGCGGGCATGGCCTGGATCGGGCCGACGCCAGAGCAGATGCGCACCCTGGGCCTCAAACACCTCGCCCGCGCCGTCGCAGAGGCAGCCGACGTCCCCGTCGTGCCTGGCAGCAAGGCACTTCTTCTCAGTGCAGTTGAGGCGCTGGCTGAAGCTGATCGCATCGGTTACCCCGTTATGCTGAAAAGCACCGCTGGGGGCGGCGGCATCGGGCTGCGACGATGTGACGATGGCCCAGCGCTGGAGGAGGCGTTTGAGAGCGTGCGACGCCTGGCGGAGGCCAACTTTGGCGATGCCGGGATGTTTGTCGAGCACTTTGTGCAGCGAGCGCGGCATGTCGAGGTGCAGATCCTCGGTGACGGGGAGGGCGGCGTTGTTGCCGCGGGCGAGAGAGATTGCTCGCTGCAGCGGCGGAACCAAAAAGTCGTCGAGGAGAGTCCTGCGGTGTTTGTGCCCGCGGTGGTGCGCGCGAGTATGAAGAGGGCAGCGGTGAGGCTCGCTGTTGAAGTCAAGTATCGAAATGTCGGCACCGTCGAGTTCATCTACGACGTTGACACGGAGGCGTTTTACTTTCTCGAGGTCAACACACGGCTGCAGGTTGAGCATCCTGTGACTGAGTTGGTGACGGGGCTGGACCTTGTTGAGGCCATGGTTCGCATCGCTGCAGGGGATAGCGATCATCTCTTTGCCGACAAGGGGGAAGAGGGGTTTGAGGTCAGGGGAAACGCCGTCGAGGCTCGGGTGTATGCCGAGAGCCCTCTCCAGGGGTTCCGTCCCTCGTCCGGCCGGCTAACAGAGGTCATCTTTCCCAAGGATGTGCGCGTCGACACCTGGGTGGCCTCTGGCACTGAACTATCATCCTCTTACGACCCCATGATCGCCAAGATCATCGCCACGGGCGACGACCGGGCCTCAGCTCTGAAGAAGCTGGCCACTGCTCTGGAGCAAACGACCATCACCGGCGTCGAGACGAACCTGGCATATTTACACCACATCATCACATCGGAGATCTTCCAGTCTGGCGACTTCACCACATCATCCCTCAACACCTTCACTTTCGATGAGCCCCCTGTCATCGAGGTCCTCGACCCAGGTACCCAGGCGGCGGTTCAAGACTTCCCCGGCCGAAGGGGCCTATGGCACGTCGGCGTCCCGCCCTCAGGGCCGCTGGATGGCTACTCTTTCCGCGTGGCGAATCGTCTCGTCGGCAACGAAGCGTCAGCAGCTGGTCTGGAGCTCACGTACCAAGGCCCTTCGCTGCTCTTCCATACCGACGCCATCGTGGCCGTCACGGGCGCCGAGGCCGAGATTCTCCTGGACAACCTCCCCGTCAAGTCCAACACAGCTATAGCTGTTACCAAGGGCCAAACATTGGCCATCGGCTTGACTACTAGCGGATATCGCACATATCTTGCCGCTCGGGGCGGCATCAACGTTCCTGAAACCTTTGGCAGCCGCTCGACTTTTGCCCTCGGCCAGCTCGGCGGGCATAACGGCCGCAACCTGCGTGCTGGAGACCTTCTCCCCTTGAACCCTTCAAGTAGTACCTCCAACTTCGAGCCCCTTACCGCACCGCCTGCCCCTATCCCCCCTCAGCCCAACGCCCTCTGGACCCTCGCCGTTGTGCCCGGCCCCCACGGCGCACCCGACTACTTCACCCCCGACGGGCTCACCACCCTCTTCGACGGCCGCTGGGCTGTGCATTACAACAGTAACCGTCTCGGCATCAGACTCACCGGCCCAAAGCCCCAATGGGCGCGGCACACGGGCGGCGGAGCGGGTCTTCACCCTTCCAATGTTCACGATACGCCCTACTCCGTCGGCAGCGTCAGCTTCACCGGCGATGAGGCCGTCATCCTCGCTTGCGACGGTCCCAGTCTCGGTGGTTTTGTCGTCTTCTGCGTCGTCGCTTCGGCCGACATGTGGAAGCTGGGACAGATGAGGCCCGGGGATACCGTTGCCTTTCGCGTCGTTGATGCAGAGGAAGCACTTCGGATGGATGCCGCTCTCGACCAGGCCATCGCCAACCTCACCCCTCTTGAGCCATCTTCATCAACACCTCCCGTGTCCGTGGACGTACCCGCCGCCCTCCTAGGAGACATTGGCACCAACGGCCGCAGCATCCTCTGCCGCCAGGCCGGCGACCGTACCATGCTCCTCGACTTTGGCAAAGACGACTTCTCCCTCCGCACCAGCTTCGAGATCTACTCCTTCATCGACCGCCACACCCACCACCACCCCATCCCCAACGTCGTCGAACTCACCACCGGCGTCCGCAGCCTCCACGTCCAATACTCACCCGGCACCACCCCCTCCACCATCCTCCACCACCTCCGCCTCCACGAACACGCCTCAACCCCCTCCTCTCTCCCCTCCCGCATCTTCCACCTCCCCATCGCCCTCGACGACTCCGTCTGCCGCGCCGCCATTGACCGCTACACAGCCACCATTCGCTCCTCCGCCCCCTGGCTCCCCAGCAACACCGCCTTCCTTCAAGAACTCAACGACCTCCCCTCCCCTGAAGCCGTCACCGCCCTCCTCTTGGATGCCACCTACCTCGTCGTCGGTCTTGGCGACGTCTTCCTCGGCTCACCCTGCGCTGTCCCCCTCGACCCCCGCCACCGCCTCCTCGGCACGAAGTACAACCCCTCCCGCTCCTTCACCCCGCGCGGCGCCGTCGGCGTGGGCGGAAACTACATGTGCATCTATGGCATGGACTCGCCCGGCGGCTACCAGCTCGTCGGCCGCACCCTACCCATCTGGGACGACCTCCTCGCCGCATCTTCGTCGCCGTCCAAGGACGGCAGCAAGCCCTGGATGTTCCGCCTCTTTGACCGAATCCGCTTCTACGCCGTTCCCGAAGCTGAGCTCGACGCCGCCATAGCATCACCGGGGCGCGGTCAGTCTCTCGTCCGCGTCGAAGGGGGCACGGTCGACTTGGACGAGTACGATGCATGGCTGCACGACAACCAGGCTGATATTGACGCTGTTGTGTCTGCCCGGGAAAAGGCTTTCCTCGCTGCTCCTTTCCTTGAGGAGCTTCTCAAGCCGTACGAACCCCAGCCTGAAAAGGGCCATGGTCACTTGAGCGAAACTGAGCTTGCCGGCGAGCGTGTGAGGGCGCAGCTGCCAGGGCGGTGCTGGCGCTGTGCCGTGGCCGAGGGCGATGTTGTCGAGGTTGGCGATGCTTTGGTGAGTCTTTTTCCATTTGTTTCTCCTGGATGTACTGACGTTTTTGGTGCTAGTTGTGGATCGAGTCGAACAAGATGGAGCTCAAGATCTCCAGCCCGGTTAAGGGGGTTGTGGTTAGGGTGCTGGTAGCAAAAGGCGACCTCGTCGAGCCGGCCGACGATCTGGTCATCATCTCAACCGAGTAGAGACAAGCCAGGCACTTGCCTCGGAGCTTCGACATGGAGCAGAAGAAATCATAGCATAAGAATATGGGAATACTTATTGACACCCCGGTAGCTGCGTTATGATATCGCCCACATGGCAGCTGATGGACACGAATCCATCTGAACCCTACATTCCTTCCCTGCCTCTCCGGTACGTCGCCCTTTATAGTGTCATTGTATAAATAAACAGCCAGATGAACCCACAATCGCCGATTTTAACCTCCCAGGATATCACTTCCCCGA